>CM024590.1:27604541-28004164 GCA_014182565.1 Eucalyptus marginata
GTACTTTTTTAAAGTCTTAGCCCGTGTGGCATGAACCGGATCATTTCAATCCCGGTGTCAATTATACATTAGTCAAGTCGTTTTCTTGGTGGATATGACGCGCCTAAAGTGGCATTGACGAAAAGTCTTCACTAAGGCACTCACATGGTATTTTCTTTTAGGATGATGTTCAGTATCACGTATCACCTTTATTGGTATATTATTCAAATTTTGTGTGCATGCTTTACTTTTTAGATTAAGTAACATATCCAAGTGTCAATTTTCGCATATACGCCAGCGGATGCCTTGAAGGTGGGAACTGGTGCCCTAAAACAAATGAATTAGTGCCTTCACTACCCCTCGTCCCTTTTCTAGTAAATCAAAGTGAACATAGTTAAGTAGATAGATTTCTAGGGCCATTCAAATACCATTAACCAATTTCTTTGGCCGTGCTATCGCCCTTAAGACCTTCTCCCAAACACCCGAGGGCCAAGCGTTCGGAGTCTGGTCTAGATAGAGGAGCTGGCAAACAACCCGGTCATCGAGTTTATTGATTACAAGGAAACCCCACGAGGTTTAGTTTCTGCGATAGTCTAGACTGAATCGATCATAGTAACACAGAAGACAGAGGAAAATTCAGAAGAAAAAAAAGGAAAAATGGGTACTGAAACCTGGTGCACATGGGAGCCCTCCTTTTCTCAAATCTTTTGTGCTCTAGACACCAAATAGCACCGACAAGTTCCATGTACCTCCAACTTATTGGCTCTCTCTCTCTCTCTCTCTCTCTCTCTCTCTCTCTCTACTTTTTCACCTGCGTATACCATATGACTTCGGCTGAATCTGTCTGATTATTCTCTAATCTCATCAGCTGGTGTGTACCTTTGGCCGATTCTTTCGTAATTAAGCTAAACTCGAAATCTTTTTGTTTTTTTTTTTTTTTTGGGGGAGGGAGGTGGGAGGGGGTGTCCCATCTCCCGCCATCTTCTACTTTACAAAAACCAAATTGCAAATCCATGCATATGAGGAAGAAAAGTGATCCCACTACTATTTCTACCTAATACCTCCCCAAAAAAAAAAAAGTTGTAATTTAATTAATGCCTTGATCAATCACACCTAATTAGAGAAAAAAAAGGAGAAAATTTCACCCTAAAGATGAATTTTTTTGGACAAATTATTAATCAAAAGTTTCTCTTTGGATGGACCCCATGTGTCCCTCCCCCTCCCCCTATAAATACCATGCTCCCTACACCACATTCCTCCTTTTCCCTCTCCTTCCTCTCTCGGTCCAATATTCTTGAGCGGTTCAGTGAGCCATGTTTCTGCTCGGATGACCCGGTTCACCTCCAGCTCCCGGTTCTCGAGACCGGGTTCACTTATGACGAGCTGGTAGAGATGCTGTCGAGCCTCGAGTCAGAGAGCCCCGTCAGCTAATAACTCCTGCTCAGAGGGCTCGAACCGGACCCTCAGTTCCGCAGAGGATGATCGGAAGCGGAGGCGGATGGAATCGAACCGGAAGTCGGCGGCCCGGTCCCGCTGGCGCAAAGAAGCAGCACCTTGAGGAGGGTGTGGACGAGGTGAACCACTGGAGGTGTCGTGAACCGGGAACCAGAGCCAGCTCGACTACGCTGGTGACCCAGTTCTTCACCGTGCAGACGGAAAACGAGCGGTTGAGATCCGAGTGTGCGTCCCTATCAGCTCGGCTCTCGGATACATTAGATTCTACTCGCCATGCAAAAATCACATCAACCCTCGTTAATTTTGACTTAATAACCAATAATTCCTCTCTCTCTCTCTCCCCCTTCTTTAGATAGGCAGGACGAGTGACGAAAGAGGATACGATGGGTAAAAGAGTCTTTAATGAAGCAGAGCTACGTAAATACAGAGTTTTTATATGCTCGGCTAGTCGAGTGTTTCCCATGCATAATGTACAAAGCTTCTTTTTATCCATTTTTCTTGCTGTCGTCAACCTAGATTGTACTAGGGTTTTGTTCTCCCTGTCGCTGTCGCGTTCTCAGTCGGACAAGCAACGAAGGGCTCGTTTCAATGACGCGTATGACCCATGCGAGAGACATTTCGACACTTAAAAGCCCCAGAAATGGGGAAAGTAATGTGTGATGAATAGCGTGTGCGTGCGTTTTCCAAACTTTCGATGGGTCGTTTTTGGACCGCGGATATCGCCATCCTTTACCTAAAACTTAGGACGCGGTCTGACGAGGAAAAGCTAATGGCGACTGGTCTGGATTCCTTTTAGTCTCTTGACACAGAGAATTGGGATTCTAAGACAGGAAACATTGCAGCAGGCAATAATTAAATGGACTGTCGTTTTATCATATACGATTCCTTTCGCACGTGAAACTTACAATTCCACAAGTGTACGACCCATCGCATCGCGGAACACAGTAAATAAAAAAGTCGATGAAGAATACCGCACAACTTATACAATATAAAAGCCCCAAATATTTTAGATCGTGTTTGGTAATTCGGATT
This sequence comes from Eucalyptus marginata, assembly GCA_014182565.1. Taxonomy (NCBI): domain Eukaryota; kingdom Viridiplantae; phylum Streptophyta; class Magnoliopsida; order Myrtales; family Myrtaceae; genus Eucalyptus; species Eucalyptus marginata. The sequence continues at coordinate 27,607,008 of CM024590.1, forward strand.
TGAATTCAAATAGAGTTATTTATTATCTTATTTGATATTTAAAAACATGCTCTTAAATAGAAATAAACTTGGATATGTCCGGATAAAATGGCAAATAAGAAATTTTAAACAAATGAGATAAATTCGGATTGGAAAGAAAAATATAAAAAAAAAAAAAGGAAATTAGAAAAAATGAGAAGAACAAGCTGTTGCTTGCTGCCGGGGAAGATTGGTGCCACCATCGACCCCGGTGGACGCTGCCCATAGACTGAACAAATGGAGCATCGACGTGGAGGAGCTGATCCAACCCTCCTCATCGACGACCTCGTCATGTCCAGAGTCAGCTTCATCTGCCATTGTTGCTCATGGTGTCTTTTTGAGGGATGATGTTGGAGAGAAGTTTGTTCGGGAACCTCCAGCTGTCGTCTGTGTTTCTCTGCTCCATCGTCGACTCGATTCTGACGTTGATTTCCACTGTTCTTGAGTTAGGTTGGCCCAAATCTCGGGTCAGGACCCCTTTTAGACGAGATAAACGAGTACCAAACTCCTTGTAGTTATCCAATCGTCCATTGCTCTAAGGTGTTTTTCTCACGCAAATATGGTGTTTGTCTTTTTTTGAGGCATTTGGTGGAAACTTTACGGCCGCAGCTTCTTCATAGCTCCAGCATTTCACTGCCGATTCCACCAAGATCTTTAAAAGATGTGCTGCCAAACGCATGCTTTGGCACAACACCGCACAAAGCAACTATAGCACAGTTACAGCACATCTGCAAGACTGCAACTATACTACGGAGGCATCTAAGATCGGTCGACTAATTTAGTTTATCAAGTAATGTGACGGTCTGTAAGTGATTATTTATATTAGTAGTCCTTAAGGGCACAGGTAACGATTCTATTACGGAAAACAAATTATGATCGAAATGATTATTTTTTATTCGTCTTTAAATTGATTCAAAAAACGTGTTTGTGCTTGTCCAAAATTTTTATTCCAGAATCAATTGCGTTTGAGTCTTGTGTTCGTGATTACATTCCAAATCAATTTCTTTTTAATTTTTAAATATTTTTTTTACTTTTTCCTTTTTTTTTTTATTTTCTTTTTCATTTTTTATTTTCATTTTTTTTTCCTTTTTCTCCTATTCTTCTTCTTCTTCTTCGGCCGATCGTTGGGCCAGGCGGCCGGCCGACATCGAGGGGCAGGCAGAAATCACCTGAGCCTCGCCTGCGGCTAGGCTTGCCTCCGCCAGCTCGGATCTCACCACGGCTTGGCGAGCCTCCGCGAGCTCGGGACAAGCGGTGGTGGACGGCGATCGTGGGATGGCGAAGGGGAAGAAGAAGAATAGTTAGTTTTTTTATTATCAAAATTTGTTCACGGAACAAGAATCAACTTTTTTTTTATTCTTAATTGGCTCAAATGTTTCCTAAACAAAATTTTCTCCAAACGCGATTTTGTTTAAATTACTCCCAAAAACAAAGAATCAAAATTTGGCCTGTTTGGATGTTACCAAACAAGGCTTAAGCACTGACAATTTTCATGATAAAAAATTTCGGGAGGCGAATCTTTAGTATGTCTATGAAATTCAAATAATTTTTATCAGCCCTATTTAAAATAAGAAATGTTAGCAATTATATACTTTTTGAGATATTATCCATATCATGACTAACAAGACTGGATATCGTGTAACTTTGACTATTTGAAATTTTCAATTATGATTTAAGGGAAAAAAAAAAGGGATAACGACGCTTATTTTCTTGCCAGCCATCTGGTGACCGACTCAACCCGAAATTATATGGGTAAGGGTCAAGTTGACCTTGTCTTTTGTGAGTTAAAAAAAGTCCAACCATACCCTGTTTTTGAAAATTGATCAAAAAGTCTTAAACCCTATCATGAAGGTCTTTGATTCAATCATAAATATTTCGTGTGCCAATTTAATCATAACATTTTGACAATTTGCTAATTTAATCCTTTCGATGAATTTTGACATGGATGACATTCAACATACAGTGGTTGGTCACCAATCTAGCAAGGCCAGCCCTCAACCAAGCGAGGTTATGTAGGTTTATGGCGTTAGCGTCGGCCGATTTCTAATCAAAATTAATCGGAAACTAAATTGATATATCATTAAAAAGATTTAAAACTAAATTGATATAATTAAAAGGTTTAGGATGAATAGCCATACAATTAGTTTTTGACTTTTCGGATAATCATCCCTCCTATTTTTAGGCAGGTTTGGCACACATTATCCCGAGTTCGTTTTTGCCAAGTCCACTTTTGAACTAACTTCAACCCCATCTTGACAATTGCGCAATATACCCCGAAAGATTGTTTTTTTTTTTTTTCACTTTTTTGCTTCCTAATTTTGGGGAAGATTTCTCCGACAAGCGGTGTTGGATAACTTTAATTAATGAATCACCATGTGGGGTTTTGGCAAAGCCAATGAGTCGTCGGCCTTTATGCCCTCCTCAAATGGTCAGGAGAAGAACACATGCCGTCCTTACCTGTGCCGATTGCGACGGGTAAATCCCTCACGGGGCTACCAGGGAGGTCCTCAACCCTTGCACCAGATAAGTCCGAACTGTGTGCATGTGGGATTATTCGAACTCAGCATCCAAAGGTGAGGTTGTAGTGGTGCCAACACGCATGCCTCAGCTTGTGGGACATATTTCGCTGCCAAAGTTGTTAAAACTCGAATGAACTATTCTAAAAAATCATAGAACCTAAGATGATCCATCGTTAAGTTGTGGAATGAAAAATACACATAGTACAATAGCATTAAACAGTTCTTATACCGCCAAGTCACTTGATAGCACCAAGTAAGCAATAAATTCATCAAGTCTATATTGGCTTGAGAATCAAACGCCGACAAGATAAAGTGAGATAAGAAATTAGTGTTTTCATATGATTTTTCCATTCACATCGATAGCACCAAGTAAGGAATAAATTCATCAAGTCTACATTGGTTTGAGAATCAGACGCCGACATGATAAAGTGATATAAGAAATTAATGTTTTCGTATGATTTTTTTCCATTCATGAGTAGAACATCTATACGGCACATTTTTCCTCGCTACAAGTAATGTTTACGAATAATTTTCACGTTCGAGTTTAGATTAATAACGAGTAACACCTTTGTTGTTCTACTTGGCAATTTTGTTTCTAATTAATCAGAAACTGAAAATCTCATGTAGAAATAAGAATTCCATTCCAATGAGTAGGGCTATTAGAAAAAGTCATGTTCTTTCTTACCAATCAAATGATAAAATAGGAATTTCTCTTATGAATATGCCAAGAATTAATGGAATCACATTCCCTCAAACTGAACATATTCTTAGAATATATTATCCATTTTTTAAAGCATAGTGATTTGATTGAAAAGTGAGTGATTCGTTTCACTCAATAGACGACATATCATGTCCCCATGTCATTCATTATATTTTTTCCATGAAGTGAGTGCTACATTTTGAATAAAACCGGTACATCGTTTTTGACCCTGAAAGGCCTAAAAGAATGGAAGATTTTGGTGAAGAGATCGTCCGACATCCAAAAGCGGAGTACTACGCTTGGTAGGCTAACTCAGAAACGTTGCTGCTTTCCCCCATTGATTTGCGTGTTCGGGTTTGGTGGTTTTTCAACCGAAAGTCTAGATGCCTCCGAACAAGAACAATAACAAGAATTCCAGAAAGCAGAAAAAAAAAACAAATGATTCCTTACAAGATTCTGTCCCGTCGAACCCTTTACAGCTCATCTTCTTTCCACGAGCTTCAGTACAATCCACCGGTGACACAACGTCGGCCGCAAGTCATCTGTACCTTCAAACTTCGCTTCCTTCTACAGAAGAGAGCGTGTTGGAATTGTTCTGTGGCCAGAATGGCTCGATAATGATTTATGTGGTACAGACCCTATCTACCCTTTTCCGCACAGGTTATCTATCCTTTTTCCCCTACTTTTGTCTGGTAAAATGGACGAGGGGCTGATTGAGGTGAAGTAATTTGTCGATGCAGCACTTATCTTGTCAACCATTGCCACCAACACATACTTCAATTTGTGCCTCTCTCCTTGGGTTAATTTAGTACTAATAAGTAGTATTTTACCCGGCACGAGCTACTTAATTCTTGTGATTGGCTATAGAAAAACAAAATTTGATATGTGATATGTTAAGAAACTTGTCATTTCTCTGCCCCCTCAATAAAGTTAAAGGCAAGTCATCCGCGTAATCGCCACGAGGTTTCGCTGTGAATTCTTTCTATGACTTGGTCCCATGATTGCGTCGACTGAAAATGGACCTTAGTTGAAAGCGACGACTCTCATTAGGGTTTGCTATATACTATTGAGTCTAGACTCTTTTACTTTTTCATCAAGTTCCCAAGCCGTGATGCTTTGTACCATTGCTAAAGGTCCCGAATTAATATCTATCCTGGATTTAGAATCTTGCAGAATATACTTCTGCGTGCTCTCACCCCATCTAATACGTGTTCACAAAAGCGCAGCTCTACACACATTCACAAGAGGAATCTGTCCCACTTCACTTGACATTATCATCTCATCATCTTCACTATCTGATCGTAAATAAACTGAAGAAGAGAAGAAAAAGGGAAAAGATTCAGGGCTGATCGCAAACAAAAGAAGCCATAAACATTGTCCGGTAGGAGTTATGATTGATAGCTAGAAAAATCAGAACGCCCCCACCTAACATCGATCTTTGTGGGTTTTGTCTTTGTTGAAGCGCGCACAGACACAAAAAAGATGCACGCACACTTAAAATCCATGCATGAATGCACATGTGATAAGTTTCTAATATGGATCTCAAGGAAAGATCTTGGAAGATGCCGATATCCATCAACTTTGCTCCAGATGCAGAGAATGGATGGGGATTTTGTAGCCCCCATCAAATCAACAAGAGCATCATTCCAGGAAAGAAGAAAAAGAAAGAAAGCATCAGAAAAAGAAAATCGGATTGTGATCCTAGTTATAAAAGACGAGGGACAAAGACCAAATACAGAGAGAGAGAGAGAGAGAGAGAGAGAGAGAGAGAGGGTCTTCAAATCACTATCTCATTTCACTGGCAAAACCCTAAAGTAGTCCTAGCTTTCTCCATCAAGTAATGGATTGTGTGGTCACTAGCGATAGGTCTTTTTCTTCCTAAATTGTCAACCATCTATCCCTTCAAGCAAACCGCTTTGGCCTCGACTTCTCTTTCTTCGAGGGCAAGTTATTAGGAGACACTTATCGGGAAAAAAGGAAAGTTCTTGAGAGACTTAACCCTACCAGTTAAAATAGAAAACTCCCAAAAAGGTCGTAATTTTATTTGCTTTTTGGGAGAGATTGATTTGCACATGTGTGGGCTTGACAAGATATAAAGTTTGTGGTATCCCTAAAAGTATTGAATTTGGTATGACCGACTTTCTCCCTATTAAATTATTTCTTGAATTTGAGTACACGACGAAAAATTTGAATAAATAGAAAATTGAATTATAAATAGACTTATGATTTGAGAGGAAAGAAATTATTAAATACTTTTTATGTTAGAGTTAGATTAAATTTTCTAATTTGAGTCAGCAAGTCACCTAAATATATTTAAAAACAAAATCTCACTCGGCTATTGCACATTAGAGCAAATAAGAGAATTATTAGGGTTTTCTCTGTGTAAGCTTTTTGAGTGAGTTTTTTGTGAGAGGTTGTGAGATAAGACTTGTGAATTTTGTTTTGCATATAACCTAGAGCTGAGAAACACTTCAACTATTGAGAAATTTTAGAATATGTATTCTTGGAACTTACGATGTCTTGAACTCTCCTCGTGAAGTAAGTGCTGACATACAAATTAAACCATGTGAATATCTTGTGTTGTTTATCATTTTTTTGTTGATTTTTCTAGTAATTTCTTGCTAAGACACTTATTAATAAAAGGAAAGTTCTTAATAGACTTAAATAACCATTTAAAATTCAAAAGCTCCAAAAAGGTAGTACTTTCAGTTTCTTTTGGGGGAGATGGGATTGCCAAGTGTAGTATTGTAATTGATGTGACCATCATATGATTTTGTCTGCTACCTTTGTTAAATTAAATCATATCTTAAGTTTGAATCCACGAAGAAAACTAGTTCCTAAATGGAAATTTCAAATCCAAATAAAATTTGTGGTTTGACGTGTGAACAAGCAAAAGAATTATTTGGAATACAATCCAAGTTGAAAGTGGATTCCTAGTTCAAATAAATTTTTTAATTTAAATTGGTAAGTCAACTAAGAACATATAAAACGAATTCTACTCAATTATTACACATTATAGTAAATAAGGCGAGTGTTAGGATTTTCTCTATGAATTTGCTAAGTCGGTTCTTTGTGAGAGATTATGAGATAATATATGTGGATTTTGCTTTGAGTACAGCAATTTGAGAAATTGTAAACTCTATATTCTCTAGATTTACAATCAATTTCTTAGTGTCAAACTCTTCCAAAGAAGTAGATGCTGACACCTCAAATGGAACCACTTATACCTCTAGTACTATGTATCTTTCCTTGTTGATAACTCTAGTAGTTTCTTCTCCACGTGCTAATCTTTAATTATATGGCCCGTTAGTTTCCCCTTTATTTCACTGCAACCTCTATATTAGAACTTGAAATTTCCACCCTTCTATAATTAAAGACCGAAAAAGGGCCTAGTCACCTCTTGCACTAGCAAGTCACTTTTAACCTTCCAAAAGGTTAAAAGTGAGTTAGGTCGGAGAGGCCAAAGTGCAGCCCTCGTTTTGACCTTGACTCTCTAAACTTGAGATTAGTCGGTGGGAGCATTGACGGAACTTATCAGAATACAGAGAACTCTTAGCTCCACCTCGCTTTTAGGCAATCTCATTTGTTGTTATTTAGAACGTGTGAAAAGAGCGAGGGGGACAATCTCATGCGACAAGGTCCAATCTTTTTGGGCCAAGAACATAGGTCCAACTTCCAATTTATAAAAGCCTCCGCGACCACTCAAATCTTAAAGTTTACTTTTGCTGTCCCTAGTGAAGTTCACTTTCGGCCATTGTTGCTATCATAATTGGCAAAAGAAATAATCATAAAAATGATCTGTGGAGTTTGGTCCAACATGCAATGTTGTCTCTAAACTTTGTAATTTATTCAATGCAATCCTTGAACTTTTTGTATACGTTCAACTTGATCCTTCAAATATATGAAGGTGTTTAATGATACCCTTACATTAATTCGAGTTAATGAGCTTAGTTGATTAGGCTTTTAATTTGGTGAGTTTGAATATTAGACAAAAAAATAACATTACATTTTAATTATTCAAGTAAGATATTCAACTTAAATTAAGATGTTAATCGTGCTTTCCGTGAATTATTGTACAATTTGTAAGTAAATGCCATAAGAAAACTTCACATTAATATTTATATCAAAAGATTCTTACGTAGACATTACGTTAGTCATTTTGAATAATTGTTATGATAGAATAGCTAACACGGTATTTTGACCTACCACATTTTGTTTTGTTATTTACTATGCTTCAAGTACACACAATTAGGTTGTTATTTTAGGGTACGTCTTTGTAAATAACTATGAAATATGGTATTGCTACGAGCGTCCTTAGGACATTAATTGAGTTTCTTTTATTTGGAACTATTCACTTTTCAAGACACTGATTATATATAACACGGGGGGAATAGTACACAGTATTTTAACTAGTGCCCTCGCGGCATTCTTTACTATGTTGATATCAAGGTAGAAATTTATTTACTATAGAGGAGCCACACATAGAAATTATAGAACAAGGACATAATGAAGAGAGGGAAGGAGGGGGACAAGGGTAATAAATAGGTAACGAAATGAATAGAGAGTGGAAGAAAAGCACTTCCTTGGAGACTGATCAATCTCTCATAAATCACAGTCTTATGCCTCAAACTTAGAGACAATCCTTAAGCAAGACACTACTATTCATTTATATAAATTCACTTTTGCTGCTCTTCATAAATTTCGTTCATATGCGGCCACCTTTTTCAATAGTGATGAGATTGGGAGGGACGATCGGCACTAGTGACCTCCCAATCGGCGTTACCAGTTTTTATTGTTGTAATTTACAATGTATTTGATTTTTAAAATTATGCCTTATTCAATTAAATTCTTATAGAGAAAAATAGAGAGTCCTGACTAAACGAATTGGAACCGAAGGTGGAATGCCCATTTCCGGACTTTCATATCCATTGGAAGGGTGGAAAGAACAGCTTATATCCAAAGGGGGTAAGGAAGTTTTAATCAAAACAGTCGTTCAAGCACTCCCACAATTTGCAATGTCTACTTTTAAAATACTTGTGTCAATATGCAAATCAATAGAACAGAAAATTGCAAGATTCTGGTGGCAAACCACCACCAAGCAAGTCCGGCATCCACCGGAAGAATTGGGAAATTCTCAAGAGTCGGAAAGATAATGGGGGTCTGGGTTTTTGTGACCTTATTGTGTTTAATAAGGCTTTACTAGGTAAACATGCATGGCGACTATTACAGCATTCTTCCTCCTTATGGAGCAGACTTTTCAAAGGATTGTACTTTCATTCTCAAGATTTCTGGCACGCAGCAAAAGGAACAAAGCCCTCCTAGGGATGGCAGAGTATATTGATAGGCCGGGAATCAATTGAAGATAAGATCTAATGGTCTGTTGGTGACGGGAAAAGGATAAAAATCCGAGAGGATTGATGGCTTGCGAAGGGCGTTATTGGTGGACCTGCACCTAGAGGCGAACCAGAGAAAGTGGTTGATTGTATTGTCCCGAACCAAAATGCTTGGAATATTTCCCTTCTTCGCCAGAGTTTTGATAATCAAACTGTGGAAGAAATTCTCTCTATTCCAATTCGACCACAGTGTACTGATGATAAACTAATGTGGAGGGGAAAGCTAAATGGCATGTTTACGGTGAAGAGTTGCTACAATTCTATCAGATCACAACACAACAACAATAGCCATAACCATGCTTCTTCATCTTTCCAAGTCCCCTGCAAACTGTGGAACGGAATTTGGGATATGAATACTACCCCTAAATTACGATCCTTCCGTGGTCAGTATGCAATAATGCATTGGCAACAAAATAAAATCTCCACAACAGACACATTTTATTGGATTTGGTATGATGTCTGTGCAATGATCAAGTCTTGAAATCAATAAAACATATCTTTTTGTTATGTCCTTGGACATAGGCTGTTTGGTCTCATACGCTAGTTAACATCACAATACATTTTTGTGGAGTGCATAGAATAGAAGCCTGGCTAACAGACTTGTTAGTAAACAGAGACACTTACCGATTTGGAGACTACTACATCCATTCTTTGCGTATCCGGGAAGGCCCGCAATAATTTCGTCTTCCGCCGCAGAGGCCAAACTCCGAGCAGGTGGTGCAGGTGGCACTAGCAAATGTTAGGTCCAGTCGGTGCTACAAAGGGATGAAGTCGAAACAGGGCTCACAACATTTAGAACTAAATTAGCGATGGTGTCCACCAGATCCGGGAGTGTTAAAAGTTAACATAGATGCTGCTTACCCATCAGCCCTCAATGAAGGTTTGGTGGCGTGCGTGTGCCGAGACTCCTCCGGCATCTTGATCGACGGGTTCACAAGCACCATTATTGCCTTCTCAGCCCTGCAAGCAGAGGTGCTCGCACTTTATCTTTCTCTTCAATTTTTGCTGCAGCAAAGGAAATCCACAGATCACGTGGTGTTGGAATCTGACTGCTCAATTCTCGTGGAAACCCTCCATAACCCTAACTTGACGCTTTGGGAGAACAGAGTTCTATTCGATGACTGCACGGCACTTTTGCCATATTTCCCTAATTTGCAAGTTCGACACTGCAGAAGAGAAGCGAACGCTGTTGCTAACTGGGCCACCAAAGCCCATGGGGCCTCTTTACTTCCTCCTAACTGGCCTATTTCTCCTCCTCTTTATTTGCTAGATCTTATTTATTCGGACATTCTGTTGAACGGTTCCTCTTCTTTGCGTTATTAATATAACTACCGTTTTAGACCAAAAATAAAAAATAAAAAAATATCCGTTGGACCGTTTTCTGTTTTCTTTTATATTTTTTTTTTTCCATAGAGTGGCCTAAGAAAAGGTAAATTTGAGGTGTAATTTAACATAGGCAATATACAATAAAGAGGAACACTTTTTCCTAGGGAGAAGCCCCTCGAAATTTATTTTCTTCTTTTTCTTTGCTTGAAAATAAATATGAGGGAGGGCAATCAGGGTGATTGCCGTTCCCATAAGTATAATTACAGGAAGAACTCAGCATCTGCTTTCGTTATAAGTTTGTCGAGTCCGTCACCGTGACCCTCAAACCGTAGTGGATTCAGATCAAAGTAATGTGAGGGTCGTTCGCAGCCGGTTTTAGATCGCGAATGTCTTAGGGTTTCCGGGAAAGTCAACACTTCCGTTTGAGCAGCGGACGACGCCCCTCGACCAGACGCGTGAAGCCTTTAATAAGAAAATCCAAGCTATCTCGGCACACACAAGCTATGGCTCCTTCCTCTGTCCCTACCGGGTAACATCCGTCAGTATTTAGCCTCAATATGCCCTGCTTTGGTGGCGTCCAAGTTTGATCTGGGTTTGACTGAAACGCCGCTCTTTGTTTGGGTCTTGCTGTCCAGCGAGCTATACTCTCGTCCCTGGCCAAAGCGAACTCCACTTCCACCGAGGCAGATCAGTCTTCGTGGTAGGTAAGTCCCCTCATCATAAAAGCCCAAGCCCAGTTAAGAGTCTATTCAAATTTTAAAGTGGCCCATTGCAACCGAAAAGTAAATAAATTAGCTGATTAGATTGTCAAAACCCGAGATAAGAAAACCTACCTTCCAATTAGACCTTCTACCCCACTCATGTCCTTTGGTCCCTTATTTGTTCTGAAGCTACGTCTATGTATGCTTAAACACATTTTTAATGAATGGAAATTATCATTCTGATCAGACAAAAAAAACCGTGGCGATTAGGTTTGGCAATTTCATATTGCTTATACCCTGTTCCTTAGCTGAATTGTATCTCTTTGGCTTTTGTACATGTGATAGATTGGATATATCTCCAAATTCAGGTCTCTCATACCATTCACCACATCCTACCTCATCGTCCATGATGGACTAAAATGATATCGTTTCTTCCCCTTTCACCCTTAAAAATGGCGTCGAATTGTAATTATATCTCCAAAGCAACGCCTGGCTCTTCTTCTTCATGCATACGAGCCCTAATCTAATTGCAGAGAGAGAATCCACCTTTGGATCGAAATTTCGAAGGCATTGCAATCCTAATCTCACCCTAAGCAACCTTAAGTTGCCAATCGAAGAATGGTTACTAGAAGGATGAGGGCACCTATGGAATCAAGTGGCGTAACTCCTAATAAGGTCGACTTGGATCTAACATGCTATTCTATTCTTCAATCATCAATTCTCATGGCAAAGACAAGAAAAAATGCAGGAAGGAGGTTCCATGGTTATTGTAAGTTCGATGGTCTAGGTTCCTATGATTTCTTTATAAGGGTTGATCCAAAGATACAAGATCATGCAAGTGTCATAATGATCAACCGATCGACTTCCTTGAAAGGAATCAAGCACTATGCAAATCAAGTTAGACGAGGTCGGCATGAGCTCTCTAGGAGCTGAAATCAAGACACAAAGGGTGAAGCATAGACATTTATAGGAGGAGTTTGCACAAGTGCATAAAGAAGAGATGATATATCTATTGGCATTATTTTGTGCGCGTGTTGTGTTTTGTGTAGATTGTGAGTAATGTTAAAGATGGTAGGAAATTTGTCGTTCTGTTTTTTACGCAAAAAATGAATGATTTTATAGAATATTTTGCTAAAGATGATCACTTAAAAAAAAAAAAGAAATGGTAAGTGTTTTCATCGTCTACAAAAACATTGACACATAAATTATTGGCAATTATTAAGACTTTTTATTGGCTAATTATTTTAAGCTATATAAACGATCATTTTTATAAAAATGTTTTTAAAATTATTCGCGAAAAAAAAAATGTAGCCTAAGTCTTTGATAATTCTATGTGTGTCTGAGATGTTTGAGGAGCAAGATTGAGGGTGCATTTGGCAACCACTTTCCCAAGTGACTTTGGGCTTTAAAGTTCCTTAGGAAAATGCAAGCACATTTTGGTAAATTTTTTGAAGAATTTTAGGGAGATACGATTGCATTTTCAAAAGCTTTTATAGGTCTATAACTCAAGGCAATTCCCGAGGTGCTTTGGACTTTAAGCATTTCCAAAATGCTAAAATATTTTTTCCTTTCTACTTTGCCTCGCTAAACTTTCATAATCCTAACAATGTCCTCCTCATGCAACATTGTGGGCAAAGGGCTGCGGCAGTTGGTGCCAAATTGCATGACTTAAGTGACAACTGCGCAACCCTAGGTAACCATCACTTGGGTTGCATGACCTCACTGAGGGCCGTCGGCAAAATCTAATTCAACATAGTCCACCAACAATTAGGCCCTTCGCCGATGTCGCGACCAAAATTTTTCGGGTGCACCATCTAAAATTAGGCTAATGAATTGCTAAGCCTAAACTTAGCTCGAGCTCTCCCAAGCCCATACTAACTCGCGATTTAAATTCAAATATCTAGCATGCAAAAGGGAGTCGCCACTAATCGGTTTGTGGTAGATCGATTAGACACCTAAGTAAAATAATGTGAGAATTACTTTACTCCTACGAACCAGAAACTTTGGGTAAGGGACTTGGTTACACTAGTCTATCCTAGCGCCCTTTCGGTACCTTTCTCTTTTATTTCAAAAAAATGTTTTGCAGGCAGCTTAAATTGATTTTAATTCACTTTCTTAACATGTGAGGCGATCATACAGGTGATTTAACACTTAGGAAAGCAATTAAATAATGCAGAATTCACCTCAAAGCAACGAAAGCATTTGCAGTGTTAAATCAGAATTCACATCAGCAATCCTAGATATGATTTCTAATTAACAAGCAATCACTCAATTTTTGCTTTCACTTTTTAACGAGAATATAGTCCATATGCAATGTAATGCTTCTAATATAAAATGAAATAATATTGCATGGTAAAATGTCTTAAACTATATGAATGAGTAAAAAAATTTTGTGATTTTTTAATGAACATGCAATAATTAAATATGCAATCTAAATTAACAAAAATGACCTAATTCTAATGACAGGCAATTCCTAATTAAATAAATCTAGTAATCATTAAATGACGTGCATTTCATGAACCTAATTCTATATGACGTGCACATGATTTTTTAATAAGAACATGCAATCTATCTAGGATAAATTATTTAAACCTATAATTAATAAACATGCAATCCTAATATGCAATGACGTACAAAGAATGCCCTAATTCTACATGATAGATGCATGATGATTTTTTTTGTGTTTTTTTTTTAATAAAAAATTCGAAATTAAAATTGCCAAATAATTAAACATGCAATTCAAATCTAAAAAAACTAACATCCTAAATGAATGCATTTTTTTGGATTTTTATTTTTTAGAAAATTCGAAATAGATAAATATTTCCTATCCTAGATATGCAATTTAATTCAAATATATCATCTAATCATGCATTTAAAAAAAATGACTAACTAACCTATCATGCAATCAATCCTAATCTACATGGAATGCAAAATGCAATTTTTTTTTGTATTTTCGAGATAAATGGAACAATTAAAAGATAAACACTAAATCATCCATGATCACTGAAAATATCAACCACCACTCAAATTGAAATTCAAACTTAATTGTTTCGCTAATAAAATCGATAAATTGATCTTAAGCCTTAAAGATCAAGATATTAATTTTACTCTCGCGTGAATAATTGTTCCATCTAAAGCCTTATAGATAGAATAAAAATTTGTGCGGTTGCGAATTGGATTCTACATCATGGAATTTCAATCATGCATTGGAAAAAAATTCAAACAAAGAGATAAAATATCAAAACCTAAAATAAGATAAAGCAAATCTATATAATAAATTAAATCTAATAAATCTACCTAATAAACTAAATCTAATAAATCTATGTAATAAAATAAAATAGATTTATACCTAAATTTGAATTTTTTCAAAAACCCAATCGGCAGAACCAACAATGGGCACGGCATGCGATGGAAGCTTAGCGCGGCTAAGGACAGGGGCTCGTGGTGGTGATTCGCTGCAGACGATGGGCAACTTGCAGCCGGTCGTCAACGCCGATCGTGCTAATGGATTGACAAAAAAGAAACTTTGCGGGAATCACTCCGTTCAAGGTCAGGCACGACGGTAACTCACGGACTGAACAATGAGCAACAATGTTGATGCAGCAAGATCGGCGAGCATCACAAGTGCTGGAATGGGATTAATCTGGGCACAACTTAGAATTGAGGAACCCTCAGTGGCATCCACACCAATGGACAGGCTGTCCGGGCCACCTGGAAGCACACTCAGATTGCTGGCAGTGTGTTGTGGTGGGACGACCACGAAGCAAACTGGCGTGGCAGCAGATTGTTTGACTTTGAAGATTCGAGAATTTGCTGAAGAAGCTAAGGGCACCGCTGCTATGGGACAACAGCACCTTGGCAGGGAAATCTGGAGCGCCAGGGACCTTCGAGACCACGCCTGGATTGTTGGCAGAAGCTGGGATGTGGTGGGATGGCAACGAAACACTTTGCATGGCAGAGAGATGGGAGCAGCAAATTAATTCATTAATTGAAGTTGGGCACCCTTCACGGACATGATACCATCTCCGAGAAAGAGTTGCGGGCATGCGCGGGGATCACCGACGTCGATGGAGACTCTTTAGAACTACCACCAGCAAAAAGGCCGAGCTTTGTTCGATCTCAATTTTTCCTCCACGATCCACCTTTTCTCTTGATTCTCACGTGTGTTGCTCAATTTTTTGCGTCCCCCGAACCCTACGCGTTCCTCAACTATTTATAGGCTACCGATTTTAATTTTTTCAAATTGTATCCGCAATATTCGTTTTGTCGAACGCAATATCACTTGCCCTATCCGAAAACAATTCATCATATCTCGAACAAAAAATTCGAATTTCTAATTTTTCACGAGATAATCTTTGATCATTTTTTTTAAAAAAAAAAGGCTTAGGCCAATTTACTCGCTTTGTGGGCTTAGTCCGGTCATCAATTTAAAACTCAGAACCACTAATTCAAATCTACCGGTCATCGGTTCAATAAATAAATGCAAAACATGTAAATTAAAAAAAAAATGCACCTAAATCTATATGCTATGCAATTACAAATATTATTTTTTCAGGGATAAAATTAACCCCTAATTTTCTATGCAATAAATAAATAAACTAAATCGCCAAAATTTAGGTGTCAATAGCCGACTTTAAGTTTTTCTTTTTTTTTTTTATTTAATTAGTGAAAATCCTTTACAAAATATGATTTTTCTAAACACTAGTTAAACCAAAGTTGCCTTCAATACACACTTATATTGTAATTTATGATACACTACTTGCATTTATCAAAACCCCTTTAACCTAAAGTTCTTTGCATTTTTCAAAAGACTTTCCCCAAAATCCGAAACAACCACACTTTGAGATATATACATATACATATATGTGTGTGTCTGAATCTCTATATATATTAAAGCTGTAGGTGAATTAGGGATGTTTTGATATGAATGTGAGAGGTTCATTATGAGTTCAAGTCAAATGAAGCTTCTCTAATTTACTTCTCAACATATAATGTCCAGTTCTACGAGATGAGATCCAACATTTGAGCTAAACAAAATCATCTTAAGAACAGCACGAGTTAATAGCATTTCCCCATTTTCCTCTTTTTCTCCATTATTCAATGGAAAATCAAGGTAAAATAGGGATTTTCTTCAAAATAAAACGAAATAAAAGTACGCTTTTGCCTCTTAAAGGTTACAAGCGTTGCACGGGATGGCGGAAATATACGACCGTACAAGGCTCACGTTCAAACGTTCGGATTCGGAAGAGCTTTCAGTAATTTCCCGAAGAGTCACAAAGGCCAACATCGAAAAAAAAGGGCCTGGCCCACTACAATGTGGGCTTTGTCCAACAACAAAAAGCCCATCCACATCATCATCTGAATGGGCATTTAGGTAAAATCACGCTCTGCAACCAAATAATCAGACAGAAGCGCGCCCAAATCCCCCATTCAAAAACTCCACGCGAGAAGCTCTCTCTCTTTTTCTCTCACATCTCCATCTTGAGCTTCCTCCAGATTTCTTGCAGATTCAAGAGGAGAAGAAGAAGAAGAAGAAGAAGACGATCGGCCCGAAGCAGAGCAGACCGCTCCTCTCTCGTACGTTCGCCGCAACTCGCGCTCTTCGTGGCCGTGCTAGAGAGAGAGAGAGAGAGAGAGAGGGATGGAGAAGATATGCGTGGCGGTGAGAGTGCGGCCGTTCGCGGCGGAGGAGCCCTTCAACGGCACCTTCTGGAAGATCGAGGACAACCGCATCTCCCTCCACCGCCCTCACGGCACCCCCGTCTCCGGCCTCTCTTTCGCTTTCGGTAACCCCGGAAAATTTATTCCCAATCTCGTTCTTTTCCTCTTCTTTTTCCCCCCTTTTTTGGGGTTCGATTTGGTCGCGAAAATTTCCAATCTTTTCGCCCTTTTTTTCGGTTCGGGTTCCGCACCGGCCAGATCACATCTTCGGCGAGGGCTGCACGAACGCCACGGTTTACGACCGCCTCACCAAGGACGTGATTCGCGCCGCGGTCGAGGGTTTCAACGGTACGTTTTGGACTTTGCTGAGATTTTGCTGTGGGATGTGTGTTTCTTTTGGGTTGAATTGCGATTGTACAGTTGGAAACGAATTAGATTGATTTTCCGAGGTCCGCTCGATTTTGGCAAAGTGGGTAATTTAGTATAGAATTGAGCTGGAGCTTATTGTTTGTGTTTAATACAACCTCAGGGACGGCGTTTGCATATGGACAGACCAGCAGCGGGAAGACTTTCACGATGAATGGCTCAGATGCTGACCCTGGAATTATCCACCTCGCCGTCAGAGATGTATTTGAGAAGATAAACATGGTAACGCCCATATAGCGACCTCATTAGCTGATAATTGGCTGCTTGTGTCCTGCTCAAGCTTGTTATAAGTCTCTCGACATGTTTTTGAATGCGGTTCCGGATGGGCCTTTTGTTACTAGATGTCAGACCGCGAGTTTCTTATCCGTGTGTCCTACATGGAGATATACAATGAAGAGATAAATGACCTTCTTGCTGTGGAGAACCAGAAATTGCAAATACATGAAAGCTTAGAGGTGTGGACCATTTCAAGTTTTGGATTAGTCTAGATAAGTTCTGCGAACAAATTGAATAACCTGTTTTTCCTGGTTCTATTGTCTTGTAGAGAGGCATTTTTGTTGCAGGCCTTAAAGAGGAAATTGTTAACAATGAGGATCAAGTGCTTCAGCTTATAGAGTCAGGAGAAGGTTTGTCTAAAAGCACTTAAAAGACCAGGCCCTTCACTTCATTTCCTATTTGCTGGCATTAGAAACTGAGTATAATTACTTACAGTCAATAGACACTTTGGCGAAACAAACATGAATGCTCGGAGCAGTCGATCTCACACAATATTTAGAATGGTAACTAATCAAAGCTTTGTGGCCATTTTTACTTTCCTTGAATTTATTCATATGGCTACTAATGGAAACTTTGCATTTCAGGTCATTGAAAGTAGAGTGAAAGACATTAGTTGCGATAACTCAACCTCTGATACTATTCGAGTCTCAGTCCTGGTTTGTATTTCTTTTCAGAGTGAAGCTAAGATGCACCCGTCTATGTTGTTCTATCACCAGTCCTTCTAATTTTCTTTGTTTGAATCTAGAACTTGGTGGATTTAGCTGGCTCTGAGCGTATTGCAAAAACTGGAGCTGGTGGTGTACGTCTAAAAGAAGGGAAGCACATAAACAAAAGCTTAATGGCTCTGGGTAATGTCATCAACAAGCTAAGTGAAGGTGCCAAGCAGAGGTACTTACTCTTGTGTTTCTTCCAGTATAATATTAAGGGCTCTCTTGCTGAACTGTGCAATCTTTAATGCAGAGGACATATTCCTTATCGTGATAGTAAGCTTACTCGCATTCTTCAACCTGCTCTTGGTGGTAACGCAAAGACTTCGATTATCTGCACTATAGCTCCAGAAGAGGTACCATGAGGCAATTATAGATGTTGGTTATGTCTTTTTCCTCTCTTGATTGGTTGCAAAGCTTGAATGCTGTTGTCTGACCCAGCTGATAAACTGTGCAACTTTGTCAGGTTCACATTGAAGAAACGAAAGGTACTCTTCAGTTTGCTAGCAGAGCCAAGCGCATCATAAACTGCGCTCAAGTAAATGAGGTACTAATTTTTTCGCAGAAACACCCTTTTGTCACCTCAAATATATGCATTTCTTGGAAAACCATTCTTCGAAATCATGACACTAGAAGTTTCTAGGATAATTCAGTGTCTTTGACAATTTTGTACAAGGTTCGTTAGGTTCAAAGTGATTCTAGTAATTTGGAAGATTGGACAGCTCATATTTCTTGTTTGGATCCTTGAGTTTCCTGTGCAAGAACGAATTAATTTAACAGGTGCTGCACCTGCTATAAATCTTTCTGTCAAGGATTCTGAGGTTCTTATCCAATGTAAAGTCATGAAACAACAATGTACAGCAGAAGACTAGTTCAAATTTTCGAGGCCATCAAGAAGAAATTACATATGCTTGTCTTGTTGGATTGTTCAGATGAAGTTTTACTTTTCAGGAAATCTGTATCTGGAAATTAAGATTATTAATTCAGCTAAGCTTAATGCGGCGACATTCAAGTTACATGATTTTTTGTGTACTACGCTATCTCTCTTGTAATACCCTAGTTATTGATCATGCAAGTTCCCATCCTTTTTCTTTCCCTTGATTGGTTCATTATGGCTAATTATGGTTGATATTGTCTTAGATTTTGACAGATGCTGCCTTATTGAAGAGACAAAAGTTAGAGATAGAGGAGTTGCGTGAGAAACTTCAGGTTAGGGGCATTACTGCTTGTACTTCAATTAATTAGGCTTTGCAAAATTTGACTCAAAGAGTTCTCTAGGGATCTCGTGCTGAAGTGCTGGAGCAAGAAATTCTTAAATTGCGGAATGAAATGCTTAAGGTAGGTTTTTCCTCTTTTGAAGTTTTGGCTGTTGTCTGAAAAAGGCGGATATGTTAATTTTAGCATTCACTTGTTAGCATACCTGTTTTTCTCTAGTATGAAGTTGAGCATGAGAAACTCGAAATGGAGCTAGAAGAGGAGAGGAAGTCGCATAAATTACGTGAAGAATGCATCAAGGAGCAACAGATGAAGATTGACAACCTCAGTACTCTTCTCACCTGCTCCGACTGCGATAGGAACTCTAGCCAGGTATAGTTATATTCGACCAACAGCAAATCTTCAAATTCACTATAGATGCCCTTCCGGCTCCGTATATCTTTACTTAACTGCCTTATTGTATCACTATGCTACTTTGTTCTATTCTCTCTATCACAGTTGAGTTCTGATGCAACGATTCAGATGACCTATCTCCAAATATCAAAGGATGCGATTCCACATAGGGCAATCCCATAATACAAAATAATGCTTTCATTCTGTGAATGTACCAATGTGAATTCATTTTATTAAATGTATTGCTTTGCCAATATAACATTTAGGTAGAATAAGCCACTTTGTTGCAGAAAGGATGGTGGCTGTAAAACATGTAAGCTTATCATTATGTGACATTGGAGATTCTCAGGAGCATTGCTTCTGGTACTTTTGAGAATCCAATCAAAAGTTGGTAATACAATTTGTAAAGTACAGTGACTCCTGCTTATGTAACTACCTGTGTGGACTAATACGCTTCTCCAAAGTTACTAGTTCATACTTGAACTTTTTCTTGATCACTAATATCCTTTGAGGAACTTGTCTAGTATCTTACTATTGCTGCAACAACATAATGACAGTTTTTCCATGTTTTGGGACAGGATTCTGCAAAAGAGAGCCTTATGGATGAATTTAATGACAGTAACAGTATTAGTCAAAGCGACTTCAGAACACCTTGCCAAAAGACAGTTCCTGGTAATTATGTTGTCAAGCGATCAAACTACTCACATCTGGTTGAATGCAGCCCACTTCCGGATCCACTAGACAATGTTGCTGATGAAGAAACATGGTTCCAAATGAACAAAGGTTTCATAGCTGACCTGGACTCAATCCAGATGACTCCTGCTAGAAAAGTTCAATCCTTCCCTCCAGCTAATGAGACTCCAGTGAGTTACTCTCATTCTTTTATCTTCACTCAGTTTTCATCCTCCGGAATGCTCCAGTTATTTGGTTTATGAGAACACTTCTTTTTAATTTTTTAGAAGTTTTCTCTTTATTCAATATTCCATTAGCTTTCAAAATTATATTGTTGATAGTATGCTACTGTACGATGAGACTGGGCTATGACCTTTTAATTTACTTTGCTTTGATGAAATCTTATATCACATTTACTGCACCCTAACTTCTGTAGGGCACAGATGAGAGCTACAGAAAAGAGCTTGAAGACCTCAGGAGACAGCTAGAACTTGCTGCTGAAGAGAAAAATGATCTTAAGGTTTGTATGGACCATGAAACAGTTCTCATTCAGCTATTTTGGGAATCTTAAAGGCAATCTTAGCTATTCTCTCCAAAGACCAAAATTATTTCTCTAAAGATGAGTCAAATTGGCTTCAGCCCATCCAATAATTTCATTCACCAATTCTGTTTTTCATACATGGCATCCCTGAAAGAATCATTCCTCTTATTACAAGCAACTTTACCACTTAACCAAGATTCATCAACAAGAATCTTGAGTTGTACATCTGCTGATGTGATAGCACAGTTCTTTGAATTTTCTGCTTCTTTATTACAGATCAGAATCAAAACATTTAGCATCTGGCCTGAATTATCTGCTACTTGCTCTCTTTTTTTTTTTCCCCTGAAATCAGAAGGAAAATTGTTCAGTCTCTTTGGGGTGATTGATATGATAATACTCATCAATTGCCCATGATAGCAATGGTAGAGAGATGTGGATACTATGGCATGGTAACTCTATATTTTCTTTGCTTTCACCTTGAAAAACTCTAATATGGTACCTCACTAAAGTCATTACAGAGATATCAGTTCGATTAATCAGTGTTGTTTGCTTTCCTTCTTGAATGAACTATCTGATACGTCTTATTTGAATCTTGAATCTTCCTCTATTTAAGCTTGAGTTTACACTGATTCTCCTGCTCTACAGAGAAAACACATGGAACAAGTCCGACTGAATAAGCAATTGATTCAGGAGATTTCCGAACTGCAAAAAGAAGCTCATCTTATTCAAGAGATTCCTAAAAGACTGACTGAGTCAGTTGTAAACTGCAAAGATATACATTCAGATGTTGTATCAATTCTGCAGGTGAAACATACGACATCAAATTTATAACCCACCCCCCAAACAAAAAAAAAAAAAACACATGCGTGTGCGCACCCCAAAAAGGAGTTACAAGCTTAGGCTATTGAGCCCGGCATCATATTTATTCTGTCATTTACTCTTGCGGATGATTAATTCTGACATTCATTATGTTGCTTCTTTTTTTTTTTTCCTTTGTGTGTTGGTGTTGCATCCACAGAGTTTTGTTGGTGCCGGGAAATCTTCAGCTGGAAGTTTGCTGTCCAACACTGGTGATATTGGCAACATTCTCTTTTCTACTCTGGAAGCCCATTTTTCAATGTTTGTGGAGGACCATGGATTATGCTCCAGGGACGATTCATCATTGCAAGAACATTGCAGAAAGCTCTGTGAAAAATTAAATGATACAGTTTTATTACTGGCATCAAAGCCACCATCAACTGAAAGTGAAATTGGGAGGAGCTTTTCATGCAACTTGGCATACAAGGTAGATGTCAAGTCAACGCTATTGAGATATCACTTGTTAGTGGTTGTTTTATTTTCCATCTTGATGCTAGGAAATTATTTCCTTTGACGTGATAGTGCGTCCCTATGTGCTGCTGAATAATGATTTACTGGAAAAATAGGCCAATCCGGAACTCATAGCTGAGTTATTTATGAATTTGGCAAAACCTATGTGCTTTTTTACCTCTTTGCAGTGTTATCTGATCAATTTCTCATTGCAAAAAAGAAGACACAAAAATACTGAAATAAAAATGGAAATTTTTAATGTAAATTGCAAGTAGAACTTGAAATGTTTAGTGATAACCCTGATCATTCTTATTTAAAAACATACGTGCACATTATTGCATGTATATTAAGTAATTAAGAAATCGGCAACAGTGGAAAGTAATGTTGTGAATGTCTTCTTTAATTGGAAAGGAAATTAATTGGCATAACTTTTGTGATGTTTGAAAGCCTCCTTCAAATGGTTTGAGTGTTTCATGATTGGAAGGTAAATGAAAATCAAGAGTTTATTTTCTGAATGGATCAAATTGTATGAACTATTAGTTTTAACGTAGGTAGAAGTACTCTATGCGTCTGTGTTTATTTGCATAAAACTCCTGAGGGTGTCGATTTGGTTTTGAGTTTTGACGAAAAGGAAATGGACATAGCTTTATTTCTTTTATTTGAAAGTGCCATTCCAAAAGGTGCAACTATTTCTTGGTTGGGAGGTTGAAGAAACTTAGGAAATTATTATCCTACTGGATCAAATTCGCTATGAAGTATTAGTTCTAACATTAGTAGGGATACATTTGCATGGTCATATATATTTTGTTTTGAAGCCGAGGCTGTCCTCGGTTATTTATTTTTTTTTTTTTGGCCTCTGGTTACTAGTTTGCTTTAGAGAGCACAGGCTTTTTCACCAGAGTCAATCTTTCCATGAAATTTGTTTTTCAAGAGAGAAAAAGCTAGGAGTGCTATTCTTGCTTTTCATGAAACTTTCGAAGGCAGTGTTTATTAGAACTTCAACTGAGCAAGTAATAGGATGTTTTGGTTGAATTTCGTTAAGATTCTAGTTTTGTTATTTGATAAGGACGGTGACCTGGGAGGAGAGATGGCCGTCTGCAAGGAAAATCTAATTGCTGGAATCAGTGCAATCAAGGATAAATACAGTGGCATTCAGAAAGAATTAGATGAAAGCAACCAGCTTTTGGGGGTATCCAGGGAAAAGTATTGTAGGTTGGAAAGAGATTTCCACTTGCTGAAAGAAGAAAGAGATTTATTGCTCCAATCAGTCTCTGAGTCTACTAGTAAAGTTTCATTGGCTACTGATCGGAGAGAAAATGTTCTGAAGGACTTGAATTCTGAAGTGCAGAGAAGAAAAAAATCTCGAAGGAGAGATTAAGAAGTTCCGTATGGCTTTTGTTGGACGGCAGAATTCCTTAGCTTCTTTCCAGAGTGAAGTAAGATTGAAGCTAGAGAAGATGAGGGATGGTAGTACAGTTTCAGTTCCCAAATCTCTTGTGGACTTGTGATCATGAGTCGATGCTAACAGAATGTGCAGTGCAGTTCCTCGCAATATCAATGTGATTTGTATTGTTACATTATTGTTGACCCCCTCAATTTACTGAATGAGTATGCCATCTTAATTTACAAAGTCTCGACTCAATATTTTCTACCTCTTTATGGTGCTACTTTGCGCACCAGAGAAGTAGTCAAGTGATACTGTCATCATTCCTCCGAGCTTTCCTTTTGAAAACAAGCTTGCGGCTGTTAGACCATTTTTCATCCTCTATAGCTCAGATTTTCTACTATGGTCAAAATTCTAGCTGAAATGACGCAGTTTTGAAGGCAAATTGGTTATCTATGAAAGAAAGCAGTGTGGAAAGTGGAAACTAACGTCAATCTTTCATTTAGTGGGAAACATTTCTCACACGATGTCATAGGTCTTTAGCTGTCCATTATTCTGCAGTTCCCAGATCACATCCTGAATTTGCAGTTCTAGTCTAATATATCTCCTGATCCTGTATTTTTACGGGGGTGGTTTTCACAAAATGAGAATAACCTAATAGCAGTATCAATCCCATGATGATTGATGGGCAGGTCAGACTCATCTTTCATCTTTTGAGGATACATGCTTATATGTGCTTCGGTCATAGGATACTCTGTTTCTTGTGTGTGGAATATGCACGTAGGCAGAAAATCACCATCGTCACAAATGAATCATGCATCTTATGTCGTCCGGTGTCTCCAATGACAGCGTTTCTTTTTCGACAGTCACATCTTGACAAATACGATGACGAACAGTTTTGGTTTACCTGTCCTCCCGCATCACCCATGTTGGGACAAAGTCCTCTTCAAGACAAGAATGCATAAACCAGCTGAAACCCTAACCAACTTTCCTCCTTTTTCTTATGGGTGATCAGGACCACATGTGGTCCCTGCTTTCGATAAGCACAACATTAGTCGTTATTAACCCAAAGAACCAGACAAAAAGAAGTGTTCATTTTCATGAAGGGACGTGCGAATGCGGTCACTCAAAAAGTGGAACGTATTTTAGCCCCATTTTGCTTTTCTTGAGGTCATTAAGATGTGTTTGAAATAAGATTGATGGTGATTGAGATAAGGTCATCAGATTCCCCTCGCTCATTACTAAGCGCAGAAAGCCCCACGTCAATTAATAGCAGCAAAAAGAAATTAGCGTGTGTATGCCTACGGTAACGTTTTTGTTCCCGAAAATAATTTCTTTTAGAAATACTTTTTTCTTTATTTCAGTTTTTAGAAACAGTTTTTAAACATTTTAAGGCGTTTGGTAATTATAAAAATTTACATTAAGGAGAACAAAAATACGTTTAGCATAATTTCCAAATATTTTTGTGTTTTTAATTTCTTTTAATATATTAATAATTTTATTACTTTTCTTTTTTTTTCTTTTTCTTTTTTTTTCTTTTCTTAGCCCGATCGTCGGCCTTGGCCATGGCCGGTTGGCCGACGAGGTCCCCCAAGCCTTGCCCAGCCACCGCGAGGTCGGCCTCACGGTGGTCGAGCGAGGCCGAGCCTTGATGTGGCCGAGCGAGGCTCAGCCTTGTTGTGGTTGGGCGAGGCTCGACCTCACCAAGATCTAGTGAGGCCGAGCGAGCCGTGAGGCCAGGCAACACTGGGCCTTGTTTGGCCGGTCGCCAGCCATCACCAAGGCCGACGACCGCCCTAGAAAGAAGAGAGGAAAGAAAAGAAAATGAAAAAAAAGAAAAAAAAACTTATTTTTTGAGTTGTTTTTAGAACAAGAAATAACTTCTTTTTTATTTATTTCTTTTTACATTCTAAATCTATTCCCTTGGAACAAATTCTTAGGGAAAAAAAAAAATTACCAAATGCGTTTTTGTTCTATTTATGTTAGGAAATAAAAGAACAGAAATGGGTGCACCTAAATTGCCAATTCAAGATCAGTACCACTCATTCTTGGGCATCTTCCCTCCATTTCTTTTATACATCTCTCGAAAGACGTATTTGATACTTCCCTTCATTGTTCCCTTTCTCCTTTTCTTTCGGCCCCATTTCTTGGTGCTTTTTTTTTCTTCTCTTGAGAAAGGGCCAATTGAATATACATGATTATCACATAAAAATTAGGAAAAGTACCAAAAAAGTAAATAGCCATTGCGGTGATATCGATTCGGTTCGAACTTTTAATTGAATCAATTGATTATAAACATTTTCGCGTTAGTATCGGTTCAATCCATCCGCCCAATTTTGGTTGGCGCGGCGACGTAAATGCGGTGCGGCCAGGACGCTAGTGTAGCAATTATTTATTTATTTCTTTTCCTTTTCTCCCTTTTTCTTTTCTTTTTCCTTTTCTCTTCTCTCTTCTTCCTCCTTGGACTGTTCGAAGGCTTGCTGGCCAATGGATGAAGGCCACCAATGAGGATCGCGGGCCTTGCCTAGGGCCGCGAGCGAGGCGGCTTCACCCCAAATCTGGGTGAGGCTAGCCTCGCCCTAGCCTTGCCACAGGTGAAGGTAGCCTCCCTTGCGATCGGGCCAGCAAGGCCATCGCAACTCTTGCCTAGTGGCCGGTGAGCCTTCGGCTTGGCAATGGCTACCAGGCCTCACCAATCGCGGGCAAGGCCACCTTCGTTCGCGACAAGGCCAAGGCGAGGCTAGCCTCGCCCGGTGCCCTAGGTGAGGCCGGGTGAGGGCCGCAACCCTCCATCGCCGGCCACCGCAAGGAAAGTCCAAGGAGGAAGAAAGGAAAAAGAAAAGGAAAAACAAGAAATAGAAAAGAAAAAAATTAATAAAAAAATCCAAAAAAAATCATTAAAAAATGTCACGTCAATGTCTGGTCGATATCCACGTTAGCACCGGCAAGCCAAAATTGGCCACGATGGCGAATTGGTATAAACTTAAAAAGGTTTAGAATTAAAATTGATACCAATGTAATAGATTTAAGACTTTTTGGTACTTTTACCCATAAAAATCACATGAAATATGTATCATGGTTAATTGAGGATTAACGAAGTCCCACACACTGGCAAAACGAATTAAGAAAAGCTCCTTCCTTGTAGGTATGACATACATGTTGATGTTTTCATGTTAAAATCAACGGAAGAACAAGTGAATCCCACGTTTTTCTATCAATGCCATTTAAGTACTTCCATCCCTTTTGGTGGTGAACATTGGTGAGACTTTAAGCGCATACCAGGTTTTCAACTTATGTAAATGTTTGTGCCCATTAAAAGAAGAGAAATGGCGAGACTTGTTTTGTTGTTTTCTCTCTCTCTCTCTAAAGATGGAAAATAACCTATTAAAAGACTTTTTCTAATTCATAGAGCCCTTGGACTTAAGTATGTCTTTAAGTTACTTAACTCTGAGATGTAAGATTCAGGAGCCCTTGGACTTAAGTATGTCTTTAAGTTACTTCGTCTAAACTCTGAGATGTAAGATTCGGGAGTATTCCCACTTGAGTGGGGAAGACAAAGATTCACCAAGGAACATGGGAGGCGAGGGGAAAGGTAGACTTCTTGTCTTCTCTATCGTTGGGTAGACAAATATAGTAATCTCCCACACTTAAAAGTGAAGTAGTGGCACCTACTAGGGTTCTTAGTAGATTAACATGTGCTATCATTGGTGAAACTTTATGTGCATGCCAAATATTCAAATTATGTAAATGTTGGTGCACATTAAAAAGAAGAGAACTGATGACACTTGTTTTGTCGTTTCCTCCTCTCCGTAATGATGGAAATTGACCTATTAAAACACTTCTGCTAACTCATAGAGCCCGGTTCCTTTATCACAATCTGGGTCATGGGGACCCACCCATGTGATGATTACATTCTCATTGAACCTAGATACTGTTTTCCTTCTGTCTTCATGTCTCATGTTCTGCTAACCAGGGGCATGAAAAATTGATTTGGGGCCATAAATAGAAGCGGACAACCATGTTCACATAGATATGCATGAATGAAACGCAAGCATTCTGAAATTTTGTCAATCCAATCAGTTGTTAAGCACCATTTTTATATCCAGATTGACATTTCAGTTGGAACAGTACCAAGTCTAAAAAAACACGAGAAGGCATACGTGTACTCATTTGTGGGACTAATCTCAAACATTCACTCTTTTAAAAAAAGAAAAAAAACAGCTCTCCCTAGATTGAAAAATTGTCCTCTCTGCTCAACCCTTGTCCATGAGCACCTTCCACGTAAGGACAAAACATTATTGGACCACCGAACTTTGAGAGAGAAGAAACAAGACAAGAGACAGTGATTTCTTTGAAAATTGAATAGGAGAAGCTAGATTATAAAAACAATAAAACGCACCCCTAGACAAGTTTCTGAGTTCACGCAATCTTGGGGAGACATGGGTTGCCCCAATGCCCGCAAATGCTATAAAACCTCAAGATTGGTTGGACCATGCCTCCCTCCCACTCCTTGAAGTCTCAAATTTCTCAAAATCCTTCTGCCTTGGGTTATGTTGTGTCCCAAACTGGTAGATATGCCTCGTCCATAAAACATTTAATGCCACCTGATAGTTGAACCCGCTTTGGTTTCTTGTCTTTCTCTTTCAGCATCCTCAAACCTAGTCCCTAGCTAGTCCCTCATCCTCACTGCCCACGCTAGTCCTATGGAATCCAGAGCCAAAACTGATCAAGTCAAACAGCTTGGAGAGCTTCTCCAAGAAGAACAAGAGCCTTTTGTTCTTGAAGTGTATCTTTCGGAGAGATGGTATGCGAACAGGAGTGGGTCTTTGAGGAGGTCGAGCAGCAGCGGTCAACAGACGAGTCGAAAGAGCATTGTTCGGCTTTCGAAGTTGCTGAGAACTGTCTACAACAAGGTTGCCTCTTTAAATGAGAAGAAGCATAGAGTGAAGAACGGGAAAGAAGTGAAGAGACCGGTATTGCTGATCCTAGTACTAAACAGGAAGCCGCCGATGCTGACAGATTTTCCTTGTCCAGCGATGTGACGACTTACTTTTCTTGCTCCGAGAGCGATAAAGAAGGAAAACACGCTTCTTCAGAAAACGAGCATGCATCATATGACTCAATCTGTCTTCAGAATTTGAACAACGCAAAGAAGGAACAGGTATAGACATTATCATCTTTCAGTCTGATGAATCTTTTTCTACCCTTGATACCAAGACGCTTACCACTCCCTTGAGAACGCAAATTCATTAGTGAAGCTACTTAAATTATCATATGCATATAAATTTTCATAACAATGTGACACATGAATCGGTCAGGGTGTAAAGGATTCAACGATCCAATGGAGCATAGAGAAGGACAAGGAGCAGTTCGACAATGTCTCAGTGACGGAACAAGCGAATTACCTCGCGCCCCTTCATGATTGTTAGTACCTTGGTCTGCTATTCCTTTTTACGTTATGGGGAATTATCTTGCTTTTGCAACTAAATATCCTTCGCATTGGACAGGGCAGCAGGATTTGCAGCATCCTCCTGCAAGGCAAGAGGCCAGTGCGCCAACTTGCAAAATTGTCCTGCCAATGAAGATGATTGAAGACTCCATATTTTCTGCTTCCATGTTGGAAATACTATTCCACCGCTCGAAAGACAAGCAAAGCTTCACCAGAACAGTAGAAGCCAGCCAGGCCTCAGACTCGGACGCTTCGTACAGTTACTTGAACTCGAAAATGATATTGCAGCAGACAAAGCAGCTTCTGTTCGATTGTGTGAAGGAAATTATAGAGACCCATGAGCGGAAGGAGAAAGCGAAACGACACAACCTAGTTAACTTGGGGCCCGAGGAGATCGGGAAGCTCATATGCGACAAGATCGTGGCGTGGGGCAGAACATCCAGAGACGAAACGAGCACGACCGAGCTGCTCTATTCGGATTACTCGGATACAGTAGAAGAATGGGAGGATTGTGCTCCACAAAAGAGGCAAATAAGTAGGCAAGTTGGAGATGCTATCGTAGAAGATATCACAAACGAAATTGTTCTAGACATGATTGATTTGCAGTTACCAAGGATGTGATTACTTGCAACAGCAAAATATTAATAGATCCTCAAACATTTGCTTAGACATCTCATCCATTCTGAGAATTTAATGAGCTGCTCTGAATCCCTAGGGAAAACGCCGCTGTCTTTCTACCACAGATCCTAATAGAATATTTGAAAGAAAAGATTTCCTATCTTAGTACGCTCTGTCAAAAAAAATAATGGTTGGACGTGGAAGATGAGCCTCTATGCACTTCCCGGCATACGGGCCACCAAGTTTTACGCGGTCATGATGGATGATTGGACTGATTAATCATTTGATAACGACCACTAAACTACTGTTGAACGATCCAATGTATTACAGCCACGGACTGTACTTTCATCGTGCATGCAGCTATCACATTCGGCATACAACTATTACCGACACTCCCGATGAGACATTGAACAGACACAGTCCCAATTTTCAGAAAGCGATACCACGTACAGTACTTCGTCTCTTTGTTATACCAGGCACTGCAAAACTCTGGGTAACGACTACCGTCCAACTCTACGTTTAGTAAATGTGCCTACTCTTTTGACAAAAAAAAAAATGTGCCTACTCACAAGTACAGGGCGCTGCACCAGAATACTCCGCAAAATTGATTATTTATTATTCAGTAAAAACTACACGAATAATTCGAGCTCCACCGGCAACTGCTATTCAACATGCAAAGGGGTCACCACAACTGCAAACGTACATCAAGCTAAAGATGTTTGGTTTTTACAAATTCCCAGATGCAGAAATACCCTCGGTTATGTATATAAGGCGACATTATCCAATATGATGGTGTTGGCACTCGTTCTCGAATTAAATCAGTTTAGAAGCGGTTCAAAGGGAATCTGTCGACAGGGTCCAAAGTGACCATGAAACCGCCTCGGGCAGGGAAATTAGTACCAACGATCTTATTGATTTATCCTGATCAATCTTCAATTTTTCAGCAGCCAGTCGGACATCGCTAGCCATTATCCCCATTTCACAATGGCAACATCCCAAACTGTTGAACATCAAAGAATTGAACAGATAACAATTTTACTGAGCTAATTAATGATAATCTTGGATGTAAACGTCCGGACAGAAGGGATAACTTTGGACTACTGGATTTCCCCGTCTTCACCAAGTTCGCCATCTTCTAGCTCCTCATAACCACTCCGGCGTGAACTATCTCGGTGATCTCTCTTATGTCTCTTATGGCGACTCTCAACATCTGATTCAGGTGAATGTGCATGCTGCAAGTACATAACAGCAGTTTATCTTTCTGAAAACTACATCCTGCTTGAAAGACTTAAGAGTAGCATTTGCATGAATAATTACCTTCCTTGATTTTTTGCGATCGCTACCATGTTTTTTAGATCTTTTGGAATCTTTTTCATCCCGGTCAGAGTTGACATCGTCACTGGCAGTCTGATGGCGCTTACGATGCTTCCTATCCTTTTCCTTTTCTTTCTTCTTGTCATCTTTGTAATCGTGTATATCATTCAAATCTGCAGTTTCACTGTCAGTTTCATCCTTCTTGGATTTCTCCTTTCCCTTCTCTCTTTCACGATCTTTCTCCTTCTCTTTTCTCTCCTTGTCCTTGCGTTTCTCTTTGTCCTCCCTCTCTTTTTCTTTTCTAGCCTGCAATATCTCAATGGAAGCGTAGTCAGACCTAGTTCAACAAGACTGCAACATATCTATACCCAAGGAATTAACGAAAGCAGCGGGAAAATAAAACGATTGCCTCGACAAGATATTCCTCAGCTAGTAGAGACACACAAGCAGTATTTTCAAAACCGGATGAGCAGTTCAGCCTGTGTCCAATAGTTCGAAGGAGTCTAGTTGAACAGCCCTCCCTCTCTCCCTTCCTAAAAAACTGGATAATTTTGCACAAAAAAACAGATTTGCATTGCTGGATACCTTTGGCACTAAAGTAATATAGCTGTTCAGCTAAGAACTGTACCCAAATCTTGAAAAAGGGCACACACATCAATTTGCTGCAAAACAGTAATCAAGCCAAGCCTCTAACACCAACAAACTAAGCTTTATCCCCATAGGTGGGATGAGCTCTATGTATCCTTTCATGTTATTGCGGCCGACTCTGCATCCACTAATTGTGTAAAGTCTAAATTCCCCTTATTTTATTGTCTCCTTTCGATTTTTAAAGTCTAAGCAAGGAGGCAAACCTACAACAACAGCAACGCATTAGAAATTCAACAGGTTATGATTAAGACTGAATCTCCAATTTCTATCTCAACAAAAGACCTTTATTCCCATGTAAGATCAAGTACAAATAACTATATAGAGCCAGCCACACCAAAAAATTATTCTTAATAAGCGAAATTGTATAATTGCTACAGGAGTGTCGTTGGACTATAATAACATTTTCTTAAGAGTGAAATACATAAGCAAGGAGCTGTTGATGAATTTCAATTACCTTTTCTTCCTCACGCTTGCGTCCCTTCTCCTTTGCCTTTTCCTGCAAATAAGCTTTGTATTCCTCAAAAATCTCTCTACTAAAGCTCTCATCCCCCATCAATCTGACACAGTACATCAATGAAGAAAAGGAGTTCTGTGAGCACTTTGACAATGGTTAAAGCAATGAAATCAAATTTTTAAGAAAATTGAACCATACTTAAATTCATGGCTATCTTCAAACAGAGGTTTGCACTCCTCCCAATCAGAAGTTGCAGTAATTTCCTGAAAGTGATAAGAGAATTATTTTTCTAAAGATACGATGAAAGTCTTCTAAAATAGTCATACCTATGGAAGTTAACAAATACCTTTATTGTATACAATAATTCGGTGAAGTCATCAGCAAGATGGCGGCGTTTTTTTGCTTCTTTTTCTTCCTTCTCCTTGGCTCTTTCAAGAAGCTCCTCATACACAAGCTTCAATATGAAGTACAATCACAATTTAGTTATGTGCAGTTAATAAATGATACAGCAGAAATGCAAATCTTACACAAGCACGCTAGATCCCCAATCGTGCAAAAAAAGGATAAGGCAAAACGGGCATCACTAGTTTCTAATATTAACAGACTAAGTGCAGAGATTCTAAAAAAGCTCATCAGAATCTTAACACTCCAACACCGGTATCATCGGCATCATTAAAGAAATTGATGCCTTCCACATATAAGGCGCTAAAACTATAGAAACAAATTTTTCCAATTGATATAACTCAAAGTCAATGTATTTGCCTGCTGTTCAGCATGACAAGTATGACAAGAAGATTTTGAGTACACAAACTAATCCACGGAATTAGAGAGGTAACAGGATCTTATTAAGTGGATATCCATCTTAAGACGACCTGCCCTCCCTACTTGCTAGTGAAAAGATTACATCAACCTAGCTTTGCATGCACACATCTAATAGTACCTCGATATGTCAATCCATAGAAGTCCATGACATACAGAAGTAGCCACACATTCTTAAAGCAAGATGCTCTCCAGCCACATATTTGCAGATTTTGCTGTATCTTAATCTGAATAATTCTCATATAAGCACCTCAAACAGTCAAATCTTAAAACATATAGACATCCACCTACAAAATCGCACAAAATTTCTACAATATGTAAGAAATAGAATGATACTTTTAGCTTGCATGTCTTATTTTGAAAGTCTTAAGGTCTACCCCCTGCACATGCTAATTCTTTCACTGAAGAAGATCGACCGCACAACCAGCAATTTTCTACCTTAAATGTACTTAAATAAATTGAACTAAGCTATGGTAGATTATACCAGAGATAAAAAATAAGGTATATTGTTTAAAACTAGAAAGAAAAAAGCGGAAGTACCTTTGTGTTAACATCCGATATAAGTGGGGCACCAATATCTTCCAAGACGGAAGCCTTGAAATCCTCAAAAGTCCATGTTGATGCCATAGAAATCTATAGAGAATGATGCGATCACTAATGACCAAGTAAAAGATGTAGAAAGACATACTTTAAGCAGCTACCTTTACCTTCCCTGACTTCATTGCATCTTTTACACGAGTCTTATCATCATGGTACTGTCCATTAACCAAAAGCAAGTGATCAGACAATCCACAAGGCATAATATAGGAATTTGACTACTTTAAGGTGGATTGATTCAAATGCCATTAAATTAGAAAAATGAAGTGAAGATTATCGAGAAAACAATCATGCTAGATGTGTCTTCAAGAAAATCTAACAAGCTTAGAAGGAAATGCCCACACTAAGACAACTTAAAAGCGAAATGCCTCAACAGGGAAAGAAAAGAAAGAGTCAATCCATTTCTTTCTATCTTATTGTAACACAAGTTCGAATACTCGTCTCAATTTTTTAGGTTTTCTTAATTGCTTCCCTCTTATTGTAACAAACATGCACAATTCCCGGCAAGGCAACTCTTCTAGTATCATAACAAGCATAGTGGAAAAGCGCCTTGAGCACAATGAGCCTGGATAATACACTTATCTAATGCTTTTTGACAAGAGACCATCTACTGGGTCTAAAAATTTCTCACCGCTCCTCAAAAGAATATCAAAGGTCAGAAAAAACTTCACGTAATTTTGATTCTAATAAGTTAATAGATCCTGGTATCATTCAGCCACATCTTGGTATTCAATGCTGATTCAAAGTCCACGACATGTCAATCAATACCAAGTGGGAAAAAGAAAGCATAAAAATAAAAATAAAAATGTCCAACTAATGTTCAGGGACAGACTCTAGTCACTTCAAGCAAAGCATTAATGAAGTCCATCAATAT
Organism: Eucalyptus marginata; assembly: GCA_014182565.1. Taxonomy (NCBI): domain Eukaryota; kingdom Viridiplantae; phylum Streptophyta; class Magnoliopsida; order Myrtales; family Myrtaceae; genus Eucalyptus; species Eucalyptus marginata. Next base: position 27,641,021 of record CM024590.1, read on the forward strand.
GCCATTACTTGATAAAAGTTTATTATTTCATCGCATTTGCTGAAGTGTGTTTTACAGTGATCAACTTCAGATCTTTAACTCATATGTGCTTCTTTCTTAGTTTAGACTTGTGTTGCAGGAGGACATCACTTACAAGTTTACCTCAATATCACCCATCACGATCAAATTCTCTATTTATTTTGGCTTAATTATAGAAAGAGATCAAAGACTTAAGAGGTAATCTAACCTTCAGTCTACCAATAGTCTGATAAATGTGCCAGCACATTTGCGTTTAACACTCAATAAAGTGTTGACACAGAACCAAATCACACAGACAATGCCAATTGACATACAAAATCACAACTTATCGCCACAATGTCTGTGACATGGGCTATGTGACCATCTCGGACAATCCAAAACAACAGGATCACTAAAACTAGCTGGAGTTGCACAAGGTAGCATGACCTACATAGAGGTCACACAAGGAAGAGTGAACCCTCACTGATAAGAGCCCAGACCATGTGACCAAAATATGGAACCAATGATCCTCGCAGAAAAGAGCAGGAGGCTAAATGTCTCTCAACAAAGAGAGCAAAGGCCCACACAAACCCTCCATTAAGCTTACAACGGGTTGTGCAAACAGAATCCAGGGCATTGAAACCATAAGTCCAGGCATATAAACCGCACAGGAGAGAAAAACAGATCTAAGGCATGCAGCGCTCATCCAGTCGAGCCACGTGCAAGTTCAGCATGATACGCTACAAAGATATGGGTTCATGAAGCATTTAACAGTAATTCTCTAGGTGTGCATTATGGTTGTGCAGACTCAACAGATAGCTATTTGGGATCACAATTTGCTGGGCCAGGTAACTGAGAAAATACAGATGCTTTTATAGATAATCTTCAAATTTGTACTTCAGATCTCTTTGATGTTGCAAGCTCTTTAAATTGCAGCTGGTTCACCGTCGACATTCAGCTCTTACAAGTTCCCACAATCCATAAATTGCAGTTGGTTCTTGTCCTCACCCACCTCCTTTTCCCTTTTACCGTCATCTACTTTTTGCATGGTCCACGTTAACCAGATTACTCACTTCTTTAAATACTAGTATTCAGATAAGCAACAGCTGTGGGATGAAAATAGCCTTTTTCTTTATCCACATCCCTCCAATTAAAGAAAGCGTTGTTAGAAGGGTGTGACATACCTGTTTCTCTAGTTCCTCCATGACATCCTCAAACAAATCTTTAGGAGTCGAACCAGAGGTATTTGATGCAACTGCCTGATACTCGGACATGTCTTTAACCTGCAATCCAAAGAATTGCTGAAGGACAGAAGAGGCCTACAATGTGCACTGAGCTCTCATATGCTATTCTGTTTAAATGAAAAGCAGTCCCGATGGGTGGGAGAAAAAAAAGTGAAGGTAGTCCCAGATTCGGATATAAGCTTTTACCTTCAAACAATAATCGTGCCAGAGAGTCTTCGCATTGAGTGTGCATGCAGCAATATGTTCTTCCATCAGTTTACGAAATGCATCACGGTTTTTCCGCTCAGACCTCCTCAGTTGTTCCTTCATTGACCAAAAGAAGATTAGATACAAAGATGACAAGCACACTCCAATTAGAGATATGCAACAATATAAAAATATCAGAAGAAACAAAGAGCAATTAAACAATAGGTACCTTCTGTATCTTCTTTTGTTCCTCTTCTTCCTTCTCCAAGTCACGGATGTAATCCTGTCATAACCAACATCAGCACTCCATCTTAAACTCCAGGAAATGAGTTCACAAGTTGGTATACCTGATAAATGAGCAATCTGTCAATTTTTTCAAGACGTGAGCATCTTTCATCATCTTCTAAACGATCAACAATTTTTCGCCACTGGATGTTCACCTGCAAGAAAGAGGTGACTTCCAACGATCAGAACGACATGAAAAACTTTAAAAACCCAAAATACTTGTGGTCAGTCACTTGTATATACTTTAATGAAGTCACATGATTCCAGATATTTTCGGTATTCAGCAACATGGTGCTTGTGCTCCTCAACAGCCTTTTCCTTTTCCTGAAATTGGCAATTTTGGTTATTACGACATCAAATAAAGGCTGTAAATACCCAAGTTGACATCTAAATGAGAGGCTGGAGACAAGATGGCAGGCTCAGACAGAAAAGGAGAGAATAAAGGCTACATCCTAATGAAAAATTCAAATTCAAATAAAATACTACATGAGTTTATATATTCCACCATCAAATCTTTTTGAATTTGTACCTTCCTTCCAAGTTCCACCATATAGTTTTCAAAAAGATCTTCCCGGTCTCTATTCCGTTCAACAGCCTTGAATCGTTCATCATTTTCAAACATAGTCACTGCTTTGCTGAACATGACAAGAATTCCATCAGAGTCTAAGACAGTTATAGCATCTTAGATAATCTAGAACTGGGAAACAAGAAGATATAGATGAACTAGACAATTTAGCAATCTCAACAGGAAAGAGAATCACCTCCATTTTACAGAGGATGTGAGCTCCGTACACTCCTGCAAACCAATTAACCCAGAAAGACCAAAACGTGAGAAAAGGGATAAAATGATAATAATCAACATTAATGTGGATTTGTTGTGCGATAAGTGTGCTATGGCCCATGGAGGGGTGTTGAACTTCTATTTGGGCCACAATCATCATACTTCTAACATCTTCGTGAATTCTTCCTTAGCTTTCTTCTGCCTCACACGCCTTTCCTCCGCTTCCACTTTTCTTCTTTGACCCAAGTACTACAAAATAACACAAATGATCTTACATCACCACCATAAAAGCATTAAGCAATTGCAGCTGCAAGGGATAGAGATAGTTCCTCACTAATCAAATGGGGCGAATGAACCCCTGGATACACAAACCCAAAAATTTAGGAACTATACCTCATTGAATGCTTGTTTTCGCTCACCAAGTGTCTTAAGAGCACTGTATCTTCGGTCGTTGATAATCTCTCTCATTGTCTGGGATATTAATATGAACTATGAACATTGAGCCTTTCAAAAGATATAGATACAAAAAGAAGTCCTAAAGTAACACCTGCTCCCAAGTCCAGTCGGACTGAACATTCACAGACTCCAGAAGGGTTTTGAATGCATTCTTAGCCTCCTAGATAGAATAAGAGAAAGGAGCACAAAAAGACAAGTGAGCAGAAAACGATAGTCACGATAGCAATTTAGAACTTCAACTGCCCAAAACAATAGTCTCTAGGTTCCCACCTGCTTACTAGGATATACTACAGGTTCGTCTTCTGGGGCTTTCTCCTCTACAGGAGTCTCATTAACCTTCCCAGCCACTGCCATTCCTCTTTTTGCCTCCTGCCAGTTAGTACACTAATGTCAGATCACACACAAGTGCATACTATTCCCGCACATCCAAATGCACTATGATGTCAAATCTCTCTCTAAGAACTTGCGTAAAATGGGATTGTGAATGATGAACTTCCTGAGAACAAACTTTGCAAGGATATCAGTCCTAAAAGAAAAGAAAAGTCGGAATATTTTCATAAGACTTGCACCATCAATCAATCCACAATAAAGTTTTCCAACTTGCCTGTCTTAGCAAGGAATATGACACCTAAGACAGCTGGTTGTTGGAATGCTAGGTCAGAAATGAATAAATCGCTTGGGAGATTGGGTGGAAGCTAGAAGCACTCGTGTTTTTTTGAGTATTGCACCAGATGAAGTCGGACATGGGAAAGGATGACCATTTTCGGACAGATTGCTGTGGATGTGGAACCTTTTCCCCGAAATTCTACTGCCATGATCTCATCACTCCTAAGCAGCAAGAGAACACACTTCACCTTGGAATTCTGTTCAGGAAGCAGAGGCTTCATTTTTCCCTAGGGAAGATGCCTGGAACGTATTCTAAATTTGGATGATCTTCAAAAGCAAGGAAACTTCATTGTGGATTGATAGACTCGATGGGCAAAGATGGTGCAACTCTTGTGAAAATAGAAACTTTTTAAGTTTTGACAGAATATTTGATAAAATACAAAATATTTTCACATTACCTGCACCATCTTCAGTGATAGACTCAATGTGGATGGTGGAGATGATGAAAGATGTTCCAACCATAAGCTAAAGTTGATAAAAATGTTGGTCGTCATCTACCTTTTAGATTGGAAGTTTAATTGGTATATCTTCATAACATGCTATTTTTTTATAGAAAGGATGGACTACAGAACTATAAAATAGTTGGTTTGGGTTTATATTAATGTTACTTTTTTTTTTGTTCAGGAAATGTCAGTTGTTTACTAGGCTAAATCTAGTATCTATATGCATTATAGTTACTTGTTATGTATAGATTGACATCCTTTTAGCTTTCTCCTGGTAGTTTGTAAAATCGCGAGATTTTTTATCCAATCTTACAAAGCCCACAACGATTTATTCTGAAAAGAGATTCTTGCAACCTTGGTTACAATATAATTGGACCAGAAAAATTAAACTATGGTTTTTGCAATTTTCGGTGTAAATTTAGTGATTCGAGAACAATAAAACAATATATATGCTCATTTGGAGAAGAAAGATTGAAGTGTGCATTTCAAGGATGAGAATCCTCACAGGATTCTTTTTGAGACAATTGGATGCACATCATTCACTTTGGTACAACAGGAAAGTTCAATTCGACACTTTTATTTGGTTGGTCATGACAAAGACTATCTTTTCTTCATAAAATTTATATGTGGTGTCTTCACTAAAGGAGCGGTCTTAGTGTACTTCTGTTTATCTTTCCAAGGAGAAAAATAATTTCCATGAGACCTGCTGAAAATGATGAATGTCATCTGGATAGGATCATTCTCAGACAAAAGTTAAATCATACCTCAATATCCTGCAAAGAGGCGCCATCCCCAGAGAAAGCCGCATCTTGAGATACGACAGTTTGAAAGCTAGCCCTGCAAGTCAATGATAAATGGTTCAGCAGTAAATCTATCACCTCATAGAATAAGAAAAGCTACAGCAATTTTAAAGGATTTTCCTAGAGAAATCTTATAGCAACTACAGGTGGGCATAAAGATAATGATGGGGTGTAGCCAGGACTCCAGTCTTTTACTGGTCAGCATCAGGATAGCAATAGGAACTACTCTAGTGAGGCACGAACAAGTAGCACAGCATGAATCCTCTGAAGATTGCCATTCCTAGGGTCTTTGCATTTAAATTATACCATTTGATCAAATCCTTTGCTGTGGATATAAGTTAGAGACATTAGTGTAGGTCGAGGATTGATTCTGGATCCGATCCAAGAATTTTAGTACAGATTATATTTGGATTGGATTGGTCTCAAACGTCGAGCTGATATACACACCGAGATTCCTTATTCTGTATTCATGTCAATTGTTTGAAGTTTACATTTTTCTCGAATTAGATTCAGATCAAGTCATGTTCCGTGCAGGTCAGGGAAGTAAATCCAGTTTTTTAGTTACTCCTACCACTACCTTCTACTGGGAAGTGCAACTTGTGAATAGGCTCATCATCATGAGCTTCAAAATTCCTATGGTTTTTTTCTGCAAATTCAACAAATTTTATTTGCTAGGAGATGCTGATCCTATATAGACACCAGCAAAGTAAAACAAGAATTTTACCCAAAACCCTATCAGCTGTGACCTGAGGAGGGAATGCTCTTCTAGATGTCTATATTCTAGACTTTGCAGCAGTTTTATTACTGTAACGATATTTCACTTTCTTAATTAGCCACCATATATCACATCGCAAAATGCAGATTATTAGCAGAAGTCTGCATGCTACGGTTCTTTGGGAGAGAAATGAGGTGGTCTGAATGGATGTTGCATATTATCGAAAGAGCAAATTAAGAAAATAAAAACCAACAATAGCAGGTGTACCCTGATGAGTTAGCAGTGCCGAAAGCCGGAGACATGCTGGAACTTCCTGAAACTGTAGTGGGCGGAGCAGATACTGCCACGGCTTGAAATCCAGCATCATTCATCATTGCAGAGGAGGAAGGCACACCAGCAGTAGTTGATGGACCTGCTACTGTTGTCTGGGTAGCATTAGCCAAAGGAAGAGCAGAAGTGACTGGAACAGGGCTAACTGCATTTGCTGCAGCAGGTGCTTCAGTTGATCCACTATCACTGGCAGCAGGGCCTTGAGCTGTTGTTCCTGACTCAGCAAGTCCTTCCCCAGTAGCTTTTAGAGCAAGTTCCCGAGCTAACTGAGGTCAGGCAACAATAGTTTAAGAAACTGGGCAGAAAGCTGGAGGATAATTGTTGTGCAACAAGTAACAAACCTTCAATTCCTCAGGAATTGACCATACAGATTGCTTCGTATCCTTATTGTAATAATATCTGCAATAAGCCAACCCCCAGTTATATAAGGATAGTGCAAAAAGAGTGTGCTAGCAACTGTAAAAAAACCACATTAATTAGGGGAAAAAAATAAGTCCCCACGCACCTTCTTCCATCTGCATTTGTAAACTCCTTCCACACGGTAGATGCATCCGCTCTCTGTCGTAAAAAGTAGACACTTATTAAGAAGAAGAGGGAAATGAAAATAACAATTAAAAACATAAATAAAGAGATATATACTGAATAGCTATAGATAAGGCAAGCGAAATTACTCAAAACTAAATATATTTACCTTCATAGCATTAAAGGGATATGTTAGCAGCTAAAGCAAATGACCAAGGTAATAAGATATATTGCATTAGCTCTTCATTAGATAAGAAAATCAAAATGACATACTGAGGTTAAAAAATAACACAGAACTACAGTTGATACAAGTAGGAAATCGAGACGCCTAATCTGTCAAATCAAGAAACTCGTGCATGCAATTATCAGGTCCATAATAGGTTGGGAAGACCATGACAAAGCAATAAAAGCATAAGCAGTCTAGATAGTGATGGTTTTCAGGAATACAAAGCTCAAAAACTCTGATTACTGCAATTAAAAGCAAAAGTTGCAATGCATGTGCATATTCCGGATTAGGTTAAAACTACAAAATATTTTGTGGCAATTTTGCATAAGTGATGGTAATGTGTTATGAGAATGGAAAAGGATTTAGCATATCTTACACCAACAGCAAGAAAGCTTCAATATGGTAGCCTGACTAAGCCAGACGTCAATGGTATCCACATTCCACAAGATATAATACCAGGTACCTTTCTTCTGACCCTGACCAATTAAAAAAGATGACCTCCCTAAGGTTTTCATTCCTTAGTAGAAACGCCAATATATGAATATCATTACACTTTGAATTACAAGCTAAGTACAAGAAGGACGACCTATCTATTCAGACACTTTAAACCATTACAACAGTACATTGACGACTATTGTCAAGTACAAGAATCCAACCAAGCTTTAGGTTATTCTACCTTCTTAATAGACTTAGCTTTTAACTACAGATAACCATGCTACATTATTACGTTCAAGAGAACATATGGTCCCCACCCTAAAACTAAACGAGGAGCATCAAAAAGAAACATATATCGCAAACTCCGAGTTGTTTTATATCTATCAGCCACTTCTCCATACAGCTTGACCCCACATCATAATTAAACTTAATTGGCCAACTGCTTCCAGTATATAAGTGAAATAGCACCATCACAGGGAGCATATAAAGCAACTAAAAGTATAATTTAGCATCAATATGTCATCATAAAATAACTTCCACAGTACATAAATTCAAATAAAATGTTTCATTCAGTCAAACATGGGCAAAATGTTAGATATTCTACAGAAAGACACGTGAATCACGTGACCACATTGAGACAACTGAGAGCATCATAACTCACCTCAATGGGTGTCATCAATTCTAGAGGTTTTTCCCAACTGGACTGTTTGGTCTTCTTGTTGTAGTAATATCTGAAGAAAAGTAAACAGTATAGGAAAAAATGGGATGTGTCAAAAATTCTCAAACGGGATAGGGAAGAGAGGAATGCAGAGGCGGTTCCAAAAGTGTCCTAACTTGGCTGAGATTTATTAATATTTCTACTTCTCTCACATTTTCAAAAGTTAATCTCAATTAAACCCTACAATAATATACGTATTTATGAATGACTTTGATGGTGACATCATAAAACTACAGTAGTTTAATGATAACATCAAACTAAGATCCACAACTTGACCATAATTGAACTGGCTAAGCACAGAGCACAGTTTGCATTCATGACTTCAAGTTACACATATTCAGTAAATAGTATCCCCTTCCAGCCAAGCAAACAAGTTGATACACAACAGCATGTGGTTTTCCATCATTTCACCAAAAGAATTTGAAAGAAAACAATTTTCAGCTTAAACTGGCCAACATGATGAAAAAAATTTCCCTGCAGAGTCAGAACAGAGAAGATAACAGTAGTTCACCTTCATTTCATTACCATGATAGAGCATGGCTTTCCAATATTTCCTCGAAACAAATGAAAAGAAAATTTTCCTTTGTTTAAATTATGACGTCCGGATTGATTTCTACATGTTTAGAATTGTTGACCCTAGTTCACCTAATTCATTAAGCATTTCCAAAAGGCCAGCTTCCAATTTTCCACCATCATTGCATTAAATGAGAACTATGAATGCATGTCAGACTAAATAAGTATTACAAACCTATACAATTGTAAAGCAGACTGACAATGAACAAGACAATGAGAGGGATTAGTGACAAAACATCCATGCCTTGATTCCAGAAACAAGGTCCTTCCAATTCTTTAGAACTTTATTTAAAAGGAAGTCCTTTACTCATTTCCCATGCCCTCTATCTTACTACTATGATATTTGTTTTAAGAAGAGAAAGCCACAAATTCCTAGGAGCCAGTTAACTTGATTTTTGTTTCATGAAAATGGATGACTGCAGTCAAACAAGCAGTTACCGTTTCCCATTAGAAGCCTCATGCTCTTGCCAATCAGATGCTGACTGCTGAGAGGGGTTTGAAGCATTAACAGCCTAATATGCAATAACAGAAAAGAAGTTAAGATGAAGTCCATCAGAATTAAAAGGCACAAAAGCAGCCAAAAAATACTTGCAGCGGTATATCATTCATTTGGAACCTCTGGAAAGCAAGAGTTCTAACATAAGGTAAGTGAAATTATCAACTTTCCAATGAAGAGAGGGGATCATCATTCTAAGGAGAAAAGTTGCCACACAACTCTGATTTAACTAAAGTTATTTTATGGTCCTGCTTGTTGCAATATCCCCACTTGACGAAAAAAAAATCTAGAACTGCAAACCAAATAAAGGTCTATATCACATGAAGAGAATGAGGTATCCACCTATTGAATATCCTATAATGCAACTTCATGTAAGGAAAATTTAGTGTCATGAAGAAAAAATTAAAAAGTAATTCATGGTAATTTGGAATCAGAGTGGAAAATTCTGTTTTACCATGCCAGGAAGCATCCAAATGATAGGTAAACTACCTCAATTTGATCATACAGCTGTAGGATGCAAGATAAGCACATGAGCTTCAGATAGCTAATGTCACTGAGATTTTGCTTTCCTATTGAAAACCTCTTAAGCTTAGCAATTGCATGTGATAGCATACTCCGTAATTTGAACAAACTTCACAAAGCATACAGAATTTTCAGCAATGACTGAGAAAATTATACCAAACAAGCCTATCCCTTGAAAGAAGACTGCCACCACATCAAGTGAAAATTGTGTGGAAAGGAGAGAGAAACCATCAGAGGCACTCACTGCATCTGGAGGGGAAGTAACTGGAGCTTGTTGTCCAGTCTGCTGAATTGGCATCGCAGGTAATGCACCCCGAGCTCCAGAGGCCAACCAAGGCTGTCCAGCAACAGGTGCATGCATTGGAGTTATTGGCTGAATATGAGATGGTGCACCAACATTATTCTGTTGATGGCCAAAAGATGGTGCAAACTGAAAAACAACAGACAACTGTAAAAATAAGCACACAGATGTAATTTATAAAAAGCCAATAGGAAGTACAGATTATAAGGGAATCTTACAGCGTAAGATGAACCAAGAGGTGCTCCAGGGCCACCTACACCAGGCATCGGATTATGATATGGAGGAGCACTTGGCTGGGCAGAGTTAGTTGACAAAGGCCTACTTGTTTGAGCATAAGGCATTGACAAAGCCTGCGATGAAGGAGTATAACTAGGCTGACTAGACCTTTGAGGTAACTGCTGCATTGGGTGAGAAAACTGAGGCAGTTGATCTTGTCCAGGTGGTCGGAAATGTTGGGAATTCACAGGAAGATATGTCTGCCCTTGCTGCGGTGGAATAACCGCTCGGTACTGCAGCAGATGTTTGAATCTATCATGTACTTACTATGGCAGATACAGTATTTATGGGGACAAAAACTATAGCAGATATGGTCTGCCAATTGGACAGAAAAGAAAACTTACTTGCATGGGTAATGATGATCCAAAGTTCTGAGTTCCTAAAGTTCCAGATGGAGGAGGCCAAAGCGACTAGTTGACGCAAACAAAAGGTTCCATAAATCAGAGACAAGGTAATAATCGATAGACAGAACAGCTTAAAAACGGAGACTCCCAATAACATCAACAGGAATGCATGCATTTATGGACAAATTCTAAAACTATGGCACAAAAAAGAGAGGAAATGGATTCTTGTGCTGGATAGAAGAATTGGAATCTTTCTCCTAACCAAGTATACACAAGTCGTCATCAACCATTTTACTATTTTGTTTGCATTACATTGTCATGTTAGTTCCTATAAGCAAGTACCATCGAGTATGAATATAATGAGGAAAATTTTTGAAGCAGACAAGAGAAAAGTCCATGTCAATATATTTAAACTGAACGTATTGAATACACGGCTTGATTAATTTACCATCTTCCTTACTCACGCCTACTAATGCTCCCCACAAAAGGGACCCAAATCAAAAGTTCAACGGCCCTCTGATTACTGAGGCTGGTTCGGGATTATCTGCATTTTAAGTTATAGTTGGTAACTAGCATCTTAGCAGCTCAAGAAAAAAGTTTTAAATGATGTAAACTAGTTTTAAATGATGTATTGATTTAGATTGAAGGCAAAGGAAAGATAAACAAAGGACCAAATTCTCTCTCCATAATTATGCGAGGAGTCCTAAAATAAGACACCCCGTTCATTGTTATCCAAGAATTCAACAGAGAAATGATTGCAAACATATTGGTTCACTCCATAACAAAGCACGAAAATCTTTTAGCATATCTAAAACTCGGACATGACATAAAAATCAATTATGGAGAAAGTTGCTACCCAACCCCACAACCAATACCCATGAGCGTGCCTACTCATGCATGGTGCAGACTCAACCATCCAACAAACAAAAAACGAAGAAAAAATAACTAATAAGCTAATATCACAAAGGTTTCTACCTGTGCACCTGGGGATTGGGAATTATTGGCCATGCCAGCACAAAAGCAGGCCCCTTGATACTTGAAGAGCTGCAGAAACTCGTGTATCAGCTCAAACATGATATGAATAACTTAACACGAACAACACTTTCAATATCAAACAAACAAGTAATGGAACAATCAGTCAAATCAGGCAATAAAGATTAGCTGGATCAACATTGCCTATAACCTATGTGGCACACTTCAGAAGCATATCAGAATGGCAGTGCTTGGCGATAATCTATGCCAAAAAATTTAGATATAAGTAATTGATCCCTCCATGACAAGTAGTTATGAAAGTCAAAGGAACTCCAGCCTAAAGGACAAGGGTGGGCAGCATCTAAATCACTCTGAAGATTCTTAAGGCATTGAGACAAGCCCATAACTTAAGATTCCATGACGAAAAATAGTATTGAAGAAGTTAGCTGAGCTAAGCAGCGATCCAAAATAGTCTATAAATCTCTCTAGCTTAAAACTATCATCTTTCCTGTTACCAATATTCAGTGTGATTCATGAGCTAATAAATCAGCCCTAAGGAAATGGAAATCCAGGATAAACTTGACTTCATACATAGAACGTGGATTAGAACCCAATGGGGTGGGATTATCTTCGTGATCACCCAGCAACCATAGAGAAAAGAAAATATGAAAGCTGGACGGATAATATTTCAAGTAGATATAAGCATACACGTTACAACCTCTTCCATCTCCATAGTTCATCGGCCTAGCAGAGTGAGAGCATGCTTTTGATGGTGAAGTGCCTCACATTTTTTAAAAACTATGCATTTAAATGTTCAATGGCTAGAGAGAGATTTACATTTTCGACCAGCCAGACATCCTAGAGTACATAGGCTTGAGAAACCTGCTGCTTTGCACTCCTTGGTGTGCATTTATGACTTTTTTTTTTTTTTTTTTTAACCTTATATTAAGATGGTTCCTGCCCCCCTGAAAGGTTATCGTCCATTTTGAAATGCCTAATGTCAAAAAGCCCAGACCGGCATTATTGCAGGAAGCTTACATTACGTACGAACTCCAAATTGATCGATTTACCCCACATTACAAAACGGATACACCCACTACCAAAATAATGGAACGAGGCACCACTCGTTCTCGCGATTATCGCAGTGAAGCACAACAAAGCCCAATCGAACTCCAGGAAAGCCTTCTTACGGTTCGATCTCGAGCCCTCAGACCACTCTCCTAATGCAGTATCCAAAAGGTCGCAAATTCCCCCCTCCACAGTAAAAATTACAATCAGCCCCGGCATCATGTAATCAAAACCCATCCAGTATACTTCTTTTCAAGCGGGCGTTCTTGACGGAGCCCATCTACGCAAAGGGCATGCGTCGCCCGCCCTAACCCACCTCAGACTGTTCCGAATACCAGCTAAAGCGAGCTCAAACGGACTACCAACAGGCGTTGGGGGAGAAGAAGAGCGTATACGGAGCAGCCGGACTTACTGAAGGAGCGACGGAGGAGGAGGAGGAGCGTCGGACGGCGAGGCGCGGCCCGGCGAGGGAACGGCGGCGATCGGAGCGCGCGGATGAGGAGGAGGAGCTCGAAGGCGGGTGGAGGAATCGGTAGGGGTTCAGGTGCTAGGGTTTAACGGAGCTCGGCCATCTGATCGAGAGAGCGAGAGAAGCCGACCGGGACGGATGGAAACCACGCACCGTACGACGTCACCGAATCCTGCCCGGCCTGTACATTTAAATTTTACCCGAAGCTACGAATCCCAACTTATACCGACCGTAATTTTAATTTTGGGTAAGTGCATAAGAAGTCTTAAAACTTATAATGAAAATACAATTAAATTCTAAAATCTTCAAAAATATAATTAAGTCTTAAAACTTATCACAAAAGTTCAATCAAGTCCTAAAACTTTCAAAAGACTTAATAAAGTCCTAAAACTTATCTCAAAAGTACAATCAAATTCTAAATCTTTCAAAAGTGCAATCAATTAAAAGACTTAGATTGAACTATTTTGATAAGTTTTAGGACTTAATTGCATTATCATGACAAATTTTAGGACTTCCAATGCATTTATCCTTTTAATTTTGATCCCCAAAATCATACCCGTGTAACATAAAAACATATTTTGTCCGCACAAAACAAGGATCCCTAAATTTTTTCCACCATTGAGTTATTTGTCACGTCGGTACAAGTTTAGTGTATCAGTGATGCGATAAAAAAAAAGTTAAACTGTTGGTGTCGATATGTATATAGTTATTGAGTGCGTTTGTTTTGCAAAAATAAATTATTTAAAAGATATTTTATATAAATTAATCACTTTTAACACTTATTTTAATGAAGGAAAGAAAAAGTATTTTTTGTCATTCACACAAATATTTAGACGAAAAAAATTTCATTAACTAATTGGCGATTTTTTATGCTATTGAGCTTAAGAACTTTTTTAGCTCTCGCACAATTCAATCTTTTTTTATTAAAGACAGAGAAATTAAAACTTTATAATGGATATAATTTAGAATTTTTATGATATTGATCTTAAGTACTTTTTATTGCACTCGCGCAATTTGACCTTTTCATTTAACACAAAGAACTTAAAACCTTACAATGGATATAAGTATTGACATGGTTTAGCATATTATTTTTCCAATTTTTTTCAAATTCAAAATAAAAATATTCTTCATTTACAAACTTCAAAAAGAGAAAAGTTAGGATTTGCTTTAAAAAGGTAACTAGGCTCTCAAACGTTCTCAAGCGGAACTGTAAAAAGACCAAAATTAGGTGGGCTTAAGGCTTGTTTGTTAAGGTGCGTTTGGCAACTGATCAAATAGTAATCAATTATATTCTTTTGTTCCCCATAGTAAATTTGGAATAAAAATTCATTTGATAAATTTTTTATTCCCGAAAATAGATCTAAAATAGAATTAAGAAGAAGAAAAAAATTGCTTCTATGTTCCTAGGAACAATTTCAGAATCAAACTCAAACCTATTTTTTTTTTTTCTCTTTTCTTTTGTTCTTTTCTCATTCTCTCTTTTTCTCTCTTCTTCTTTCCCTAACCTGTCATCGGCCACCGCCAACTGCCGCCACCACTGCCATCGTCAGCAACCGATCACAAAGAAGGAGGAAGAAGAGAAAAGGGAAAAGAAAAAAGAAAAAGGAAAAATACAATAAAAGTATTAAAAAATTAAAAGAAACAAAAAAAATTATGAGTTTTATCAAACACATTTCTATTATAAGAATAAAAATTTTAGGTAGTTACCAAAGGCTCTCAAATGCTTAGAAATTATTCTCAGGAACAAAAGAAAAAAAAAATCATTTCTAAGCAGAAATTAATCCTGAAAATAGAATGGTTATCAAACGCCCATAATGGCGCATTGGGCAACTTGGTAAATAGTAACAATTTATATTCTTTTGTTCTTGAAAATAAATTTGAAACAGAAATCCGTTTCATAAATTTTTCGTTCCTGAGAATAGATTTGAAACAAAATCAAGTAAAAAAAGTTATTTTTTTGTTCCCGAAAACAATTCCAAAATCAAGCAAACACAAAATTCTTTATTTTATTTTCTTTTCTTTTTTATCTTCTTCTTTTCTTCTTGTTATTCATCCTTCTCTCTTCTTCTTCCACCACCATCGCCGATTGGCGAGGTCTGGTGAGCTCGTCAGAGGCTTGCCTAGCCACCACGAGGCTCGGCCTCGCCGATGGTCAAGTGAGCCTCGCCCACGCCTCCCCCGGTCACTGATGAGCCTCACTTAGCCAAGCCAGGCGAGGTCAAACTCACCCAGCCGCCGGTGGGCTCAACCTCGTTGAGCCATCTCGAGGTCGACGTCGCTTAGCCAAGGGGAGGCCAACCTCATAGTGGCCCAGCAAGGCTTGGCGAATGAGGTGCGGCCTCACCAGGGGCCGACAACCCTTCGGCGAGGTCGTCGGCCCTTGTCCAGGCTGATTGCAGGTCATCCAAAGGCCAGCGACTGGCCAAAGATTGAAGAAAAAGAGAAAGAAAAGAAAAAAAGTAATAAAGTAATAAAATGATTTAAATAATAATAGAAAATAGTTTGGATTAGAAATTTTGAGAATAGTGCCAAATGCAATTCTGTTCTTGAAATAAAAATTTTGGGTAGTTACCGAATGCCTTCAAATGCTTCAAAATTATTCTCAAAAATAGAATAAAAAAGAATTATTTATGATCATAATTTTTTCCAAAAAACAAAATGGTTACTAAACGCATCATAATTGGTTAAATAGTAACTGATTTTATTCTTTTATTCACGAAAATAGATTTGGAATAAAAATCCGTTTGGTAATTTTTTTATTGCGGGAATAGATTTAGAATAGAATCAAAAAGTCGAAAAAAGTTGCTTCTTTATTTTCGAGAACAATTTCAAAATCAAGCCCAACATATATTTCTTTTTCTCTTTTCTTTTTTTCTCCTCTCTTCTTCTTTCTCCCAACTGGTCACCAACCACTGCCAACCATTGACAATCACTAGAGACCAGTTGGGTGAGGTCTAACAAGCTCGCGCGACCACTGGCGAGACTCGGCCTCGCCTTGGCCTGGCGAGGTCGAGGCTCGCGGTGGCTAGGCAAGCCTCTAGCGAGCTCGCCGAACGTCTTCAAATGCTAAGAAATTAATTTCAGGAATAGAATAAAAAAGAATCATTTATGAGTGGAAATTGTTCCCGGAAACAAAATGATTATCAAACGCACTCTTAGCGTGACATCTCGCTCATGATCAACTTTATCAACTAGAAAAATAAAGGGATACAATTTTTTGGAATGAAATTCTCAAATCACAACCATCGATTACACAATTAAGGAGGTATCCGCATTGAGGATGAGATTTGCGTGTTTTTTTTCCTATGAAGATATCAATTGTAATTAATAGAGAGTACCTTGATCACATATCGTCACCCGAATTTGTTCAGGTCATGTTTGGATCATAAAAGGTTTTATTTAGTTCTTGAAAGTTTTCGAAATATTTCACAAGTATTTTCAATCCGAGAACAACTAGAAACAGGCAACTAGGAATACTAACAAAATAGATTTCAAATAAACTGAAGAGCGGGGAAGCACAAGACTTGATCGAAATTGTCGAAATGTCGCAACAAGATTACATATAACAATGGGGGAGTAATTCGAGATTGTCAAGAAAAATGCGGTTCGAGGGTTTGCAGTACAAATAGGAATGATAATGACCAAATGTCACGGGGCGACAAAGTATTGGACTAAATAGCCTGTGTGGCATTTGGCGAGCCGAGAATATCAAGCCAACCTTCCTTCTATAGATTATTCCTAAGAACAATATAGCGAATTACATCCTCACATTGAATCATACCATGTCCAGTTTAGCTCAGGCATCAACTTTCAAGCGAGACATGTGAATCATTTTGGTATAATAATCGGTATCAATTTGCCATGACCTAATCAAGAAAACAATATCAACTCTCAATTAGTTTGTGCACGGAAAGCCAATCTTGCCTTTAAAGATCTTCTAAGATGGCATTCATTTCACTCACTCATCATTCCGATACCACAAGCTCCACACTTCAACTTACAAAGGTAGGAGAATTCAATTCGGGACATTCTCCCCCACCCAATTCTACAATGCTCGCATGATGGGTTGCTTTGTCGCTTCCTTGTGTTCCAACCATCAATGCCACTCTTTCGGGACTTGCATAATTGAAATGCTCGACTAAAAGGAACAAGCGAGTACACTCCATCATTAACTTATCCCAATCAACCTGTACACGCATCTCCAATCACTCATGCTCTTCTAAAGGCAACTGGGCATCCCAAGCCTTCGACAACATTTTCTTTCACCTTCTAGGCTTCTCCTAATCTCAATAAACCAATATAGGCTTCTCTTGGTGTTCGAATCGCGGTAACATACCTCCTCTTAAGATTCGCTCATGATCGAGGAACGCTTTCCCTATTTAACGAGCAATTCAATTCATTTATGTTCCCCAATTGCCATTCTAAAAGTTTAAGAAGAGCCACATCTTGTCTAACCCCTCGAGACCCCGGCAATCACCCCTCGCCCTCATAGGACTGGGTAGAACTTAAATTTTCCTTTGACCACACATCTATTAAAAAGATCAAACTCTGATACCATTTGTCATGATTTGATAGATTCTTGACCGCAGAATAACCTGTGTGGTGCTTGATTACTGAGAACATAAGATGAGCCCTTCTTTCATGGATTGTTCCCAAAAATAGTATGGTTAATCACATTCTCACACTGAATCGTATAACACCTAATTCAACTTAAACATCCGATCTCTTATGTGAGACACACACATCGCTTTGGTACAATAACTAGCTTCAACTTAGCACAACTTCATCAAGAAAGTGGCATAAATTCCCGATTAATTTGTGCATGGAAAGCCAACTCACCTTTGGAATCCTAGGCGGTTTTCTAGGGACAAGCACCTTAATGCCACTCTCATGAACTAGTTATATTACCCTTTTGCATCACTCACTTTTCACCTAGATATCACAAGCTCCACATTTCAACTCACAAGGGTACAAAAGAATTTGGTCAATAGTTCAATTCGGTTCGAGATTTCTAAAACTCGAGCCAAACCAAATTGTTTGGGTGTGCATTAGCTTTGAACCGAATCATGACCCGAACCGAGTATCAGATTCAGTTTGGTTCAGTTTTTAGTTTTCCTTTTTGTAATATAAAAAGAAGTTTAATGACAAAGGAGAGAGATCATGTCAATTGCAATAAGAAGAAGAACGATTGTCAACTAAATCAAAAGAAACCGAATCCATCTGAATCCGAATAAAAAAGTCTTTTTTTTTTTCATTATACAAACCAAAACCCAAAATTGAACTGGAAATGCATGAAAAATCAGTTAGGTTCGGTTCGATTCTAACTCCTAACACACTTACGAAAAAGCTTGGGCTCTAAGATATGGGAACGAGTAGGCAAAAAGAGCACTTCACTATGAATAGAAAAACAAGCCTTTCACTAATCTAAATTTTTTAATTGTTACCGGCTATGAGGATAACCTTAATCAAAAAACAAATACAAGGGAAAAAGCCGCGGAGAATCGCACAACTCTAGGCACTTGAGTATCACTGCCAATGAGCAGACACAACCATCATAAGAACCATGAATAATGAACATTAAATGCCACATTCGGCCTCCCTCGTTGCTGAGTATATCTCATAAAATGCAAGTGGGGACAAATTGTTGAATATTTCACAAGGTACCCAAAATGCTCAGGAAAGAAAAAAAGAGGATCCTTCTACCCGGCGTTGCACAATTGCACAAGAAGGTTCTCGATGATACAAGCAGATGAAAATTGACTCTAAACGAAATACAGTTTACAAAATCAAAGATAACAGTCTCAGATTGCAAAACCATGCACTATGAAGTTGCCCTTCAAGCATCACGGATAATCTAACCTCATCTCTTACGTCATTACACGAACTTGAAAAAAATCATGCACTTGTAATGGTAAGGGCATACAGCTGGAGCTAGCAGAGCCAATTGGATGGCCCTCCAGCAAATTCACCGGCACAATTATGAAAGACCATAGTAAGAACCGAAAGGCTCAGCTCCATCAATAATAGAAGCTGAGGAAAAAACTCATTTAGCACTGGCATATAGCAACGCATTGGCTGTGATAAGGAATGGCAGCAGAGCTCATCATGTGAATGGGTAAAAGTTTGAGAAGAGTAAACTGCCAAGAAGGATATAGGCTGCACAATAGGCCCAAATCAAATATCCCCATCTCCGAGAACTAGGAGAAATCATTAAGTACGCAGCAAACCAATAGAGGGGAGCACTGGCAGACAAAAAACGAGTGGCAACCTGCCAATTATCAGGCATTAGAACAAGTTTGCAAGATCCAGAATTATCAGTCATCACTTTGTTCCAAACATTTGAAGCAAACGAAAAATTACCAGGACTATGAAAAATTTACAACCATAGCCACACTATGAACACTGATTGCAGGCAGAAGCCTGTATTTAAAATCATTTAAAATTTTGCTCGTGCTTTAATTTATGATAGGATTATCCATAAACTAAACTAAGCACAACATTCAAATCTAGTCAACTTTAGCTTGTAATTTAGAGGCGGCGTGACAAGAGATTTTGTTTTGCTGTATACGCCATTGCTTTACATTTTTATTTCCTAGTCAACACTCTATTTTGCAAGTTACCCATAGCCATAAACTGGCAAAGATTGCAAAAAAGAGACCCATGTTGGAGTTTGGAGCAATTTTGAATTGAATAAAGTTTTGAGTTTTGTAGATTGTGTTGTTTTCTTGAATGAGATTCAAGGTGTCAACTAACCCAATCTCGTGAACTATGCCAGATTTTTTCTTGGCATTTCCCACAAACAATGTAAAATTGGGCAAATTTTTTGCATTTATTTAAATAAATGCATCATGTCATTATAAATTAAAGAATGTGCTAGATGTCAAAGCTCAATCTAACTACATATTGAAACCATATTATGAAACATGCCTTTTCTGTATTAAGAAATACATTAGAGTAATTATAGAAACATGAGATCTCTTTGGATAATCGGAACATCTATAGGTGCAGAACAAATATAAACAAGAAGGAATCTAACCTGCACATGCATGACAAAAAATGCTGTTGCTCCCATGAACCCCAAGTGTACTATGAACGGGAATATGGAGGCAGACAAGTATGGTGACTCATCAAGCAATTCGTTCTCTTTTACTTGAGTTGAAGGCTTTGCTCTATCAATCATTTGTTTCCTCCTCCTAAGGTAGCGAGGTTCTGTTAGAGGCACCATAATGCTGACTTTTAACTTTTGCAGAGAAACCGACAGAAGGTATTAAATTTTAAAAGAATAGTACATGCCACACATTACTACTTGTGCATGAAAGTCATGGCCTTCGAATTCTGAAGAAGTTACCTTTATCATTACTAGTCTTATTATCCGGAGAGCAAGTTTTTGCCCTTGAATATGCTACTGGTTGAAGGAGAAATTCCGCAGATATCTCTTCAAGAGAAGCTTGAAATCCTAGTGAAAAGAGGAGCTTAGACCATGTTCTACCATAGGTCAATATCGAGCAAAGCGTTAAGGTCAAGATGGGAGATGCTAGCAGAAAATTTGGCATCTGTTTTAGATGGAAGTATTTTAAGAACCCTACTCCCCTGCATAAAAAAATAAATAAATCATTAACTAATGCAAAATATTTAGCAGATAAATATGAACTTCCAAACCAATACATGTATTAGGCCTTCTATTTCCCTATCTTCCTCTTTCGATCAAAACACCAGCAGAAAAGAGGCATGCAGAGTGATATTATAACTATAGGTGTTGCCCATCAGTAACAATGGAGAGTGACGTTCACAGGCCGTCGTCTCGAAACCTTTCAAGCCTTCTTCATTTGCAGACATCAAAAGCAATGACCTACTCACCCAGTGAGTAGAAAGCAATCAACACTATTATCTCTCACTTCAAACAGTGTTATGATATAGGGGTGCTTAAATTCTTCCTGCCTCTTTTGCTCTTCAGGAAAAAACATCATGGACCAACAATAATCCATGATAAAAACATTAGTCTTTTGTCTAGCCACCACATTCACCACTTAAGTTTTCACTAAAAGAGAAAGTTACAATGACAGAAACAAGTCACCAGAACTAATAAGTCAATATTGGACTATTAGTCACAGCTTAGAAACATACAACAGGTTAAAGAAAATCCCACTTGAATCCTCTCTTTTAAAGACATAAAGCAATCAATTATTAGTTGAAATGGATTAAGGTGCCCAAGAATATCCAAACATTATCTTCTTTTACTGAAGGCCAACATTACATTTTTGTTCTATCTCACCTGATTGTAGAATTAGATCTCATTCCCAGACGGTATCACAATCCCAACCCAGTACAGGAAAGGAAGGTTCTATGAATGGTCAATGCATCATAAAATAACCATAGATAAGCACATGCATCCACAATGTTAAAAAGAATCACTTTTCATATTAATAATCCTGGCATTGCAACAGATACAAAGAAATGAAGCATCAGTAAAACCAAAAGAACCAACATGACTTTATCAAAGAGACATTTATATTCTCAAATTACAAGTATAATGCTAGAAGCACTAACAGTGTTAAAGGTCAATAGTGGAAATGTTGTACCAGATGAGTGCTTCACGTACCAATAATGACCTTGGATGTAATTGTACATGGTAGGTATTCTCCCTCTGCACCAAGGTCTAATGTCATCTAAATGCTGCCCATGGCACATGTTGTAGTATCCAAAAGCTTGGAAAGAGATAAATGGAACAAATATAAAAAGAGAGCGCAGGATTCCAACAGCCAAAACCTGCATTGCCAGCTGAGATAGAAATAAATGAGTAAAACAATAATCTCATCAGGCATACCGATCCTGGTTAACAAGATGCCAAGAACTAGTGATTAAACATAAACGAACCAGGTGCTCTATATGTTTCTTATCTGCTGTCCCATGATATGACCCCAAATGCACTCACAAAACATAACAATGGAAAGAATAAATTGCCGACACCTGTGTACATTTTGCACAAGTTTGATTTTATGAACATGCCAATACATAAATCTAACTTAACTCCCAAAATCAACTCAACCTATGACATGATCTACACACAATATAGAAGTTTGGTCTTGTAGGAGTGAAAGGTGGTGGGCGGGCAGCTTATATGTCAGCCCTTGGAATCTATCTTATGAATATCAGTATGCAACCTCTTGGAATCATCCTAGAACTTGAATTTTAGAATCCGTATTTTGCAGGTTCTAGAAGCCTTGTATCTTTTGTGTTTCAAATCAAAGTGCTTTGAACCTACGAATTATGAGCACGTTAGATAGAAGTTACTAAGCAGAGAATTACGTCATTGGTCAACAAAGTAGAGTCATGACACATCAAAACACTTTCGAGTTTAACCATTTAAAAAAGAAAAAAGGACAGTAAGGTAGATACCAATCAAGTTTCCAATCATGGACCTGACCCTTTCACATGAATTAGCTGTCATGCTCTTTGGCTCAATGACCCCTGAAGAACGCTCAGATATCTGAAAAAAAATGATTCTCTAATGCCACATAGATCATAACTGCATTTCCAGAGGAGCTGCACACTGGAACTCCACACCAATACACATGGTGAAGGAGGACATGACAACATATCCTGCAACCTACCATATACTTGCAATTTTCCATATTTTGAACTCAAAACCACCCCGTATTCTTTACTACCCACCTTGGAACCTATCCAATCATTCCAATTCCAAAGTTTTCCTTGTACACCCCTACAGTAAAAATACCCTGAGGTCTTCAGGTTAAGAAAACTCACAGAAGTGCGCTTTTTGTAAATCAAAGCTTTGTAAGCCCTGAGCATTGTATGAAAACAGATATAGCCAGCATTAAGCATTCCATTTGACCTTGCCAAACCTGAAACAGCAAGCCACAGAACAGCTATACTCTGTGCACCGGAAAACCAGTGATATACCCCTCCAATTGAGAAAAGAGCAAACAGACTTTCTGAATAACTGCAAATGACATGGGCAAGTATTACACTCAGTCCATTGGAGAACAAATTTAGGAGCAAAGAGTTTAGGATATTACATGGATGTGTAAAATATTGAAGCCGGGTTGAAGCAGAACAAGATAGAAGCCCTTAAAGATGCCTTTGTGTCCTTCAAGACAATCATTGAAAGCCTATTGAAAACACTAAATACTCTTAAAGCTAGTCATTAACTCCCACAATCTCCAGGTAATATAATCTTAAAGACCAAACCATTTGGACATTTAAGTCCAACCCAAACCAATCATATCTTTTTATCCCAAAGAATCGGAAGTAGGAAATGCATTTGAGGGGCACAACTGTGTCGAAAGGAAACTCCTCGTGAAATACAATCTTGGCACAAACACTGGGTGTTAAAATAACTCCATAAAAACGTTTGTTAAACTTACAATAATCAACTAGAACACTTGCTAATTAATCATCTCTCGCCCTTCAGAATCATAACATCCAAAAGTAGGTTAAGCACAATAATGTTTGAAACGTGTCATAAATCCCCTGTCAAGTGAGACAAAGAGATAGTGATGAGATTATATCACCTGTAGAAATATACTGCAGCGAACACAAAGGCAATGTTACTGATGAGGTAGCCTGAAAGTCCCAAGACTGCTCTGTATCCGATCACAGGAACCAACGGAAGAAGAACTGGTATTGACTGATAAGATCACATGAATAGCACACAAATGCGCAATCGTGAATCAAAGGAACTACAATGACAAGGCCAAACCTGTTCGAGATGAAACGGAGATGAGGAAGGGGAGCAGAGGGAAAAATGCGTAAGTCTGCTCATACTCATAGCCGCACTGAGCGATCCGAACGTAGTACACGCTATCCCACACGATGTTGCTCTCGATCGCTGAGCTGAGGCTCGGCCATAGCACTGGCTTTTCAGCAGAAGATGAGGATGAGGTACTTGAGAGGCAATTAGGGTTTAAGGTCGCAGAGGTGTCATAAGGATCAAGAAGAGATCTCCAGAGGATGATGAGTGCGATGAGGAGGAATCTTGACGCTAATGCGGATTTCAGGACTAGAGATTCATAGCTGTTCAAAGGAGGAGGCATTGGATTTGATGAAGTGAATTAGAGTATAAATAAGCTATAACCCAAAATTTTTCAGGACTGCCACAGAGTCAGCCATGACATGGATATCAACTATATGTAGAGCTCCTCAGCTATCCAACCTGTAAGCATTATTGACTGAAATGAGTGTGCAAATTCATTCAAAGTTCAATCTCAGGTCAGCCACTCAACAGATTGAAAAGCAAATGAAGGAAAGAAAACAAGAAGCCACACATCGTCAAAAAGCTTCTACTTGTGCACCAGGGGATTGAATCAAGACCTCAATTTGACTTCGCACATCAAACTTGAACAAATTACTAGTGCTTCAGGTCGAGGCTCACTAAACATGTCGCGCAAAGGGCCATATGGGCCTGCTCAACGATCAACCCGTCATCCGACGCATAGTTTTCGAGGCAAATATATAAAGATTTCATGCAACAATCACCGCGTTCTAGAGGGGGCACCGCATGGAATGACAGAAACCAAATGCACTGAAATGACTATCCACTGAGGCATTTCAACAAGCACCTCGAATACACGGAACAGAGGAGACGACTAGAACGGGCGCGGACGAATCTAGGAGTTCACAGAGACGACGGCAATCCCGACAAAAAATGGAAAAAAAATAAAAAGAAATTCATGGGAATGCGGATCCAAAGGATGTTCATCAGATGGGAATCGAAGAGCGAGAGAAGCGGAGTACCTGATGGCCTTTGGAGCGATCGTTGGAACGTGGGAACGCAAAGTAGCAGCTACTTGGGTAGTTCTATAGTCGCCCTGTTTTGCCCCCTTTCAAAAACTATAAAAAGGAAAAACAATCAATGAAGCAGAAAGTCTCGTGAAAAAAAGGCTTTGGGCGCATTTGGTAATATTTTTGTTTAAATATTATTTCACAACAAAAATAGAAAAAAAAAATGTTTATATTTGAGGGGACAATTTTCAACAAAAACGCGTTTGGTAAACTGTTTTAGGAAATAAAAATGAACGTAAAACACGTTTGGTAAATTTGTATTTTTTTTTGTTTCTTTTAATTTTTTAATATTTTTATTTTATTTTCTTTTTTTTCTTTCTTTTTTCTTTTTCTTCTTTTGGCCTGTCACTCGGCCTCGACCATGGCCGGTGACCGCCGACGAGGGCGCGGCGGCCTCACCTAGCCACGACAAGGCTCGCCGGCCCTCGGCGAGGCCGAGCCTCGCCATGGTTGGGCGAGGCTCGGCCCGCCTTGCCGGCGACGCTCGGCCTCGGGCTGGGGCCGGCAAGGTCACCGGCCCTCGACGGCGTTGCCGGCCCTCTCGGCCGATTCTGGCCATGGCCAAACCGGCCAAAGAAAAAAAGAAAAATAAAAAAAAAAAAAAAGAGAGGAGAGAGAAAATATGTTCTTAATTTTTGTTAAACAACAAAGACGTTTTTTTGTTTTTGTTTGTCCAAAAGTATTCTTGGAACAAAAAAATAAATTTGGAACAAAAATGCAAACAAACGCGTTTTGTTCTTTTTTGTTCTGGAACAAAAAAAAACAGAAATTTTGTTTATAAAAAAAAAAAAAAAACATTAAGGGTGCGTTTGGTAACACTGTTTAAAAATTATTCAGGGAACAGAAATAGAAAAAAGTGTTTGTTGGGAATAATTTTGAATAAAAACGCGTTTGGTAAACTTGTTAGGGAATAAAAATGAATAGAAACACGTTTGGTAAATTTGTATTCTTTTTTTATTTCTTTTAATTTTTTAATATTTTTATTTTTATTTTTATTTTTTTTTTTTTTTTCTTTTTCTTTTTTTTTTTTTTTTTTTCTTCTTTTGGCCGGTCGCCGACCTCGGCCATGGCCGCAAACCGGCCGACGAGGGCCGGCGGCCTCGCCCGGCCCACGGCGAGGCTCGGCCTCGCCTTGGCCGGGCGAGCTCGGGCTCATCGGAGCCGGGCAAGCTCGAGCTCGCCCGCCTTGCCTCGAGTTGGGCGAGCTCGAGCCGCCCGCCCAAGGCGAGGCCGAGTCGCTGGGCCGGCGATGCCCCGACAAGGTCGCCGTCGCGTCGCCGCCAAAGAAAAAAGAAAGAAAAAAAAAAAAAAAGAGAAGAAAAAGAGATGAGAGAGAAAATGTGTTTTTAATTTTTGTTAAAAAGAAACAAGCTTTTTTGTTTCTTATTTTTATTCCAAAAGTATTAGGAAACAAAAAATAGATTTGGAACAAAAACGCAAACAAACGCGTTTGCTTTTTTTTTTTTTTTTTTTTGTTCCCCTGGAACAAAAAAACATAAAATCTATTTATAAAAAAAAAAAAAAAAAAAAAAAACATTACCAAACAGCCCCTAACAAACACTCCCTTTGTATCTCCCAAATTGAATCTTAAAAATTTGATTTTTTTGGTGGGAACAAAATCAGATTTTCCTTCAAAGAAAAGCCCTCTATTTATTTCCATATAATGAAAATAGCGGATGAATTCGGTGCATTCTCATAACTTTTAAAATACTTTTGAAATCATCGTCGCATCATAAATATTAAGCATAATCTTGCATCATCTAAATGTATAATTATAATATCCTTGTGCGAGTGTAGTTTTTTTTATCAATTGATGGTATAAGGATTTAGATTAAACATTTTAGCAAGAAAAAAAAAATTGCGAGATCTTTTATTTATGAATATTCAAAGTCGATTTTCACTAATATAAAGCATATGAAAATGGTTTCGAGAGTAGGAGTTGCCTAAATTATTAGGTGTGGTAGTCTTGCTGTTGTTACCGAAGGCAAGCAGTCCCATATTTTAGAATTGATTTATAAAGAATGCGCAAATATGATAATTCCGATCAGAACCTGGCACAAAAAAAATGAGTACGCCCGCCACTCGAGCATCTCTTGTAATTACTTCTTAATCCATTAAATTTAGAGAAAATCGGAATACTTTTAGCCAACAGTGTGTTCAGCAATAGTTAACAACCTGCTAATCCCACCCCATGTGGCAGTATTTCACTTGTCTCTTCACGCACATCACGGAACCACCGAAACATGCCCGTCGACGCCACCGGGGTCGAGAGAGCGCGAGCACAGCGATTCGGCAAATCGAAACGAAGCATAAAACCTCCTCTCGACGACATCATTTGAAAAAAATAAAAACAAAAAAGGAAAGTCACATATTTGAGATAAGTGTCATGGCCCGAAGGAAGGCCCGATCCAAAAGGGTTTTAAATGATGGCCGTGACCCATCCATGGAACGAGCAACTCTTGACTTGTATCCCCGAAATTCTAAGAATTTTCTCGAGTCTTCTAGAATACTCTTGAGGGTGGGCGTTACAGTAATTGTACACTTATGTAATAAATGCGCGTATATGGGGGTTGGAGAGATGAGATCTCCACCGTTAGATCGAGTAGAAATTTATGGATACGGTTTGCCTTGTATTTATATATATAAGAGTCTCATCCTCCTCATTATACTCATCCCATTCATAAATGAAATACAATCCAGAGCTTTTTTCTCTAAAATTTATCTCTCTAAACATCCTTGTGAGTTGAGTCCTAAGCTACGCGGGTTAGGGAACGCTTTAGCTCGTGACACAAGTTCGTGCCCTTGCTCATCAAACGAAATTAAATGAACCCGTAATAACCGCGGCTTGTCTAGTTGGGCCAACCCAAGCCCGGCTTGTCTAGTTGGGCCAACCCAAGCCCAGCGAATAATCACGACTTGTCTAGTCAGGCCAACCCAAGCCCTTTGAAGGAGTTTCGGGGCCAACCCGACTCGGTTTTGAGGCATATCTCTTATGCCATCAGGTCGCCCAGCTCTTTAATTGGCTTTGAATGAGCCTCTCTCGCTTCTCCTTTTTATAATTCAATAGCTAACGACATCATACCTTCCGCGTCACTGTCACTTGGACGATAAAAAGGATTTTTTTTAAAACACAATAAAATAGAATCTGTGAGTATAATATTCTTAGAGATCCGCCGATCGAAAAATTTCGAATCCTCCATTTGTTTAGTTTAAAGAACATTTTAAATTGCCCTATATATTATGGATGACAATTCCTCCCATTTGTTTAGTTTAAGGAACATTTTATATTACTCTATATATTATAGATAACGATTCCTTGCAAACCCACCTTCCTCATTCCCTAAGAATTAGGAAAAATATGTTTAAATTCAAAATCTAGATATGATTTGACTTCTCCAATTTGAGGGAATTTCTATTTTTAGTGTTTTAAGATAGAGTTTAATTAACAACATGATAAGTTTCGAATTACAATCAAAATAATCATTGGATGAGTTTAAATTATCTAACCAAATAAGTTCTCACTTTTTTAATAATGCGTTGAATATAATAACCCACTTTAAGAAAAGAAAAATTAGGGTTGTTTTCTATTTTTTTTGGCTGAATTAACAGAAAAGGAAAGAAAAAAATAAAACAAAAAACCGAAATTCAAATCGAGCTTTTGAGTTTGAGTACTCGAGGACGACTCCATTGGCGCTTTAAAAGAGTTCATTTTTCTCTCTCCTCTGTCTTTAATTTTTCACATATCGAAATTCAGTCGAATTCCAGGCTTCCTGCGGGAATTTGAACTCGGTTTCCTCGCAATTTCGTGCGAAATTCCTCCTCTTCTAGGGTTCGTATAAATTCGTCGAGCTCGAGGGCTCTCCGCGTTTTCCGCCACCGAGTAATTCCGAGCTTTTTTTTCTTTTCTGGTTTTCGCTGAGTCCCGCCATGGAAGCCGAAAGGTCGAAGCTTTACGTGGGAGGCATCCCGAGGGAGACGACCGAGGACGCGCTGCGGGAGCACTTCGTCAAGTACGGCGTCGTCTCCCGCGCGGTCCTCCCGAAGGAGCGGGAGGCCAGGACGCCGAGGGGGTTCGCCTTCGTCTGGTTCGCCGACCGGGCTTCGGCGAAGGCCGCGCTCGAGGACGAGGAGCACGTCATTCTCGGGAAGAAGGTCGGTTGCGGTTCTTTACTCTTTTCTTTGTTTTTTCGGTTTTTTTAGGGGTTTACTTCCATGAATTGTCGTTTTTTTTCTTTCGGGGAAGTATGCGTGGGAGTTTGAGGTTGCCGCGCGCTTGGTTTGGTTGCTGTTGAATGCTAGCGGAATTTGAAATAAGAAGAGATTTTGGGGTTTCGGGTTGGTTCGGTTTAGGTTCTTGCTTGAATTCTGGGTTTTGTGTTCAGAAATTGTTAGTCTCGGTTCAGGAGGATCGCGGTGGAGTCAATTCTAGGAGGGTTTTTTTTTTTTTACTTACTTTTGGGAATTGAATGTGCGATTTTTAGGTCGTCTGATTGCGTCGTTTGTCGCTGCAAGTTGTGTTACCTTCCTAAATAATATTATGTAATGTAGGTGCTGGTAAGGGAGGCATACAAAACCGAGCACCACCCGAACCAACAAGAAGTCAGGCCTGGCCAAAACCATAGTTGTAGGTGTGGGAGCAGTTTCAATGGCAATGGCGCTAACAACACACGCTTTAGAAGTAGAAAGATATTCGTTGGGGGTTTACCAACTAGCTTGACCGAGGATGAGTTCAAGAACTTTTTCGAGAGGTTCGGTGAGACCACAGATGTGGTGATAATGCTCGACCTCTATCGGAGGCCTAGGGGTTTTGGTTTTGTCACCTTTGCGTCAGAGGAGTCGGCTGAGGATGTGATGAAGAACAACTTTTATGAGCTCCATGGTAGGTTTGTGGAGGTCAAGAGGGCTATTCCAAAGGAAGCACACAACTCTTGCTACGATAGTTGTGAAGTGGATGGTCAATCAGGGAGAGGATGGGATTATCGTGATTACTGGCCAGTTTATTATCCTGCATATCCAGCTCAGTACGAGTCCTTTCGTCGTTACGGCCATTGTTCAAGTTATCAGGAATATAGATGGGTTCCATATGGAGCCAATGCATACTCTGTTTCTCATGCGGTTCATTTCAATGGTCCTGGACTTGCCTACATGGATGATATGTTTGGATATTATGGAATGCCAATTCCCATGTACAATGTGTATATGCCAAATGTATTTAATACTGTGACGAGTCAAGATGGATTTGTTGAGAATGTGTACGATGCACCAGCTCTGCCACGGATTGAGGAGTTGAAGCTTAACGATTGCAACGAGGGCAAGGCTGACACACCAGCACTGTCGGGGATCAAGGATTCGAAGCCCAGGGATGGTACAAAATCAGATGGTGGAAACGGTGATGTGACCAACCAAGACGATGATCACTAACACTCAATCTTGTGAAAATGTTTTTGTACATTCCCACTCTCTGGACTTCCTCTGACTAATTGGATTATCATTGAATGTTAATTACCTCATTAATTGGACACGGTGTATAAGCATTTTCTCGTTTCCTTTTCAGAACCTTGAGCAATTACTTTCTCCTTAACTGACCTGGATTTCCATCTATTTTCATGGTTTCTTCTAATATAAGCTTTTAGTAGTTTTGCTACTGTGGTTGTTACTGTTTACTTTCATACTTTGCATGTGTGTGAATAAACTGATCCCTCCTGAGATGGGGTTTAGTTGTTAATGAATCATTGGTTCAGAGAAATTTGTCTATTTATTGAAACATTTGTTATTGGATTTACAGTGATGTTTTTTTTTTTTTTTTTTGGTCAGAGATTTACAGTGATGTTCACTTCTCAATAGAACAACACTTACAATCCCAAGGCAGGTAGATTTGCTTTAGTCCTTATTCATGGTTTTTCTGTAGCCCTGAAGGCATTATTTTATAGTTTCATGATGTTTCTTCATAGTGAAAGCAAGTGCAGGGCATCAAAGATGCACTCCAATTGCTGTCAATTAGGTCCCTTGGCTTGTACGGTGATTTGCTTGTCAAATGTTTATACTACTAGGCAACCTCATCTTATGACTGAGTTTCAAGCTAAGGCAATGCGGGGTTAAGAACAATAGAGAAATGCCATTTCACTGTTTAAGAATGTTTCTTTTCATTCTTCTTGCACAGATAGATTGTATTACAGACACTCAAAGTTTTATCTGTCCTCTAATTGCAACCCCTGATTACAGCTTAGATTGTTGAGGCACACACATGAAGCTGAACTGTGGTAGGTTGCTTCAATTTCCAGCTCATTGAACTGGGTCCTCATTGATCCACTGGAGTTACCAAAGCTTAGTGATTAGCCATATCCAATGAATTGAATGAGTAATGACTGACTGGCGGTGAGAGCGGTAAATGACAGTGCTGTGAAAGTTCATTGTGGATCTGAGTTTGAGAAGATATATATATATATAAATTCGGAGCATGTGAGCCATATGATTAGTTAGGTGAACTACATGTTAACTAGACTCGCTGTTTTCAGCACACTGGCTGCACATGCATCCGGTACAAATGATAAGGGCTCGCAATTTGGGCTAGGGGCACCAAGGCTCGAATGGCAACACTTAGAATGTGACATCTTCATGTGATTGGTGGAGATGAAATGGGAATTGGGATGATGGAGGAGGACTCTTATACTAGTTGCATGCATAGAATGCGATGGAAACAGAGTGCTTTTACAGGAAAAAATCAGAGGATGGTTATTTTGGTTTTACTTGATCGACCCGAGTGGCTTGATCTTTGAATAGTGAAGGGCGCTTATTGAACTAAACCCGAGTCATGGATGGGCTTTCCACGTGTAGAGAAAGGAAAGCCTAGTTGCCTCTGATAATGTATGAACAACATGAAAGATTTCTGAAGTGGTGTCTCAGTCGAGATTGGGCTCGAAGTCTTCCCAACTCAGTTGATGTTTGGAAGACATGAGGTTTAAATGGATTGTCATATTGGAAATCTATGTGTGAATAACAAATCATGACTTTGGAAGAGCTAGATTTCCATTTGGTTAATTTGATATGTAAACTTAGTCGGACTAGGGAGTCATCAAATCCTGCACTTGTCTCGCGATGATTAGGTTATCTCTTATTTAGAATTACATAAATTGTTAACTTCTTTAGCATTCTTCTTTGTGCATGTATGAATGCATGAAAAGGGTCGTGGAGCATGTAGAAAAAAACGTTAAGAATAACTATAATTTAAGTGTATACGCGTGTGTATTAATTTAGAAATCGATCTAAACATGGGGTATCATCTTATGCAAAACTCCCATGTGCCTAACCAAAAGAGCGATGTACATGATCGAGATTTGGCTGTGAGAGCCGAAATTATTTGCTTGTTCTGGTTAGGAAAGCCATCGGAGGCCGATTAATTGAACTCGAGAGTTTCGAGACCGAAAGTCACTCAATCTTTTTCTATATTTAAAGCTCATTAGATCTCGAACATGATAATCTCGTACCTAATCAAAGCTTTGGGACCAAACAGCTTGATTCCAAACGACTGTCTATTTTTGGACAATGCTGTTTGGCTCACGGACAGGGCAGATCTCATACCGTAACCAAACAATCTTAAAAGCTACAGGGCCAAGTGGTCACACCCAGCAGAGGGCCAAGGCAGAGGGAGTCAAGCAGCACAAGCAAAGTTCTGCTTCTTGGGTAGGCAAAAAAGATGACTGGTTACACATCATGTGGAGTGTTGTCCTAAATGGAAGGGGGGTGAGGGGGATGGATAATTGGGCATGGGTGGAGGGGGTGGTGTCTTTCCTTTTCAGAATATTCCATGGCAAAGTCAAAATGCTTGTTTGCTCACAAAAGAGGAAGAACCCAGCAGTCCTTAAAAAGGGCAACCTCTCTAAATACCCTCTTTTGCCTGTATACGAGCACGAGGTAAGGGGAATTTTATGAGAGACTGTGACATGTAACTCCACACATTCAAGACAAAGTGTCGTCCAATGTGTTGAGCGAACGGTGACAGATTCGTAGTACATCAGATGGAGTAGATGGAATTCTGATCAATGAAGAACCCCCACCTAACTCTTTTATTGTATCATGTCTTAGGGTTTTGAAGTCTTTTATACGTACCATAATTTTTTCAATAACACGATAAATCCGTGTAAACACATGCAAACTGCTCTATCCAAGTGAATAGGATAGAGCTCCACCGAGAGGGCAGTGAGCACGGGAGTTTCTAAGATTCAATGGTGTATCATATATTGTTATCATCTAACAACTAAAATTTATTAATTAGTCGACCTCGTTATCGATTAGTGTCATTTAATGGCTAGTAATTGATGATCGAGGGGCATGGAGCTCAAAATTACTTTGAATAAATGACATGGCTAGTCAAATATAGAATATGTCACATTACTTTCAATAAATGACATAGCTAATCAAATATAGAATATCTCACATTACTTTCAATAAATGACATAGCTAATCAAATATAGAATATGTCAGATCGGAATCAAGCTTCTGATAACTTTGCCAAGCCCTTGGTGGTACAATAAATTTGCCTGTTTTCTTTTTTTTTTTTTCTTCCTTTATTCTTCTTGGGAGGGGGGTTTTACATTCCATGGAACCTTGTTCTATTAACCATGAAAGGAAGTGTAGACAGTAGGGCATAGTGTCTTAGGATTTGGCTTGTTTTGTTGATAAGTCAAGACATTTGGACGATGCCTTTATCCTCGAGCTGTTCGTGTTCAGATTCTTGGCCTCTTTACTCAAATTGTGACAAGAAAAGGGGAAGCTATTTACGTATGGGCGTAGCTACTTCCTTCTTCTTATTCCCCCATGAAAGCGAGTCATCAAGTTGTCCCATCTCCTATTTAAGCAGGGAAAAGAACAGGCTAGCCATTTATAAAGTTTGATCAGAGAGAGAGAGAGGGGATCTAAGGTGATGGTGACATGGCAAAAATGGTCATGGATTTAGACATGTCATGGGCTCAAATTGCAGGTGAGAAGAGAGACAGAGAGAGAAACCGTGACAAATGGAGGAAGGAGATGGCGACAGGGGAGGAGGCTAAAGTTTTCAAAGGTGGGGGTCGAAAGTTGGAGCTTCAAAGCGTTGCATGCAAAGCTAAAGCGCAGTGTTGTTAATGCAGGGGGACAGTCCAGGCTCAGATCTCTCTCTCTCTCTCTCTCTCTCTCTCTGTGGCTTTTTCAGCAGAGAGACAGAGAGAGTGGATGAGTAATAGACAAAAGAAACAAAACAGAGATGGCACATACAAAGAAGAAAAATGAAGTACAGTCTTAAAATCCTCGACGACATACACGATCAACGAATATAATAACAGCATACATACGCATCGGAGGTGGGTTTCGCGAACTTCATTCGACGGGATTTACCCTCGATAGATTTCATGGAATTTGTGAGTAATGCATGCAGATGGGGGAACCCGACGCGAGAGAGAAGGAATCCGACTGAAGGATTTTGCACAGTGATGTTAGGGGGCAAAGGTAAGGACCGGTCTGAGACCAAAGTAATGTTTGTCCTTTTTCATCAATCAGTTTTGATCTCATCATCCACCCCTCCCTCTTTACTTTCTGCTGGCCCCCTCCTCTCTCCCCCTCTCTCACACACACTAATACACTTTGGGCCATCCATTGGTGGTTCGAGCAGTGGCAATCCATCTTTAGATTTTGTCTGGATTCTGTTCGTGTTCCTCACGTGAATCTCATAACTCCCTACCTCTCTCTCTCTCTCTCTCTCTCTCATTAATAACCCCCCAGGAAAAGTTCTGGCTTACTAACAAGACAGTGAATGCAATCTTTGCAACTTTAGATTTTGGAGGGTTTTGCATGGTAAGAGGCAAGAGTTGCATGAGAGATGATGGATTTCGGTGCATTCTTTATATCGTTGTATTACGTGGATCTCATCTCTATCGCATCGTTTTACGCAATAAGTCTAAATTTTTCTTGTAGACATGATAAATACGTGATTCTATCCCTTGCTAAATGCCCTCGATCGGTTTATTTACTTGGCTTAATAACAAAGATATTTGGGATCCATCCTACTCGAACTATAGAATGAGTCGAATCCAAAACTGGCCTGAACCAAGTGAATGAAGCCCTAAAAAATCCAACCCCATTATAACCTAACAAGTTGTGATGTCCGACATTGACCCATCTTAAATCCAAACTTTGAATAAACTAAACTCGTATCGTCCAAAATTTAAGCAGATTTGTGATTGAGAACTATCCTAACCAAACCCGATTCAACATCATTCGATGTAAGTCAAATTGTGGATGATGTGATAACCGATTGATTCGAATTCACGCCTGAGAAAAAAAACTAATGATGCGGATTGGTAGCAGTCCAATCCGAAATCGACCCGATCTGCCTATTTACTACCTTTGATACTTAAAGTAAATGGCTAGCTGACGTTGGCAGAGAAATTGAATCTTTGTATCCATCAGTATGCCTTTATTTTCCTAGGCAAATGAAAACAAGGGATAGAGTTAGTCTCTACCCCATTATACGTAATTGCAGTCCTGTAAGTGAAGACTCGTTTGATAAATCAATAGCTTTCTAGCAGGAAAGAGGATCTTCGGTATACTTTCATATAATAAGTCAAAAAGCTTTACTGTTCCTAGCAATTGAAAACAAAAAAGTTCACCACGTTGACTCCATCAAGACTTTTCTTTTTGATCTGTCATAATTTCATGAAATTATCGTCTAGATTGGTTTAACTAAACCAAATCGATAGCATACGACAATACAGTCGAAAGATCTCATCTAATCCCACTAGCGAAAACTCTTTTCTCTTGAATACAAACAAGAGTAGCATTTGAACTCTTTTGCTTTCGTACTCAACATAGCTCCCGAATTTCTTTTGTTCAACTTAAATCACGAACCCTTTGAAATCGGCTTGAAGTTCCGCGTCACATGTTCTCCGACAACGTGGCATGCCGGCCCTGCAAAAATTATTCATTATTGATGAAGTGGAATTTCCAGCTCAATTAGATTTGACTTAAAAAAACATTCTTTGTTCTTCTTCCTCTATATCCACCACCAACCTCTCCGGACACCAGCGCCGTCTCCGGTGTCAACTGTCCATGCTTCGCCACCATCACTCCCCTTGTTGAACCGCTGTAAGTAGCTCTCTCTCTCCCCGGCAGACCTCCATCGATCGCTTTATCTGTAACCTTTCTGTCGGATCATATTGCTCACACAAAATACTCTCGTTCTACATTGCACGTCTTTTATCAATTTTATGGATCCTCGAGAGGTCAATGTCCTGCCCGTTTCATTCAAAACAAAGTCGGGAAGGAGAGGAGTCCGAGTGGGCCAAAAGCAGCATCGCTTTAGCAGTGCATGAAACCGACTGGTTCAAACAAAAAACATGCCATTACATGCACGATCCTACTTCTGCTACATATCCCTCCGCATCATTCGATGAACATAACGAAAAAGCTTTTGATTCGAGACTAAGTTAAGAGAAGTGCCCCCCTTTTTTTTTCTGCTTTTTTGACGAGGGAAGGAATGAGAAACGAATGATGGTGGATTCAGAGGTACGTAATGGTCATATTTTTTTTTTTTTTCAGAAAGAGGAAAGGAAAAGGGAGGTGGGTGGCTCATTTTCGCTAGAGAGTTTTGCTGGTGTGTCGCGCTCATGATGAGTTCGCTCATGATTGCCATATAATCAAAAGAATCCCATCCCACCCTCTGTGCACACACGCACGCACCCACACGAGAAGGCAAAACACAATCGATTTCCTCAGTACTTTCCCTCCCAAAATCTCGAGTCCTCCTTCGCTCCTCAGTCCTCAGTCTCTCCCTCCTTCTCCCCTCCTTTTAAAAGATTCAAACCGCATCATTCCCATTGGAAAATCTGTCTCTCTGTGATGGCTCCTCATGCACAGCCCCATGCAAACCCCCAGACATTCCCCACAACCCTCTCTCCCCCAATCCCAAAAGCTGCTTCCACTAATTATAAGCCCCATCATGACTGACCCATGAACTAAGAAAAGTGGAATAAAACCATTTGGACCCCTCCTCCCCACATCTTTTTCCCGTTCGAGCAAATTGGTACATTCCTTCCTTGGTTATAAGCTGAAATTTAGGGAGTTTGTTTGCCTCGGCTTATCAAAAGTTAAAAGCCGATCTTTTTACTCCTCCCGTTAAAATTCAAAATATCGTTTTAAATTTTCACGAAAGTTATGAAGGAACTGTATTATTTACGTACAATGATAGTTTTAGCTGCTTATACCAAAAAAAAAGAGAAAGAATGAAGCAAAAGTCGCTCCAAAGTACACTTTAAATTTGAAATTCAAGTTTCAATTGCGAAATAAAACACGGCTGAGGAAATTAGATGGAGAGAAGGGGAATAGTTAGAGATAGATTGATGGAATGTCTTCATCAATTATCAATTACTTGGCTAAAATGGAATCAATAATTGAAGCTCTCTTGACACCCCAGATTAGACACTGGTGGAGTCAAAAGTTCAGACAATGGGAGGAAAATGGGATTTCTCACTATTCCATAACTGGGTTCAAGCTGGAAAAAAAATAAAATTAAAATAGTCCTCATCACCATAAAATAATCCTCACGAATGCAGTGCATCAGTTGATTTTCAGTGACATGGCTCAGACAAAAAAGTCCCGGGTGCTTCGATTTCCTCTCTTTTATTTTAAAGAAAAATATATATATATATATATATATATATATATATGGATATATTGGATATAACATGATAATTTGAAATTAGAGAGGTGGGTATTGGGCATGGGAAGTTGTGTTTATCCTGTTTTTTTGTGCTTGCTGTGTGACAAGCAAATACATAGGAGCCAAGAATGTCTTGTCAATCCATGGTAAAGGAATATCCTTTTTTCCAGGATAAACTTCATTTTCATCTAGGATCCCAACGAAGTAGTCAAAGCCCCTATTAACATATCACTAGTCATTGATAAAAATTAAAAAAAAAAAAAAAGAAGAAGAAAAAATTGGAATTTTTACCTTCCATTTTTCTAAAAAGATTATGACTTTTAATTATTCTTCATGTAGTGATTATTTTTTTATTACGTTATAATATCCAATCCAAAAATTTAAATTTACAAGTGGAGAGATCACATATAAATAAAGAGTATAAACACTCCGTAAACAATAAAATGATAGGATATTTCAAAACTTCCTTTCAAGTGTAAGTCGGATTAGAAACGACACGTGAAATTAAAAGAATTAGTGGTTAGATCTCAACTTCGATACTTAAACTTAGATTTATAAGTATATAGAGCGATGTGAAATATTTCAATATATCATGTGATGTCGCGGCTTATTTCTATGCGTTTGTTAATTGGTTTCTTCTTAAATAACAATATTCAAGTTAGCTAAGGAAGGAATCTGTACCTGACTAAGAAAACATTTTTTCACCACCAAAAAGGGTCTTGAGAAAAAACAGCATTTCTCAATGGGGAACCGACTGTGGGCATGAGAGATTACAGGGAACAAAATGGGTGACTAAAAAAATATGCTCTCAAAAAAACAAAAGAAAAGGGTAAAAAGCAGGTCGATTTCTTTGGGAGAGGGCCCTTTTGCTCATGATTACTTGGAATATCTTTTCAAGTTAATCGCAGGAGTCCCCACTCCCTCAACTTTTTGTCTGGAAGCAGGTGTTGACTATGCACGCACTCAAAGCTTAATTTTTTTTTTTTAAAAGATAGAAGATTATCGACAATCATAATCAACGACAGAGATGGAATATTTGTCTCTTTTCCTCCTTTAGCTGTCGACGACAATCACGCTATTAGCGAGACTAAGTTTATAGGTTTGAGGGACATCAGTAATGTGCACATAAAGGGTCTCGATTGAGCTAGTCGTATTAGAAAGCTTTAGGATTATTTTATGGAGTATCCGTCGGCGGTGCCACTTTTCAATCAGTCGCACAATGAAGTACTTTTGGTGGCTTTGTTCATAGAGGCTGCATTTTCAAATGCTATACTTGAGAAAATTATCAAAAAAATCTTAAACATATTACAATTGTGTTGATTTAGTACTAAAATTTTTTTTTGAACAATTGAATCCTAAACATTTTATAATTGTATCAATTTAGTTTATCCAGCCAAATCTTAAACATTTTGTTTTCTCTCTCTTTTTTTCTTCCTTCTCCCCCCCCTTCCTCCCTCCTTCTTTTGGCAACTGACCAAAGGGCTAGTGGTCAAACAAGCTTGCCACTGGTTGATCGCCTCAATCTGACGATCGGCCCTCCCTTTTGGCCAGTTGCTGAAAGAAGGAGGAAGGAGGTGGGAGGAAGGAAAAAAAATACGACAAGATACAAAATTAATTAAAAATTAAAAAATTGTTCGTTAACACCGGCCGACGTCCACATTAGCGCCAATTGGCCAAATTTAGCCGAGATAGACTCAACTGGCACAATTGCAAAAGATCGATGACTCAATTAGTTAAAAAAATAAGTTTATGAATAAATAGGCAAAATTATAATAGGTTTATAACTTTTTTTGTAATTTTCCCGCTATACTTGTCCTACTTGATTGTTGAAAATATCTTCTTGAAATTAAATTCGTGCACTTGTGAACTGTGTTAAAGAAAAGTATCACATTTGAAAATTGATGTGATATGAATTAGTTAGTATATTCTAATTAGCATGTAATTTAATTGATTAAGTTTTTGAGTGAGCATGATTTCAACTGGAAATGTTGACGAGGTTAGATTTGGCATCTCTCTCAATGATCTCCCTCAATAAAAGTATCGGACTTTTGTTGTGCACTTTCAACAACTGGTATAATAGTTAGTTAGGTGATGTCTCACTCCTAATGTATATCAATATTTTGTGAGTATCTCAAGGAAAAAATCTTGTGACCAACGTAATTTTCAGGTATAATTTGATATGGTGAAAGAGAGTTGGAGTGACTGTGAGCATTGTTCTTTCATGGTTCGGTCTAGTGAACCAAGGATGAAGGTGGGCATTGGCGTTTCAAATCGAGACACATTAACGATACGTAAATTAAAGGAAGTAGAGCCCACACATGAACAAAAATTGTTGAGATGCATGTGAGGATTCTATTAGAATAAATCTCTCATCATAGAATTGGAGGTGCAGTAGTTAATAAATCGATTTAGCTATGATTCACTGACATAAGCATTTGAGTGAAGATAAGTTCAATCGAACATGTTGCCAGGTTCGTACTTGACATCACTTTGGGGATCCCCTAAGTGAGGGTATGGAGTTTCCGTTGCACACTCCTAAAACCTAGCAAAAAAAAAATAATAATAACAATAACAATAACAATGTCATTTAGAGTAGTCTTCGGCATAAGTTAGAGATTGTTTGCAAATCGCTCCATGCCAACAACACAAACTCACATAATTTCCTTTTATCGGTCAAACTTGCATACTTACAAAATGGTTTGTGCATGCAACTGCATGTTACCGTGTTGATATAAATTGGAATGCAAAATTGATATTCAATTTCGAGGGTTTTGATGACTCGATACGAATTATGTCAAACTCAGTCCTTTTGAAATAGTTTTTGGACTTAAGAGACTGTTAGAAAGTTAAGAGATTGAGCGCACTCATTCAATGGTTTTTCAACTATTTTTCCCCAAGCAACAAGGCTAACTGAGATGAAATAGTATAAAAGGGTATAAGACGGGTTGAGATACCATTGACGTTGGAGGTTGTTGTCAACCGACATACTCCGATCGATGCAAATGTCATGATGTATACTATGAATGTTTCCTATGTACTCTTAAATTATGCTAGTGATCCAAGTTTTTTGGTTGGATAAAAGAGATGGTGTAAGGTACGTTATATTCCTATGCATCATTAGGTTGCTTGCACGACCTTCAACAAGGGTTGTGGCTGGCCGGATGGCCCTCCCAACTGCCTCATCAAAATGGCAATTACCTTGACCAAATTAACATCTGTTAAAGTTGACCGCCAAGCAATGGTTGCTCAACCCACACCAATAGTTGTGAAGGTTAAGTAGCCCCTTGTTCACACTCGTGAGAGTCATCGGCTCTATATCTCTCCCTCTTCTGTCTCTCTTATTTTTCTCTTTTTGAATTTTTATATATTATTATCAATGCGTGCAGTCACATAAGAAAAGACAGGCTTTACACTTTCATCGCATTGACATATCACATGTGATCGGTGCATATTGACTCAAAACTACTACATCGATTCAATTTAAAGAATAGAAGAACTATATTTATGGGACAAGATTGAGGTTATGGAAATATGAAGGGAAAAAAAAGTCATCAATGTGAAAATGCCCTTCATTTTGTTCTCATAAACATTTAAAATCATTTCATGGTTTTCACACTCAGTTTCTTTTTTGGGTGTAAAATGCAAGTATCTTCACACTCGTTTTCATTCCACCATTTTTCCATGTCTACTGCCAAATGGATAATTTGGTCAACTCAAGAGAGAACATAGTAGGCTCAATTCAAAAGGATGGTACCGACTAGTAAGTCCTTAGCCTTCGAAGCAGGCCTACGTAGGTCTACGAACATATACGGCCCCAGGCCATTTCCATTCAGTGTCAGATACGAATAAAAGCACAAGGATCAGCTCGGGTCACATCATCCTCTCTCTCTCTCTCTCTAGATCAACGGTGGACAGATGAGCTGTGACCAGAAAAACCCTCACAGTCGCAGACCCACACCCCACCCCAACAGGGCCGTTTGAATTTCAATACAGAGTTATGTGCTTTGTCCTCTCCTGGATGGCATAATTGTCGTTTATCTTATCGCATAATTGAAATGGCAACATCCTCCCTCGGTCAAAACTCAAAATTAAGTCCTTCTAAACCTCCTTCTTTTACCATGTCCTTCAGCTAGTCTCGTTGATTCGCGAGAACTTTTTCCTATTGCGGTACTCGTGAAAGAACCCGCCGTTCTTTCTTGTACGTTCAAATCATTTCTTTCTTGATCACGAGAAATGTGGTTCCGAGACCCGATGAACTTTTGCTCTTACGTCAGTTATACGTTATGAAAGGAAATTACTTCATTCCTTTCTCAAAATCCACATGCATCCCGGGCCATTATATCTTAACCAAATTTTAGTGCGCCCTAAAATGAAATCATGCAGATATTCATTCGTTAAATCGCACATCTTTTCGCAAGAACACGTCATAAATAATGTTCTTCATAGTCTCTAGCGGATGCAAAAGCGTGTGCTGTTAATGTCGAATCAAAAGCTGTAAACCACGTTCGAGGGGCTAAGGCAGGCAGTGAGCTTCGCAGGAAGTCGCAGACACGAGAAGAAGAGATCTAAAATTAGATACTCAAGCTGTAAATAGGGTTGAGAGAGGGGGAGGGAGTACTGTACGTAGGAAGTGACTGGAGGGTGCACAGTGTCCCTCCCGGTCATATCTATCTTAGGCCCTGTGCCTCTGAGTAAAAGCTTCCCAGTTTTGGTTATCTTCTTTGCTGTCGCCTTGGGAAAACTCGTTATTTTATTATTTCACAAAAAAAAGAAAGTATTTTTTTGGTACGTACCACCTGTTTGATATATACTGTGCTGGATTTTTTTTTCTGGGTGTGGCGGTTGATATGATTTGTGTTTTTTTTTTGTTTATTCATTTTCTGGTCCATTTTCTTCTGAGTTGCTTTTATTATGACAGAGCTAGTGATAATGATTTCTCTGATTTCATTCCTGAAACTGCATTGTAAAATCACGTAGAACTTATTAGCAGCAACATTAACATTTAAATCTGGAAAAAAAAAAACATAACTTGTTTCTTCAAAGTAGAAACAAGCTGGAAGGGGCCATACCCGCGTGGATTATCTCTCCGGACATTATCATAAGAGTTATATGCCCGCCAACATATTGTTCATTTTGAACTAGCCAATTGTTATTGCCTCATCATAATGTTGGCAAAAATGGAATCGGAGTTATCCCGAATGACAACATGATCAAACCTACGCTTTGGATATACACTCCTGAAATTCTGCCCTCTCAAACTTGTTACAACATAACCAATAAAAGGAGACGCTCCAAAAGCTTGATTCCTCCTATTTTTTTTTTTTAAATTGTGCTTTACATGAGATTCATCTTGAAAATTTATGTAGAATAAACAGAAAGATCACCCAAAAAGGTTAGAATAGAAAATTCATCCACAACGAGAAGTATGACAAGGGTCCGAGTCATTGATTTTGCTTAGGCTGTGTAAGAATCGGGAATTGAATTTCTTGGCAAAACAAAGATTCTCAATGCAATCCAAACAATGATCGCAAAAGTTTGTATGTATATATAGAGTTTGTAAATGTTGATGATGTTCAATATTAAACAAATCTCAAATGGCAAAAAAGTGAAAGTCACTCTAAATTAGCCCAAATGTGAGCAATATTTGTGGATGATCATTTGCCCCATGATGTTGATATGTGGCCTTTTTCCCACTAGATGCTCAAAATCTAATAAATATAGATATTTGAGGCCACATCAATAAGTTTTCATA
Source organism: Eucalyptus marginata (assembly GCA_014182565.1). Taxonomy (NCBI): domain Eukaryota; kingdom Viridiplantae; phylum Streptophyta; class Magnoliopsida; order Myrtales; family Myrtaceae; genus Eucalyptus; species Eucalyptus marginata. The sequence continues at coordinate 27,684,088 of CM024590.1, forward strand.
ATTTGCTAGCATAATAGTTTTGAGTTATTATGAGAATAACTGTTGATGCGAGTCACAAATTATTAAAGGAATGGACCTCATAATAATTTATAATTATTTATTATTTGATTTTTATGATAAAAAACAAAATGTTATTAAAGAACATCATCCAATTATTTTCCATCTTCTTTTTTATTGGAAAGAGTCCATAATTTCCCAAATAATTATAATGTAATGTTTACCGTGACGGAAAATTCAAATGCTACTTATTTTTTGGTTGGCTGAGAGCTGGACCAGAAAGAGGCAGACGCTGTACCAATAATGAATGTCATTAATGTAAAATAGTGCGTTGGGATTCTATGGAGGGAGGGAAGGGGAGGATGTTTGTAGTTTCCATTAAATAAATATAGTGTGGAACTATAATGGTATCAGACGACAGCGAGCCAAAGAATGTCCGGAGGTCGCTGTAGGAGCACGTTTTCTGGGCTTATATAATGCGCGCGTCCGGGATTTGTGTGCTTGTGTTAAGCGTCGAGTTTTGTTGGCTGTTGTCTCATTAAGCCAAAAGGCCAATCCATAAGAGAAAGGAGAAAAAAAAGGAGAAAAGCAGAGAGAGAGAGGGAGTAGGGGGATTTCTCGCGCATTGCCTTACACAGATCCCCATGGCTTTTTTATGCAGGGATACTACCCAGCATTCGCTTGGAGCTGAGCTCTTTTTATTCTCTTTGTTTTAGATTGAAGTGAAGGGACCATCTCTCTCTCTCTCTCCCCCCCTATATATGAGAGCTTGAGAGTCTGTGGGTGTGAAGTTGTTGGGTTATATTCTCGGAACTAGACAACAACAACAGAGGGAAAAAAAAAAAAAAACCCAAGTGTGTGTGGGTGTGTGTTTTCTCTCTCAGATGCAAGAAGATTTCGAAATGATTACTTCCCTTCTTCCCAATGATTGAAACCTCGAGCTCGTGCTTCCCTCGCACCACAATGAGACATGCTTAACGAAGTACCGACTTTTTAACTGAACGAGGAGGAGGAGAAGATGGAGATGAAGTCCGTGAGCGAGAACGGCGGTGGCGCGAGCGGGGGCAACTGGCTGGGGTTTTCTCTCTCGCCCCACCACCTGAAGATGGAGGTCGCTCCACAGGCGGAGCATCATCAGAACCACCACCACCAGAACCACCACCACCAGTATCACCACCAGCCGCAGCAAGGGGAACCGGGAAGCTACTTTCTCTCGGCTCCTCCTCCGCCACCACACTATAGCAGCTCTGGCCTGTGTTATGGTGGTGGCGTTGGAGACAACAACAATGGTGGGTACCTTCACTCTCCTCTTTCTGTCATGCCGCTCAAGTCCGATGGGTCTCTCTGCATCATGGAAGCACTCACAAGATCCAGGCCCCAAGGTTGGTTCTTCGCTCTCGAAGATTAAAAAATAAAAATTCTATTTTTTGGCTGTTGATTTTGAGTTCTTTGTTTCACTTGCTTTTGTTGTGTTTGTGTGTGTACGCGTCTGTGCGTGAAGCAGGATTAGGTCAAGGTTCAACGCCGAAGCTGGAGGACTTTTTGGGTGGTGCAAGTGCAACAGTGACAGCAACGACAGTGCCTCTCAGCTTGGACAGCTTGTATAGCTACCAACAGAGTGCCGACCCAGAGAAACAGTCGCTAGATCTCCTTCATGAACCGTTCAGACACCAGCAACAGCATCAGATTTATTACCCCAATGAGCTAACATGCCCTGGTTTGTACCATTCACCACTGGCTGAGGAGGAACCGAAAGACACTCACATTGCAAGCTGTGATGAGAACAGTGGGTTCTCTTGCCTGAAAAGTTGGGTCACAAGGAATTTCTCATCTTCCTCTTGTCATGTCGGGTTGGACCAGATGAGCAGTGGCATGGTATGTCATAATGGGGGTAATAGCTCCGAGGCTGTGGGTCCAATGGAGTGTGGTGACTTGCAGACCCTGAGTTTGTCCATGAGCCCAAGCTCTACTTCGAGCTGTGTCACAGTCCCAACAAGGCAGATTTCACCTACTGAGAATGAGTGTGTGGGTATGGAGATGACCAAGAAGAGGTCAAGTAATTGCCATAACAAGCAGCCTGTTCACAGGAAGTCCATCGACACTTTTGGACAGAGGACTTCTCAGTATAGAGGGGTCACCAGGTAATAATGAAAAACTTTCACAGATTTTGGGCTGATCTTGCAAATACCCTTTTGCAAGATCACTTCCATTCTTGTGGGTCAGGCCTTGATTTTTTGTTAAATCTGAAGCTTTTGAGTGATTCGTCATTTCTTGTACTGCAGGCATAGATGGACTGGTAGATATGAAGCTCATCTCTGGGATAACAGCTGCAAGAAGGAGGGGCAGACCAGGAAAGGAAGGCAAGGTTAGTAGGAGGAAAAAAAAAAGAAGAAAAAAAGAAAAGACAATTACTTCGCTGTAGTGTATGTCTGAAAATGTAGTCCTTTGCTGACTCTGCGATTGTTGGCCCCGCTGTCTTCTATGATCTGACTGGGAGTTATTAATTCTTTCTTGTTTCTCATGTTCATACTCAAACTTGTGGATGCTGCTCAATCAAACGCCGAACCATTAGTCTACTTGGGTGAGCACCATTTTTCCTTTTTACTCAAGTATTTTGAGTGAATATTCTTGTTTTTACTTTGTTCTCATTTCAATTACTTTGATTTAGGGGGTTATGATAAGGAAGAGAAAGCTGCAAGGGCATATGATCTTGCTGCTCTTAAGTACTGGGGACCTTCGACGCATATAAACTTTCCGGTAAGATAAGAACCGGCGTCATTCCATTTTTCTTTGGCATTTTTTAGATTTCTAGCGAGATAGAAATAATCTGACACGATGTCTGGTTTTCATTAAAGCTAGAAAATTATCAGAAAGAGTTGGAGGAAATGAAGAACATGAGCAGGCAGGAATATGTTGCACATTTGAGAAGGTGAACAGCCTAGAATATCATGATATGTAGGTCCATATGATATCTTTTGTGCATGACGTGTATTTAAAACTGAAAACCATTTCTTATTTTGCAGGAAGAGCAGTGGATTTTCTAGAGGGGCTTCGATGTACAGAGGAGTTACAAGGTTTCTTGTTCAACTCTTTTGCATCAATAATCTCATGCCTTGTATGGAATTTAGTAGAGAAAGTGCACTCATTCTCGATGCTTTCGCTTAATAAGTTCCATTCTTGTAGGCACCACCAGCATGGAAGATGGCAAGCTCGGATTGGTCGGGTAGCTGGAAACAAGGACCTTTATCTGGGGACATTTAGTGAGTCACTGAAATTTGACACCACTCTTTATTTTGAATCCTTCACGATTTCATTGGTAATATGGCCGAGTCTCATTTCTATGCTATTGTTGTGCCTGGCTTTGGACTCATTTTCATGGCAGCTTTCCTCGCTTTCATGTTTTCAATTTGCTGCCACTAGTGACCAGTTATGCTTTTTCCTGCTCTGCCCTAGGGGAAAAAAAGAACAAGTAGTGATGCTTTGTATAAGGCTGATTTGGCTTACTTTATCTCAGTGTATTTCACTTGAGGGCAAAATATACTTTTTAAGGCTGTCGTTTGTAATAAAGAGATCCGGACAAAAAGAGCAAACCTTGCTTTAATGCAGGATTAAACGATGTGTCTAACATATTCCACTTTCAGACTCCAGCTAATCTTTGGTTATGAGAAAGTTGTGTTGGTTATCTTCAGTATAATAATTTTGTTGCTGTTAAAAATCAGGCACTCAAGAGGAAGCAGCCGAGGCATATGACATAGCTGCGATAAAGTTCCGCGGTGTAAATGCTGTGACCAACTTCGACATCAGTAGATATGACGTGGAACGGATCATGGCGAGCAGCACCCTTCTTGCGGGGGAGCTTGCCCGCCGAACTAAGGAGATCGCACCGAATGAGGAAGTTGCCCAGTATAATGCACTGGCCCAGCAAAAAATTGGCAGCGATGGAACTCTTCAGCTTGAAAGCAATGGCAACGTCACGAACGGTTCGGATTGGAAGATGGTTCTTTACCATTCCTCTCCGCAGCTCCAAGCTAGCTGTAATCAATCACTTGATCACAATTCTGTAGGTTGTCCTTCTGGTGGTGGTAACTATAGGAACTCATCATTTTCAATGGCCCTACATGATCTCATAGGTATGGAGTCTTCGGTTAACTCAAGCCAGCCATCGGTTGACGATCCGGCTAAGCTAGGGACACGTCACTTGTCGAACCCCTCTTCCTTGGTGACCAGCTTGAGCAGCTCGAGGGAGGCCAGCCCAGACCGAGCCGGGTCAGTGGCGGGTTTCGCTAATAAGCCTCCAGTAGTTTCAAAGCTCGTGAACGCTAGTCCTACTTCAGCTTCTGTGACTTCTTGGCTTCCCTCACCAGCCCACATGAGGCCTAGTGCAATTTCCATGTCTCATCTTCCCGTTTTTGCTGCTTGGAATGACACCTGAAAAGAAAGTTTTTGCATGAAGAAAGAGGAGGGTGGGAAAGAGGGGAAGGCCCTGGCGTTGGTGGTGGGAAAAGTTAGGACGTGGGGATTATTTCTTTTTGTTTTTTATCTTCATGCTGTTATTTTAGTACTTTATTAGGGTTTAGTGGATGAAATTAGGGGATATTGACTTGGGGGACCCGGCCATCTCTGTCTGTATCCATAGTGTAGGCAATGCAAAGAACCCTTTTTGAAACTGAACCCACTTTTGGTTTTGGCTCATATCGGAATATATATCAAGAATTTTGCGAATGGGTGGGAAATGAAATTTGAGATGGTCTTTTAATGATTAAAATTCTTGTAAGATGATGTTGGCAATATGGAAGTGGGCTCTTTTCTTTCCATTTGTTCCCATTATAATTGCGTCTACTTTATCCCCCACTTTTTTGGTTGATTGGCTCTTGTTGCTAAGTACAAAAACCAACTCATTGTTTTGCCGACTAAAGCAAAAATATAATAAATAAAAAATAAAGAAGAAGAAGAGGAGGGGTCTAACTTTGGGGATTTGACCCGACCCAACCATCACATTTCATCATCAAATCTTGTTCTTAAGTATGCACTACACAATCATTCCTCATCTCTCCAAAAGGATCCTCTTTCTCCAAAGGTGACAGACAAAATCCATTTCACAAATCCAAAAAAGAGAGGTGGTGTAGATTCCCTCTGTGCGATAAGAAAGACTTCATTTAGTTCCATCTTTAAGGAAATTTTTAAGAAGGGAGGTGTATGTCATCATGATTAGTTAGGACTGTCTGCTAGTCTTTAACTTTTCTTTTCTTTTTTCTTGGGCAAAAGCCATTTTTGGGCAAGAGAGGGAAGAAAAAAAAATCAAATCTTTAAAGCTTTTCTTTTGCCAACTGCTGCAAGCGAAATTCAAAAGAAGACCTTATTATTATGGCGAAAAAGCGATTCCATGTCCTCATCTAACATGCGGTGCGTGGAAACACTTATCAGTAAACATTATCGTTTCAAGTACTGCTAACTCAGCAATCAGAGAGGCTTTCGCATGTGCGGGAGGAAGGGCTCGCGTGCACGTGTGAGATCGGTCGCAAATCTTGAACGAGACCCATGAATGAAAACTAGGGTTTAGAAAGGAATCATCGGAAGGACAACGAGGAAATGATGCCGGAAAAGCTGGGAAAGTGGCGGGGTTACTGTGCCAGGAAAGTCCAATTACTAACAGTGAAAACATCATTAAGTTCACTGACTAACAACAGTTTCTTCTCTGTGTTTTTTTTTGCATGCAAATGGATCTACAGGAGTTGGCGGCGGGTCCCTCCTCGGTTGACCAAGTAAAGATCGCGTTTGAAAACGAAATCGAATTCATCGGGATCGTATGGAGAAGAAACGCGCCGGAAGAAAACAAAGGCGAGATGAGGCCAAGAACTGGTTTGATTCAAAGCAGTAGGAAAGCAACAACACAGAGAGAGAGAGCAAGAGAGAGAGAATAGGAAAAGCATTTAGTTGTTCAGTTTTCTTATTTGCACGTGATTCCAACTTTTCATTTGAGTTGCGGTAGGTATACAGATCCATTGTGCAAATTAGAACGCCAGCAAAGAGACGGCCACGAGCAGTGAATAGACATTTATACGAGTGGATGGTGTCCATGGCGAGGAAAAACTAAAGAGTGAATCTCATTCGACGTTCAAATAATACCCTACATCACCTTTAAATCATTTCATTATAGTAGTTGATGTTATGTCACGGGCTAATATAGACCCTTCAAATATCAAAAAATCATTGCGGGAATAGCTATAAAGAAGTTCTAGGGCTATCATGAAGTTCATATTGAGGACCATTGATGAAAAAGTTGAAAATTGTTAATTCATAAACATTAGTGGTATAACAAGATCATTTTATGTATGTGTATTGTGGCAATTTCTGGAAGTATTATGAATTTGCAAAATCTGCTTTTCCTGATAAGAATCACAACAAAGATCAAAGGTGGGGAAAAGCAATATCAAAACCCCAAAGTCAAACCCACTGTAATCCACCCCATCGCCATGAGCTCCACTGAACTTTGACATGTTTCGCTAAAATCATAGGAGCTGGAAGACGTCGCCCCTTTTCATTTTCCAACCTGTCGATGTTGGATGTGCAATGGAAAACTAAACAAACAAAAAGGGGCGTGCCTTAAAGTCGCAGATTTTCCACCTACCTGTTTCAGAATCTCAGGCTACGTATGAGTCAAGGAAAACATCTAATCTTTTTCTCGAGTAGTGATCGTGAGTGAGATTTGTGATATTTCAGTATACTATTCCAATAGAATCTTCGAAACGACAGGAGTGAACAACTCGGCGACACATCGCGCATGCCATGATGCCCTTGAAATTGAAGACCATATTGTCGATTTTCCTCTGAATCAGTCATCTATTTCATTTTTCTGACCTTGTATTCTTATACTCTTGTCTTGTCGCAAAGTATACATTAAAAAAGAAAGAACGTTAGAGACCTTCGGATGAATTTGGCGCAGCAACACTATAAGATTGTGACTGAGGATCAAGATTTTGTACGATCATTTTTGTTTTTGTTTGCATACATGTACATACAAAAGAGAGAGAGCACGAGCCACTGCATATTCAATCGTGCTTCTTTCTTTATGCGCGGATGAACAGAGATGCTCTACAGTCCTATTATGGACAACAGACAGTTCGAATAGCTAAAGTAACATTTTTTAATATAAAGAAATGTAAAAAAAAAAATCCCCCCAAAAAAAAAAAGAAAATCAAAGCTCGATTGGACAATGAAAAGAAAGAGGGGGCACGTATAAAGGGGAACACGCCAACAGCTATAACAAGAAAAAAGAAAAATGCGAGTGCGATTGATGGTCAAAAAGTCGGTAATTTCTCCGTGGAAAAGATGGCAAAGTAAATGAGACACTTCTTTATTTTTATTTTTCCTCCTTTCTTTCATCCTCTCTTTCGTTATCTGCATGTCTAGGCTTAGTCAACAAATATGATTACATTTTTGTTGTTGCCAGATGGATCGACGACAAAGCCAAAATCCCAAACCAGACATCTTTTCAAAAAAATCACCCGAGCCGATCTCAGTTGCGCACGAGCTGTACACTAATCATGTCGTCTAATTATCCTTTCGCGGTGAAATGCGGTGGTGAAACACGCGAACTGTCCAATCCACGTCGTCTCAAGACCATTGGTCGAGGATCGCGACTCTTTTCCACTCGTCGGGGTCGAACCCCTTTCTCCGGGCGATGGTAACGAGATTCGACCATGCAAAAAAGGGAGGACGTTTACCGACTGGATTTGATTTTGCGAGCATCGTCGGTTTCAAAAAATGTGCGTCACTGCGTGAATTTCTGTCTCCGCTCCCTGCCTGTTCAATTCACGATCGGTCGGATGCCCTTTGAAAAACTTTTCGGTAATTGGCTCCACATGATGCAAAAGCATCATTGGGATCCCATACTAAACCACCGCATCGAACATCTTTGGCCATGCAAGAAGTTAATCACGCGGCGCTAAAGTAGAAGGGCGAGTATTAAATTGTCTTATATACCTTGTACACAGGTTTAACGTGGCATCGTAGTCGGGTTTTGTGTTGGTCTTATTTTCTTTACTTATGAGGTGTCCAGTTTGTACATATATATAATCTCTCTTGATATGTTAGTTTAAATTGTTTAGTTGGACATTTTAATGGCAAGAGAGTCAAAACAATGAAAAGAGAAAACACATGCCCCACTTTGATTGACAGAAAAAATAATAATAATAATTTTTGCCCAGTAAAATTTCAGGGTATCCGAGATAAGTCGCTCTCTGCCCACGAATTCCACACATTACAGGACGAACACTCTCTCAGTTGGAGTCGGTAGATCTGGCATCCAATCGTGGGAGAGAGAGACCATGTGTTTTTGGGGCTTTTATGGACAATTATTGAGTGAATGTTGAGAAGGACATAAGGTATGTTTCCTGCGGAGCAGCCCTGTTTCCTTGTGGGAGACTTTTCTCTCTTCATGTTTTATTTTTTATTTTTCCTTGAGAATTCCATTTTTTCATATCTTTCTTGAGAAGATAAATGAACACATGAATGATGACATGGGCGATAAGAACAAGAAAAACCCAGCATGCTAAAAGCAAAATTACAATCGGTTTTCAACAAAACTAGGGCTTGCGCACTCCATGCAACATGTGCATCGTTGGATCGGATGGCAGCACTGAAAGGAGTTGTCCAATTTGACCGGTTGGATCAAATAGTTTTGAGGATTTACTCGGCATTGATTAGGGCGCATACAAACTTACCAAGAGATTGTTAAAGAGAGTTTGAAATACACACATATATAGGTTCGATTATAAATTGTTAGGGCCGTTACAAATTGCCTCGTGACATTTCAATTTCTACAATTTTGCCCTCTAAATCTCAGAATTCAGCTTCGATGTCTCCCAATGTAGACTCCAACAAAATTTTGCTTGGAGCTTCAACCACTTGGAAGGATAATTCAAAAATATATTACATAAAAGAGTGTGAGAATTTAATCAGAGTCAATGCAAAATATATATATTGATATATAGTTGTGAAATATACTTTTTAGCAATACCTATATTTTTTCTCACATGTATAAATGATGAATAGCTTGTTTGTTTTCCATAATTAAAAAGAATGAGAAAGATTTGGCTAGAGTAAATAAAAGGAGACACGTTGCCACCAATTTCAAATAATGGAGGCAAATAACAACTTAAATATAGTGATTGCATGATGAAAAAACACAATATTTAAATCTCGGTTAGCCATTTGTTTTCCCAACAAATACATGTTGCATTCTTTTTAATTGTTGATTTAAGAGGAACTCACGCCGTTCTACTTGCATCAGTTGCAGCAAGTAAACCCTTCACGAGTGCTAGGAGGGCCCTCACCCCCTCGCATCGAACAAGTACGAACTGGGTATGCTTATGACGATTCAGACTCCACACACAAGAGATGAAACCGAAGTGGCATCAACACACGCAGCTCCGCTCATGAGGCAAGTTGAAGAGGTGGGGAATCGAATCCCTCACCCGGGATCTCCAGGTGAGGTCTAGTAGGGCAACATGGCATCACTTGCTGTCAAAACAGATAGGCGCCATCGGGTCCTCTTCTGATGACTCAGTTGCTCTGGTCCCCATCGCCTGTTCCAAACATCTGATAAATTTGTTTTTGGACCACCTCTCTCTCTCTCTCTGTCTCTCTTTCAATTTGAAGATTTTTACGTTATGTGTTGGGGAGCATAACAGGACGAATGCCTTCATCACTGTCAGTTCTTCCTGAGCCATTTGGCAATTTGCGCTGCGTACGTGCGAGGGACTACTCGGCAGCATGTCTTGCTGGCTTTCGGGGCACCCCAAACTCCACGGCCTCCCCTCGCATTTACTCGCCATTTCTGGCGTTCTCCTCTAACTCCCACCTTCAGGTCCTTCAGCGAAACCATTTATTGCTAAATTAAGGTTACTACTGACCGCCCAGGATGTCCTTTGCTCTCTAAAGACAAAAGAATAATCGGGGGGTCAGTTGCATGTTAGCGTACGTGCCCCTTGTTGGATTCCACATGGATGCGTTTCTTTTTTTTTTTTAATCAGAGTCGAGTGTATTAGAGAGTTTATGAAATATAACAGAGTTAGGTGATTAAACAAAGTTCAATGATAGCTTTAGACAAGATCATGGACATATTTCCTCTTTAAAAGAAAATACCAGAAGAAAAAATACCACATTTACAAAAATAAATGAATAAATGGATGAAAAAATGAAATTTCATCATCCAACAAAATGTTTAAATAAAAATTATCATCGATAATGAAAATATTTATCATTGATTAATTATTTCAAGCAATCATATTTAGAAAAGCATTTTGTAAGTTTTCCCTAAAACAAATGGAGCCTAAATAACTTTTATGCTTACTTTGTAGTTCTACTGAAAAAACTTTAAGGCCCTGTTTCGTAACTATCCAAACAAGATCCGATTCTAATTTTTGTTCGGGAGCGGTTTGAGAATAGAATCGCGTTTGGTAAAATTTTTGTTCTCGGGAAATAAAGTTCTATTTTTTTGTTATTGGAATTAGATTTGGAACAGAACCAAGAAAGAAAAAAAAAAAGTTGATTATTGTTCCGCGAACAAATTTAAGAATCAAAACCAACTCTCCTTCTTCTCTTTCTTCTTTTTTCATCGACCGCCATCCGCGGTTATTATCCATCGCCATCTGCCACCGTTCACTGTCGATTGCCGGCAAATGGTCTGGTGAGCTCGCTGGAGGCAAGCCCAGCCACCGGCGAGGCTCACCCAGTCTCGCGAGGCTCGGCCAATGAGGGCCGGCGACCTGCGACCGACCACAAGAAGAAGAAGAAGAATAGGAGAAAAAGGAAAGAAAAAAGGAAAAAAATAAAAAAATTATTTAAAAATTAAAAAAAATTGATTTGAAGCATAATCAATTAACACGATACCAAACACAATTCTATTCAAAAATAGAAATTTTGGACAATTACCAAACGGCTTAACATGCTTATAAATTGTTCTTGGAAGCAGAATAAAAAAGAATCATTTCTGATCAAAATCTGTTCTCGAGAACAAAATCGTTACTAAACGCGCCCTAAGTAATTCATGTGTTTATATTATGTGCTTCTAAGTAGCAAAAGTCAGTTTTAGTGTATTATATTAGATATGGATTAGGTTAACGAGTGCCTCTAGGGTACTTATTAAGCACATTTAATAAGTAGATATTCTACTTCAGAAGTATTAATTATACATGTATATACTACTAGAAATTAAAGTGTATTGAAAACGATAAACCTCTTTTTTATTTGGTTGTCTAATTTTTTAATCCAATATACATAGTAAATAGCATAATCGTCATATCTGTTAGGCCTGTTTAAATCTAACTATTCAGATTCATCTCAATATACTGTTAAGGTATCTATAATAATTTTTTTCCTGGACAAGTGTCTTGATGTCATTTTTAAGGAAACCTATTTTGCACGGGGAAAGCGTAAGGCCAAGAGGGAAAGCACGACTTGATTCAGTCTTCAGTCCCTCTAAGCGACTCAATCCTTTTAGTCGAACTCCACATGACCATGAGAATTTCAAACCCGTCATGACATATTTAGTCCTAGCAAAAATTACTCCACACCTTTCATAATTCGAATATCTGAGGTTGGCAAGTTCTTCACTTTAACCCTGGAAGATACTGACAACTAAAAAAATTCAAACTAGAATTCTCGTGGAAGATGAAAGGCGATCGCAACCACGGATCTGGAGGGCCTGCTGGACCAGAGATTTTTGTGATTTGCATGCGACTATTTGCTCCCTCAGACCTGAGCATTTACTTACTTAATCAAAGTTTCGACAGGATTTCCTGCTTGTCATCGAGGGAGTCGATGCTCCTTGATTGCTTTTGCTCGTGAGGTTTTGTCTCTTCTATCAGTCGGTGACAGGAGCGTATCAAACATGCTTGCCAGAAATAGTTAATGACTGACATCGCCCCAAGATCTCCCCCCGGATTTCTTCTTTATTTTTCCCTCCTCCGATAAGTTCGAAATATCTTCACCACGTCCTTTCGTAATATCTGTGTACGTATGTTCGTACGGTTTTGCGTAGCCTTCTGCCGATCGAACTGAATCGCTGAGCGATGACTTCCCCCGACCCACAGAAGAAAAGCTGATCGTGCATGCCTGCATGCATGCGTAATTTGAAATTACTGAGGCTTCTGTAAGTTGCTGAATTAGGACTTGTTCTTGTTTGGTAACGTATCGATAATATTTGATTTTTTTTTTGCTCTTCGAAATAAAAAAAAACATAAATCCATTTAATAATTTTTTTCCTAAATCAACAAGATTTTTTTTTTTTAAGGAACAAACTCTAGAACTATTTTTCCTAAAAAGAAGAATTTCTTTTTTTATTTTAAAGAACAAACTCTAGAATCAAAGTCTTTTCTCTTTTTTCTCTTTTCCTTTATTCTTTCCTTTTCTTCTTTTCTTCTTCTTCCATGGTGACTGACCATAGCTGAGGCCGGAAAAATATAATGAAATTATTAAAAAAATTTTAAAAAATTCTAAATCATAAAAAAATTTGAGAATCATGCTAAAAACATTTTTATTTTTTATGTAATTATCAAACGCTTTTAAATACTCAAAAACTTGTCCAAATAACACAATCGAAAAATTATTTCTCAATAAAAATTATTTCGAAAAATAAAATAGTTATCAAACGTACCTAATGAAACCAAAATTTTACTTATGTGTGAATTTGAAATCAAGAGTGACTATCGCGATGATGTTCATGTTCATAATTTGAAAATTGAAATACTCATCGGCATCTCTCGCGAAAAGCATGCGACTTTCTCCAGCTCCCAAGCGTACGGTTTTCTTTTCTTTTCTTTTCTTGTCTTACTCCTTTTAAGGACATCGTTTCACGCCCGAACGTGAATCTTTAGAATTCCTACGTTAATATTCATAATCTCAACCAAATGTGAAAAGGGAATCTTTCCATTCCATTTCTATTCTGTACCTTCAGTTTCTCATATCAAATGGGTCGCAAATTTTTTGAAACGCGTGAGATCGTTTACCGACTTTTGTAATATTCTTTGCTGCATTGCTTATACCTGATATGAACTCTTGATTATCCAGCAGTAAAATCGCAATAATTCTCAAAACGAACAGAAGGAAAAGAACTCCAAACAGAGCAGCACGGCAACGCGAAAAAGAAAAAGAAGAAGAAAGAGACTTAAAGATAGAGCCAAAGATGAAAAAGATGGGGTTGAAATTTTGTTCTTATCTACAGAACAAGGAGAAGAAATTGTCCACTCTCTCTCTCTCTCTCTGTCTGACTCTGAGAAGGTGACAAGACGACTTTAAGGCGCCGTTTGAGCAGTAACAGTTTGTTTTGTTGGTCGAACCCTCATTGATGATGTTTACAGCTATCAAGTGCTGCATCCATCCACAGTTTCATAAGTGAGGCTTGATGCATTCAACTGCACATAATATATATGTGTCTATACGTGTGTGTATATATATATATATATATATATATATATATATATATATATATATATATATGTTTTTTTTCCCATGGAGCTATGAAAATATGAAATTCATTTCTAAAGTTCATTTATTTCACAAAAAATACATATTTGCAAAAAAAAAATTAAGCTTTTGGCCTCAACAGATGATTCTGATTTAGACTAGTTTGCATATTATTAATAAGTGCCATCTCACAAGTAAACAAGAAATCCATTACGTTCCAACTAACTATGCCGACATGGGAAAGTTGAAAAAAAAAAGTTGATCTCATGTGTCGACCATAAAAGAAAACCATCTCATTAATGAGATCCAAAAACTTGTCGACACGGTGTGATCAAGTCATTCCCTTTGCTCTAGCACTTTATTTTATTGAAAAAACAACACCAAATGGAAAGATTTTGTCTGATCATTTTTACCAAAGTGCATGAACTCAAATATTTTACCGCCCATTCATACATACTTATAATGTACCGATTCAACTCTACTTTTTTACAACCCGACAGAAGTGCGATGCACCGTGGCAATCAGGTCTAGTATAACTTGATTGGTATATTACTCGATGAAATCATTATTACCATTAAATATAATTCGCTTATTTAAATGTCAATCCATATAGTTGGTAATATGATTTAATTACCCTCGATATTATCTTAATATGAAAATATTTGTATCTTCAAAAAAAGAAAACTTCTTAGAGATAGAAAGAGAGAGAGGAGGGAGGCTCAGGGTTTGTCGGTGACTGAGGGAGGGACAAGACGTTTAGGCAGAGGCCACTTTCGTCTTCGAAGGGGACCTATCGACGTCCCGAATCCAACTCAGAATCTTATAAATCCTTCCCCTTCTGGGGGCAACCTTTGCCCCCTACCCAACCACGGCGGCCCCGCTCCACGTGGCGCCCCTCCCCTCGGCCAGTCACCTCGCCGCCGTCGCCGCCGCCTGGCCCCCTCCATGCGGCGGCTCCTGCGGCTGATTGAATTGAACCCCGGCGGTGGCCTTTTTTCGCTGTGGCTTGCAAGTCATGTCATAATGAAAAAGCATGGCCAGCAAGTTTCATGTGGATTGTGGGCTCTGAGAGACAGCTACCTTAGCCACCTCTAGCTGTTGCCTACCGTACCTTCCCACCACATTGCACACCTATAACGAATTATTTATAGAATTCTCAACATAATTTACCAAGTTTTGAGAGCGACGGCTTCGTGTTCTGATCACAATGCCCCTTGTGTAAATTGACTTTAAAAAGATCAGAATTAATATAACGAAAGACTTCAAATTAGTATATATGCAATTAATTTATACTGAATTATTTGTTTGATCATAAAAAAAATCATAAATTAATACTTTAATGACAAATTTACCCTCCATTAATTTTCGTTAAAATTTATCGTCAAATAGTAAAGTTATAACAAGTATAACCGATTGAGTTTTTTGTGGTATTAACCCAAAATGTTAATACGCATGGGTTCATGACCATTTGATGATGTGAAATAATTTACTTGGATTTGTAGAGATTAATAGAGTGAAAAAAAAAATGTGAATACCATTGTGCTATCTAAAATGAAAGGGTAAATTATAAATGGGTATTTAAACAAGTGAGTTTTGAGCAGCCGCGCATCAGTATGATGATTTCCAGTTCCGGGGCCGTAATTTTTCTCTTGAATAGATTAATTGTTTCTTTCGAGATGTGGCATGTCTAAGTTGGAAATAATTAAGGATTCCGTCATATAAAATCGGGGGGAAATATAATCATATAACGAATAATTGTGGTGATGATGATCCAATTAGACTTGCTGCGCCTTCCTTCCTCCTTCGTCTGCTGCTCTGGTTCTCTGATGGATTCTGCAAAGCAGGGTGTGATATGACTAGACATCCTCTGGTCAACGGAAGGGGTTTGGATCTCTCCCAAGTAAAGTGAAGCCAATGAAATGATTATCCATATATTTTTATTTTTGGCAAAAAAATTTAAATACCCTAAATCATGCCCATCATAATATATTTATTATAAAAATTTTAAATTTATATCCGTACGACATATTTATCTTTTTATCAAAATTCTACCGATAAGAACGGTTACAAATTTGTTTACATGAACATTAAAAAGTAAATGGTATTGATGTGGCATTCAAATTATCTAGCGTAAATATGTTGCATAATTACAAATTTGATTTCTAGAGTAAATATATCAAAATGAACATAATTTATTTTTATTTTTTTGCGACTTTTTCTTGCTCCAATACAGAAATCCTTGCGAATGGGTGCCATTATAAAGGGAACTTTTTAGCTTATAAAAAATTGAAAGGAAACCATGCCTGTCGTAATTTAAATTTTGCTTGTGTAAATAATCTTTTCCGTTTCATCCATGTGCACCACGAGAATAGATCGTTGATTCATCACGACTTTCTTAGGTTACTGGACTTGTGAAAATTCATGTGGGCTTGGGCCATATGGAAAAAGCCAACATGAAAGGAAAAAAGCATCGGAGTTAATACAAACATTAAAGTTGTTATCGTAATTAGAACAGAAATGCAAATTAATTTTGCTTAGTTTTTCATGGAAAAGTGCACTCTACCATTTTAAGTAGAACAATGAAGTTATCGTTGACTGGAATTATTAATTTTGCTTGGTTTTTGGGAATACAAACAGCATTTCACTTTCATTTAGATAAAGGTGAGGAGTACATGACCAAAGCTTCATGGTACTGTAAGTCTCAAATTGTCTGAGAGGGATAGATAGTCCAATTTCTAGGTACGGATTGTTTTTCCGTAAGCTTTTACAACCCAATCTGCGACTTTATTAAACTCCTAGTTACAATGGGGTCAGTCCGAGGTTTGGAAACCACACTAACATATCATGACATGCTTCAAATAAGCACATGCACTCCCACTTAAGATGATCCGGGCATGAAAGAGCTCTTATCGAGTCAAGATTATTTGACTCCAAAGAGAAGCTAAGACAAGCTCTCTTCAGTTCGCGCTGCAAAAATATTAAGGTAACCATGAAAGCCGGCGATTCCGTTTGCGTAGCCGAGGCGACATGCACCAATCGAGCAAAGCCATCTACCAAGCAACCAGCGTGATCTTTGCATCCGCGCCTTCTGAAGTTTCTTCCACAAAGGATCCATCAAAATTTGAGTTTGAGAGTACCCGGTCTCGGGGGGTTCTAGAGACATGAGACGAGTCTCTTCTTATGAATGATAATTGTAACAAAATTATTGGATATGCGTTGGGTATGGTCGAGTTTGACTATAGGTTTTCTTAAATTGGGTTAAGTATGGAAATGTTTTAGCAATATGGATTGAGTTAGGTATATATAAGGTATGGGTCACTACTAGATTTGTGTTACATGAAAATTGCTCAAAACAGGTTTAAAAATCTGAGCCAATTTTTCACTTCACGCCAATTGAAAAATAGGCAAAGCCCGCTGAGACCAGCTAGGCCTGTGTAGTCCTTCCCAGGCCCATTCAATCGTCATCTTTCTTTTTTTAATGCCCATAATAGCTTTTGAAAAAGAGTAAATATTGTAAAAAGATACTTCCTCTCCGATTAGTTTTCTTTATATAGCGCAAATCCACCACTATTAATTACAAGCATAACCCAAAAACGGTAAGTAAAAGCAAAGTCGCTGTCGTAGGCTTTTTAGCACTAATTAAATAACTAAAGACCTTATGTCTATCACTTTTTCAAATAATAACTTTCCTTTTATAAGAGTGCTGAATAATAAAGCACATTAATGAGAGAATGATACCTTTTATTAACCTACCAAGCAAAATTTTTCACGAGAAGGGAGAACTGCTCAGAATTTACAAACTTAATAGAATGTCTTTGATTTGGAAAATATTTTCTAATAATGATCACTTGCAAATATGAATTAACAAAAAATATTTTCATTATTTATGAAAATGTCTAGACAGAAATTATTGCTAATAACTACCAATATTTTTTTTATTGATTATTTATTTTAAGCGATACGATTATTCATTTTTCACAAAATAAAGGGAAATAGAGTTTTTAAAATCCCACTTCTCATTTATTGAAGGTGATCCGCTAGTCTATTATTATATATTCATATAGATCAAGATGGTTATTGCTAAACCAAACGTGATGCGTCGTCAGTCCTATATATTTCCAGCTACTTTATACAAAGCAAACAAATCCTTCGGTTCAACCTCGCAACATTTTCAAAAAAGTGCCATGAAAAGTCATGTCGTCCACTTGGGACGAGTGGAATTATTCGTTGAATAGAATGCACAAAACGTCAATTCAAGAGATTAAGATTATTTCATGAAATTTCATAAAATCAATAAAATATTCTCTATCATTCCTAATATCCTCTCCCACATATATAGGTCAAAAGTTTTCGTACACGCAAATTGTATTTTCGTTTTTAAAGGAAAGATAAAGGATTGAAGATGATCTCAAGAGTAATTTGATAAAACAAATAAATCGATTCTTAACTTATCTAACAATTTTTCAAGAAATAAGTAACTTTTTTATTTCAAGTTTTGGAGGAAAAGTCACAACTAAAGGCGCATTTGTTTCGTGAAAAAATGATTTTTTTGAAAAACCATTTTATTGAAATGATCATTCATATCGCTAACAAAAATGAAAAATAAAAAATATTTTCATCGTTCACGAAAATGTTTAGACATGAGTTGTTGTCGGTAATAAAAATATCTTTCATCAATGAATTATTTTAATTGATACATGTAATCATTTTTAAGAAAACAATTTTTAAATCATTCATTTTTTTGTAAAATAAATGGAATTTAATTAAAAAATTAGCTGCAAAAGAGTACGGGGCGTCTCCTAGATTTATAGCAGATTCTCAATATGGCATGTGCAAGCTGCGTTTGTAGTCGGTGGTTGACAAAATAAACAGAAACATTATTGGCCAAACATGATCATGGTGGTCGGTTTTGATTCGTGGGACGGATGAGTTGCTTCGAGCAGGAAACATCATGGTTTGGGTTTCCTTAACAGCAGCCTTTTCTCCTAATGCTTTAAGCTTTAATAAAATAAAATATGATCATTACTTTCTTTTTTTTTCTTCTTTTTTTTCCCAGCGCGTGCAGCTTCCATCTGCTCATTTCATTAGTTAATCAAAAACCTAGATAATATACACAGGATCAATCTCTCTAATCATGATACTGCAGCAGAAATTATTATCAGGGTTGCCGTCATTATTGCGATGTCGAGGAGTACAGGGCGCTAATTAAACATATTTAGCGAGAAAGGTTTTTAAATTTTTCACCACGGTTGTTACTTAAATAAGTGCCAAAGGGCATATTAACATCATTAAATATACTTATATGTTATATAGATGAAGGGATTTGGCCATTGAGTGGAAGCAAAGGTTCATGCATGCAGCCTTTTGTAAAGAAGGCAAAAGGAAAAGGGCCTTGCAAAAAAGTGAAAAAAAATCTCTCTCGAGGGAGGAAATCGGGGGAGAGCATCAAGCATGGGCTTAAGCAACTTTATAAAGTGTTAGGCAAGTGATCAAATTCTTTTTCAATTGAATAAACTAGGAAAGAGGGAGATCTGAAGGGTTAGGAATACGATGAGATTCTTCAATTTAAGGTATCATCCCCCATCATTGCTAATGACGAGGGACCACAGTTTTTCTTCGAACTTGTGTTCATGATCCACTCCGATTCTTATACGTGGGCACGCGTGATCTTGAGGCTAGGCTTTATTTATTTATTTTTATTTTTAAAAAATCCTCAAAATCTTAGAATGTCCAGCTCAAAACTTAAACTTATAAATAAAAAAGTTTACATGTATATTATATATTTATGTAAAGAGCATATAAATTCCTTAAATAAGTGACGTGGAAAACTTAATAAAAAAAAAAGGTTCGTTGTTATGAAGTCAACAATTTCGGTATAGATTGTTGTTACCCAAGTATTTCTAATAGAATGTAAGTTTCATCCATCAATAGAGATGGATCTACCGTGGACCAAGGTTTGAAAACTTTGGGGAAGGGAGACAAGAAGTTTAATAATGAACGATTGTATTTGGTCTATTCCTAAACTTGAATCTAAGTGTCCGTTTGTTTGAAAAAAAAAAAACTATTTCTGGAAATTTGTTTTCCAATTTTTTGATGTTTGAATAACGGAAAATTAATCGATTCATAGAAAATGTTTTGCATGAATTGAAAACAACAAACTTGGAATGGGGAAAATAACTTTACCTTTTAGTAAGAAGGAAACTACTTTCTCTAAATCATCAAATAAATGAAAACTAACTCTTTTCCTTGAAAATGATTTCCATAGAAAATATTTTCTCTTATCTTGAAATTTTAGTGAAAAACAGATCCTAAATTTTCACTTCACTAGAAAACGTTTTCCATTAATTGAAAACAATAAACTTATTGGAGAGAGAAAAACTTTTTCTTTTGATAAGAAGGAAATCACACTTTCCCTTGATCATCAAACACATGAAAACTAACCATTTTCCTATAAAATAATTTATATGGAAATTTTTTCCTTTCATTAAGTTTTCAATGAAAAACGGTTTCTAAATTGTGTTATCACTTAACAATACATTTGCAGGTGAACATGGTCGCCGGAAGTTTTTCATTTTACAGTCAGCCTGTCAGGTTTTCGATGCCATTTGTGAAATAAATCTTTTCACAGATAGCTTTTATTGTAAAAATTTGAATCGACTAATATGTTGAATAGCACCAATGTTTATTTAATATATATAAATCTGTGTGTACGTATTACTATTTAATAATGGGACAATCACAACAAGATTCCTAAAACTTGTATTGATTTAGCACTTCAATTACAAAGCTTTCATTTCGAGTATTTAAGTCTTAAAACTTATTATTGCCTTCCCTTTTTTTTTTTTTTTGTCTCTTTTTAGTTCCGTTAGCTTTTGGCGGTCTATCTAAGGCGACGCTTTTTTTGTTAACTTTTTTGTCCACGTGGCTGTTAATAAGTTATTTTGCTGTGCAACCATAGTTTGGTTCCCTACAAGGTTTACATGTAAAAACCCTATTGCAATCATTCACTCCTCTCTCGGTTGTTAAATTCATCAATTTTGAAAGAAGGGCGTGCCAAATCCAGATGGCGAAGATTTCGGAGAGAATGTTACTTCAATAATGGCAAGAAAATTGAAGAAGGAATTATTAGAGTAAGGAATTCAAAGTGAAGGAAAATTGAAAGACGTTGTTCAAATTAAAGAAAATCTAAGATTCTATTTATTTTGCGGAAAATGAATGATTTGAAAAATATTTTTGTAAAAATGATTTATTGCATCACTTGAAATAATTAGTCAATGGAAAATATTTTTATCATCAACGACAATTTATGTATATATATTTTCGTGAACAATAAAGATATCATTTGTCTATTCACTTTTGTAAGGGATACAAATAATCATTTTTAGGGAAATGTTTTTCAAATCTATTTTTTTCCATGAAACAAACATAGCCTAAAAATTATTTCATTAGTTACGGAATGCAATGGAAACCCTCAATTAGTT
The DNA here is from genome assembly GCA_014182565.1 of Eucalyptus marginata. NCBI lineage: Eukaryota > Viridiplantae > Streptophyta > Magnoliopsida > Myrtales > Myrtaceae > Eucalyptus > Eucalyptus marginata. Next base: position 27,705,033 of record CM024590.1, read on the forward strand.
CAATCGAGTTCCGAACCTTTTCTAGAAAGTTCAATCAAGATTAATATCTTTCAATTTGTTCAATCAAGTTCTAAATCTTTGCTCAAATATGCAATTAAGTCTGAAAACTTATATGGAATATGTAATTTTAGGATGCCATTTAAGTGATATGCAAATAATCTTAAGTATTTCTATTGCATTTCATACGCAAAGTTTAGAACTTCCGATTCACTTTTCCCTCTAAAGAGAATTAGGATGAAAAACACTAAATTTAAAAAAAAAAAAAAAAAAACTACATTTCAAACAAATGGAAAATATATCTCTAAGAAGTGAAGTTCACTAGGATCGAAACAACTTCAAGTTAACATACAAGTTGACTCTCCAATGGATATTTTGACAAGATTCAAAACGGACACCGGGAACAACAAACTTGACCCCGAAACTATAGCTGAAATTGATATACTTTGCTTCAAAAAAGAGAATACATTCAAAGGAAACTTTGACAGAGTCTTTAGTTACCGAAGTTCTTAGGATGATCAACTATAGCAGTGAACTCAAAATTAGAAAAGAATAAGTAGAGTTAGCACGGCAATTCCAATTCAAAATAAAAAATCACCATCCACAAACCATATCAATCGGGACCGGTGGTCGACGGACTTTAGGAGATTTTGCAATAATGTAAACGCACTTCGATATCCATCATTCAATGCATTAAATCTTTATTTATTTATAATTGATTAACTTTAGCCGAAACCAAATCAAATTTCCTGTGGAATGTTACCGGGGAAGCCTCCGTAGCCCATAAAGTTCTCCCGTTTCGTCCTGTCAGCTTTTCAGGAAAATTAATCGAATTCCTGTGAAAATGCATCCGCTATAAATATATGGAAATTTAATGGACGAAGTAATCAAATAAAGAAGTAATGATTTGATTATAGAACTTATGGAAGTTTGGTGATGAACAATGAAATTTGACCACCTATTCATTAATCATTTTCCTCAAAAATCACCATCTGATGGGTCCATTAGATATGAATTAAGGCTTTATTTGTTTCGTGAAAAAAAATTCTATTGAAAAATATTTTCCTCATTTTTTTGTGTTTGAATTACTTGAAAATTTACATAATAAATGAAAAATCTATAATTAAACTCAAGAAGATTGGGGCTCAAAACAAAGACCTTGGCACTTGGCAGGGGAACCTCGCTCAGGTCCTTAATGGCCAAGCCCACAACCAAATGCCGGGCCCGAGACTTCGGTGCCTATGCTTAGGTCCTTGACAGCCATGCTCAAGACCTCGGGCTTGTGCCTAGTTCCCCAACAACCATGCTTAGGTACCTTGTTCCTAGGACCGAGTTCATCTAGGGGTAAACGGTTTCATGTTTCATATAAGTTCCACTTAAAATCTAGAACTTATATGTTGGAACAAGTTCTTCATTTTTTTGAAATCTAGAATCTATTATGCATATCTTGGAACTTGGAATCCAGAACCTACCCTGTTACGGGTTTTATGATCGATTTCAAGGTCTACTCAAGTTCTACAAATACTATTAATTAAAGGATTGTAATGAATTATTGCTTTTAATGACCATAACTTGTTATTACAATTTACTGATCACAACTTATATTTAGATGCATAAAAAATATGAAATATCAACAAAGTAAATGTTTCAGTCATAAAATAGAAACTTAGACTAATGATTTGGATTATACATTTATCATCGAATGCCATAGAATATCGTAGGATCGCGCGAAGACATAGACTAAGAAAAACACAAAAACTTGTTATGGGTTCTAGGCTACAAGTTTGAGGTTCCACCAACCTAGAATCTACCCGTCGAAACAAGTTCCCTAATTCATGCAATTTGGAACCTACCTTGCACACCTTGAAACCTAGGACTCGACAGATTCCCATCAATCTAGTTCTCAAGTTATGCTCACCCCTTAGTCCTTCAAGGCTGGGACCAATTCCTTAGCAGGTGAGCCTAGGTCCCTAGGTCCCACGAAATTGAGCCCAAGACTCCCATGCTAGTGCTCAAGTCCCCATTGACTATCCCTAAGTGCTCGGCTCCTGTGCCCAAGTCGCTGCCGCTTGAGCCTAGGTTCATAAGGTGTGCGCAGGTTCCTAGCAACCATGCCTCGGTATTATGCTTCCATGCCTAAGTCATTAATGCCCGAGCCCGAGTCTATTGAGGTTAGGTCCATAGTCACAGAGGTTGAGCCCAAGTCCATTGAAGTAAAGCATTGGTCCACAGAGGAAGGGCCTAAGACCCCGATGCCTGTGCCAATATCCCCAGCGACCATGCCCAAGGACCTGCCTCTCATGCCAAATTCCATTGAGTCTAACCCCAATTCCTCGACAATCGAGCCTAGGACCTTGGCAGCCATGCTCAAATATCCAGCTTCGGTGCTTAGGCTTGTGTTTACAAAGGTGGGGCCAAGGGCTTTGGCACCCGTGCTAGAGTTTAGAGGGCCATACTTGGGACCTCGATGCCTGTGATCGGGTTCTAGCGACTATACATGGGTACTTGGCTCTTGCGCCCAAGTCAAGGTTTAAGACCTCGATGCGCTTGCTTGGGTTCTCGAGGCCATGCCTAGGTACCTAGCTCTTGGACCCAAGTCACTACCTCCTAGCCTCGGTTCCTCGACAAAAGGGCTGAGGTTCATAAAAGCTAAGCCTACATCCTTTGAGACTGGGCCTTGGATCCTAGTGCCCATGCCCAAGTCTCAGGTGATTGTGCATGGGAACTTGGCTCTCACACCTAAGTCATTAGTGCCTGTGCTCGGATTCTCAATAGCTAGGCCTTAAAAACTTCTACTCTTATGTTTGAGACCTCGGCGACTCGACTGGGTATTCTTTATATCACATGAATAATGTAGTCTATTTAGGAAAGAAGAATTAAGTTTTCTTTTTCAAACGATGGAAAATTATTTCCAACTCTTTCATATTTTAATCAAATAACGAACAATATTATCATTTTTCTAAAAAATATTCTCGGATCAAGAAAAATGTTAATTTTTTTGTAAAATGGATGAAGCCTAATTTGATAAGTTCTTCCTTTAGATTAGGTCTATATCCTACGGCTACCTTTCAGGGGTACATCGTGAACTGTTTCGCAGTGGATATTGCACGGAGGGGAGGACTGAAAAGCTATCTATTAAAAAAATATAACCCCACCTCCATTTTTTAATTCCATAAAAATTGGAATAATAAATAACCTCAGCTTCCAGCAAGATCACAGCCGGACACATTGCCTTTGACAGATTATTGGCTTTTGACCGGGAATGGATTAGTTGGCTTAAGTTAGTACAAGAGATTGCAGTTGGACAGCTGGAAACTGTACCAGGACTACGAGGTAAATTTGCATGATTATATTCCCATTACATTATTCCATCCCCATATTCTAAAAAGCTCCCCCAAAAATATTAAAATTATAATATAAATATATCTATATAAAAGGTTCCAGCTATTTTTCATCGAAAAATTCATTCAGGAGTACCAGTAGAGACACATAGCACCTAGGGAATAAAACGCAAATCCAACAAGGATTTCAATATCGAACTAGAGATATGTAAGGAATGTAAGGTACAACGCGATGAATAGAAAGGTGATCTAAATAGTCAAAATATTGATCTCGTGAGCATCTTACTTTACAATATGGAATTCGAATCTCTTGCATGTTGCGGGTATTCAAGTTTTTTTCTCTTTTCAATTTTCAATATTTATCTCTTTACAGACACTTAAATTTTACTTTTTTCTCATCAGTACATCTGGAAATACAATCTGCCAAGAAAAAAACTCCATCCAAAGCAGACAAAACCGAATATAAAACAATACGTATCCAATTATCCATGAAGGTTATTGGGTATTTTATAGCAGATCCATGATCCCATGGAATTAAAGAACGAGTTCTCACTGGTTGTTGTGGGGATCTAGTCTCATTTTCCTTACACAGTCAGCAACCAAGAAATGGGATGATGATGGGGGTGCTTATGGAGCTATGGTGGATCTTGGTCACACCATAAACTCTCTCCCACCTAATAAAATATGGAGGCTGGTTGGTTGGCTCTGAGAAAACTGTGCCTGTAACAGCAAAGAAAGCTCTGTAGGAAATAGTTGGCAAGCGTGTCAGTAACCAAAAAGAGTTTAAAAAAAAAAGGAAAAGTCTAAGATGGGATTACATCGAGCAAGCTGTGTTTGGCCTCCTTGATGAGGACGGTAGACATCGTATGCGTATAATCTTTCATCGGTAAATTGAAATGTAATAGATTTCTGCTGCTCGACAGATCTTGGTGTGAGCTGTTGCAGTACCTTTACCTTTCGATTTTGTGAAAAAATCCAAAAGGCGGTATCTTAAGCATCATAGATTGATTAACCCGAAGAGAAAGACATTGCTCCTCTCAAATTGTGCAAAAGAAAACTGAAAAGCACAGGGAAAAGAATAGTAAAATATGTCTACTGATAAAGAACTTACAGAGGGGTAGATGCTTGTGAGGAGGGGAAAAGAAAAGATAAAAAAGAGTGGAGGTTCCGCAATAATTCAAGAACCAGAGAGCTGTTGGCAGGGACTGGTCTTAATTTTTTAAGTCATGCAGTTAACAAGACCATCTTCAGAAAGTAAGCAAAGCTCTTCTTTCCTAATCAGTGTACTTATCACGCGGTTCCCTCAGTCCCCTCTCTCTCTCTTTCTCTCTCTCTCTCTCTCCTGCTTGGAGCCCTCTTCATTTTCGTTTGATGAGCACAAAGATTGAAACTTGACGAATTCTTTCTGCTTCTGAGAAGCTCGTCCTGCTTGTTGTAATATAAGGCGAGAACCTCAAGGGCTCAAAGGGTGCAAGCAGGCACTCTCATGCTTGGGGGTGACTGAGCTGAAACGCTCCGCCAATTTCGGCTGTTGCAGAATTCAAGTGGAACGTTAGTCTTCTTGGCCCTGTCCTGAGTATCCCCTGAAAGTACCTTGAAAAGGGTATCTGCAACTTCCTTTTTCTTGGTTATGGACTCCAAGAAATTGGAATGGTCAATGTGCATTAACTGCCCTAACCATTCTTCTTTCTTAGGTCGTTTCTCCTAATTAGAACTGATTCTTGTGCAATTGGGTCATATTTAAGCATCCTTGGACCTTGAGCGAACCTCCAGTCCAATTTCTCTCATTTTGGAGCGGTGATGTGCGTGTAAGTTGAGGCATTTGTTTTTTTTGCTAAGCAGAAGAGGAGGAATCTGCTTTCAATTTGTTAGGTTGTTCGCAAGTGAGCTGTTTCTCACCAATTTGTCATTCGGTGTTGGTTTTCCTCTACTTTATGCTCTGAAAGGTTCACTTTCTTTTCTGTAAGGAGAATTTTTTCCCGTCTCTCCTCCCCTTCAGGTGGGGTTGTTTGGCGTGATTTCTTTTTTCTTTTTCCCTTAGAACAATAGGCAAGAGAAGCTGGTGCTCTTGTAGATTTTGTGCCTGATATATCTCGGATTTGTTCACTTCCTTTGCCTTACTAGATGCTGAAATGAGAGGTTCCTGTTTTCTTCTTTAGCTGCCTCTGTCGATTCTACATAAAGCTGCCACCAAAGTCACTGGCTTCTTCTTGAGTCCTGCTCTATCACCAGCTCACTGTGGTCAAACCCACTTTATACATTATGCTTTTATAACTCATATAGCTATAGGGCGATTCTTTGAGTCCAAACTTCGGTTTCTGCATTCTGAATATGAATAATAGTGGTGGGGGTGGTGGAGATGATATGGGGTTTCCTGATGGAGGCAATAGCGCAGCGAATTGTCCATCCTCGGGCATGATTGCCAATTCCATATCAGAAGAAGTTCCTATGATGGCTATGAGCTCAATGTCTACGTTGGAGAGACCTCCAATCTCAGTTGACCCTTTCTTTACCTCCGGGTGGGATACACTGGCCTCATTAAGTCATAATGAGAATTATGGGAGTTCTTCGTTGGTTTCCCACGGCAACTTTGTTGGTTCATCTTATCCAGTTTTGATGGATAACCAAGGTTTCGGGAGGAACGGCTCTACTCAACTAGCTCAATGCCTGTCTGATCCAAGGCTTCAGTACATTGGAAGTGGCAGCATCTCTGAAATGGTCGGTGGCTCCTTTGGGCTGCCCGAACTTAATCATCTAGCTAATCATGGGTCTCTGCCAAATAGTTCCTCCAACATAAATAGCAGTGGCTGCGAGAGAAATTCAGAGAAAGGTGCACAATCTTGTGAATGTCAAGATTCTGGAGAGGAACCTGTTGGGTCTTCAGCTGGAGATAGGAGAAGAAAACGAAGCCCCGATCCAAGTTCTCAGTATTGCTCAAATAAGGTGAATCGACTTATGCTGCAATGATGTAGACAATATGATGACTTTGATTTTCTGTTTTAGTTATGTGGTTATTAATGTCATTAGAAAATTGATGTTTGTTTGTGATAGAACAATGAGGGGGACAATTCTGATGTTCTGAGATTGCAAAATGAGAAGAAACAGAAGATTGAAGAACCTGAAAGTGCTGATTTTTCTAAACATAATACTAAACAATCAAAAGATGATTCTTCTAATGATGGGGAAGCTCCCAAGGATAATTATATTCATGTGCGAGCACGAAGAGGCCAAGCTACCAACAGTCACAGCCTCGCAGAAAGAGTAATTCCTATTTGCCCTAGTTGAATTAGCACTTTAGAACTAATGCTTATAGAGTTTCAACTCTTTTTGGCTTCAGGTTAGAAGAGAGAAAATCAGCGAGAGGATGAGAATGCTTCAGGAGCTTGTTCCAGGATGCAATAAGGTAATTTTTGGCAGGCCACCATCTGAGATATATATTCCTATGATTTTGGATGGGTGGTCACTGGGTTTAGTGATTTTTTTGCTCAGATTACTGGGAAGGCAGTGATGCTCGACGAAATTATCAACTATGTGCAATCCCTGCAACAGCAAGTTGAGGTATGCTTCATCTGGAATATGTTCCTTGTGCTGCAAGATGACGCTGTTGTTTTTAAGAAGTTGCCATTGAGGTCCTGGAACAAGTGAGGCACTATGTCATGTCCACATTGTGCGCATGCTTTTTTTTAACTATTATGAAAACTTAATCTGATTCGCCTTTCACCTAGTTCTTATTTTCTCCGAAACATAATAACCTAATCATGTCACTGTGGTCATCAGCAAAATGACAAGATGATGCGAGAAAGGATAAATTCCACTGATCCGCAACCTCTGAAGTCATGACAGATGTTAACAACTAAACTGCACAATGACTGTAAACTAGATGGGTTAACTCACTGTTGCCTTTTGTCTCTCCTTTGATTATACTTTTGTATCTTGCAGTTCTTGTCAATGAAGCTTTCCACTCTCATCCCTGGACTGAGCATCGACTTGGAGAAGGCTCTATCTAAAGAAGTAAGTCAAGAACAATAATACACTTGATCTTGACAAGATAATGAACTTTCTTCTGCAAAAATGCCAATAAGACATTGCTTGGCGAGTTAATAACTTCTAATTTTATGGCTTCCAGGTTCATTCGCGAGGTGGTGGTGCAACAAATCTGGCACTCAACCCTGGAATGGGCTTACCTCACCTTTATGCACAAGGAGTCCTTAAGGGGACATTGCCAATCATGCCGAGCACAGACCAGTATCCTCCCTTAAGTCAGGTTTAGCTGCAATGAGTCTTCTCACGATAAATCTACTCCAGCGATTTCCTTTTTCATGTACTGACATTTGTGATCTTCTTTTGTGCCTAGGCTTCACTGGATGGCGAGCTTCAAGCTCTGTATAATATGGGGTTCGATTCCATTTCAGGTATGGACATTATGAAAGTGAAACCGACTAATTCACTCAAGAGTTCTTGGGCATTCTTGAGCATTTTGAATCTCTCTTCTAACTTAGCGAGAGGCTCCTCTCGTTTCCACAGGGCGCATGAAACCAGAGCAAAGAATGTGAGACGCAAAGATCTCCATTCCCACAGCGGAGGATTTCCGATGACTTAAAGCAAGCATTCTGTGAATTCAATTCAATCCAGAGCGTTCGGAAAAGAAAGAGTTGTATAGATGATCAACTTGTAACTGTTCATTCTTCGCAATTTTTAGCTGAAGAGGATGATGACTCTAAGCATTTAACCAGCAGCACATACTGATTTCTGGACTCATATTCTGTGACTCCGATTGTTGATGTAGATGTTCAAGAAAATGCAAATCATTCTTATCATTCTAATGGTTTGGTCTTGTTTCTTTTATTAATGGAGGGGTCTAGGCCCAAGAAGGAGATGCTCACCTTACGGACCATGCTCCACTTTGAGCCTCCCGGCAAGCTGCCGGGCTTTCATCACGTCTACCATCCTTACCTTGCGATCCAGTTTTGTCGTTGAAAAGTAGTTTGCTTTACTGGCGAATCATCCTGAGGCGAGGCTGTACGTTTAAGATGGTGTCGGCCATGAGAGGTCCCTCGCGCCGTATCCCTCGGTTTCCTTTTACCAATTCCATTCAAACGCCATAATAACTCGGCCTTGCCGTCAAGGTAGAAAGAATCGGTGCACTGTTTTCGGCCATTGACGGGCTTGACTCTGTCGCTGTTCAAAAGAATGGGAGCTGCTAGCAGCATGTGTGGTGTATTGCCGCACCACCTTTCTGTCACAACCCCCTTAGACAGTAAAGATAAGACTTGAATTGAAGATCGAACCGAAGGACCTATTTGTCCAACCTATCGCTAGAGAGACGATCCATGGAAGCATTTAAAAGCCTCTGCTCCGATATTTAATTAGGAAAAATTACTTTTTAAACTTGCACATTTGTCCATTCATTTTTGAACTTTTGAATTTTGTCAATTAATCCTAACTTTTGAGCGGAATTCCAATATAATCATTCGGCCAATTTTTGCTAAAAATCGCTGGCTTGTCAGTCCAGTCATAGCAAAAATTAATCGAAATAACTACATTGTAATTCTGTGCAAATGTTGAGAACTAAATTGACAAATTTGAAAAATTTAAGACTGAGTTAACATCCATAAAATAAATTTAGGACCGATTGGACAATTTCCTTTATTTAATATAGAAGATCAATCTTCTTGTATTCGTTTTTGGGCCAAAGAAAATATAATATCAAACTAGAGAAATAATGCCCATTGCTTGGACTAGGGTGTACAATTTATTGTGTTTCGAAAAAAATCAAAGATTAATATCACGAAAAACCCATAATCGGTACATTTGTGATAAATTTACAGCAAATTAATTTTTTTATCACTAAAAACCCCAAATTGGTACATCTATAATAAATTCACCATTCATTTATTTTCATTAAATTTTACCGTTAAATTGTTTAGTTAGAAGACATGTGATAGTTGATGTGTGTATCATCTTGGAGTTTACCCTATGTTTGTCATAGACATACTAATTTATGATTTGTCATCATATTAATCCAAATGGATGGTAAGTTTAGGGTTTTTATGTAGTTTTTGATAAATTTTTCATAAATGTATTGGTTTGAGATTTTTTGATCAAAAAATTAGTTTGGAATAAATTTATCACAAGTGTATCAGTTTTGGTTTTTTCTTATTAACCCAAAAATAAATTGAAACATCTTCAAAATTCGAGATTTATAAATTCATCTTCTATTGTAAATATATTTGCTTTAATCACAAACCGATTAGATTTATCTTAATTGGCATTTAGTTATACTTACTTACCCATCATTATGTACATATATTGTGAATTTTAAACAAATATTCGAATTTTAATGTTTCATATTTGCTAAAATATCCCTTGCCAGTGGTTGGTGATAGTAGGTGGAGTGAAAAAGGTAAAAAAAGAAAAGAAAAGAAAGAAGGAAATTAAAAAAAAATGCAAAAATTGTCAATAGTTGCACTAGCCATACCACGTTGAATGGCTGGTGCTAGCTAGACCACTGTGTCAATGATTCCGAAATGATTAAATTAGTAAATTGTCAAAGGATTTAGGTTTAAATTGGCCAATTGTCAAACAATTTACGATTAAATTAGCTCATTTAAAAGATTTAGAACCAGAGATTTAGAACTAGATTGACCGTTGTACAATAGGCTTAGGAGTCTTTGAACAATTTTTCCATCGAATAAGTGCTAGTAAGTAGACTCAAAGATGAGTTGATAATTTTCTACAAAAGTTAGTAAGTTTAACACATTCATTAGTTACATTAATAATTTGGTTCATTATTGAAAAACAATCCACTGAACGTTGATATTTTTGCCAAAGTTGTCAATAATTTACCGATGTGTTATCTCCTAAACAAATTAACAGTAAAAATTTTACCAAATGTTGTCCTACAAACTGGTACAATCATCCATGAGACACCCTGCTAAAACTCTTCTTTTGACATTACTTTTGGAATCCAGATAAAAAGATACATTCATCCAGAAAAAGAGTCTTGACAGTGATTAAAAGATTCAGCCAAGAGAGAAAGAGACAGGGAAGGAAAGCACTTTTTTCCTCTTTCTGCTAATGCCAAGTTTCGATCAGCCTACAGTGAAAGGCGAAGAAAGAGCTGCCGACAAAAACAGATAGTTCAAATCGATCAGCTGGAGGACCACTTTCCCTTGGAAACTGTCGACACTGATGAATTTGAACAAACTAGAATTTAAGTTTTGAATCTCCAATTCGATGGTACTGTGGAGAGAGAGAGAGAGAGAGAGAGAGAGAGAGGTTTTGGAGTGGTCCAGTTGCATTGCCAACCATAACTTGGTGACACGAGAGTTTGTACTTCTGAAATGGGATTGGGCCACACCGTCCCCACCCAACAACATCAGACAATCGCAGACAGACACAACACTTACTCTCCCATGTGCTTGTTCTTGTGCTTAAATAAAACGTGGCTTACCCACTATCCACTGTCTTTAAATTGCATTTTCATGACTACAGCTAAAGCTCACTAATCCTTGCCCGATTGGCCCATTTCCTCACTAAATAATCCCAGCTTCAATGCCCTTCTGAGGGAAATCACAACAGAAAATGAGGGCTCAAGCTCGAGGTCACTTTTAGCCAATCATTCTAGAGGATAGAGCCTGAAAGGTTAGGTGTAGGTGGAGGGAGGATGTTGGTGGCATGAGGAAAGAACCATGTGCATTGCATAACTCATCCAGGGCAGAAAAGGTCATTTGTAAGAGTTTGGAAAACCTAAAAAATAGCAATGTAAAGGTACTTGGATCTATTTTTATAAAAGTCGAAAAACCAAAAAAAAAAAAAAATGAAATAGAAGAAACCTTTCCCTGCCCCCTGAAGACCAGCAAAAGCTTCACTTGGCAAAGGTAAAAGAGACTAAAGGAAAAGACATGCGCTTGGCGTTCACCTGCCCATTTCTTCTAATTTAGAAAAAAGAGCTAGCCATGAAGCCAATGGAAATTTTCTATTGATTTTCACAATCACCCTGATGCCAAAATCCAAACAGAGAATTCTCCAATTGCTTGGAAAAAAACAGATGCAGAACTTTAGAGCTCAGTTGTTGCGACCTAACTGGAAGACCTGGAATTTAGGTCAGGAACATAGAAAAGGGCAAAGATACTGCACGGGTAATGATGCAACAAGTGAGCCAGTGATGGCCCTTCTTTCTGCCTCAAAATAACATATTCTTATTGTAATAAAACCGAGGCAAGACAACTGACAAGAACCTATACACCAATTCTCTGAAATGAAGATATATAGAATGTTCAGACAAGGGTCCTACAACCCTAATGGACTAAATTATACTCATGAATTACCTGGAACTGAACCAATATAGAGAGAGAAAGAAGCAGCGAAACTAGACAGGTCATCAAGGTAATCTGCACTGCAAGAATAAGTGATCTGCTTCAACTGTAACCGGAATCACTTTCTGAATGCTTTGAACAAGGGAGTATTTCTTACAAAAGAATTGACTCAAAAACAAAAGAATTCAAAAGAAAAAAAAAATAGAGAATGCAGACTAAAAGCATCAGGACAGTACAAAGCATCCCCCTTACTAATGTGATCGTCTTTCCAAGATGGCAATTCCTGTTTCTGTCCACTTTAAGGTTCGTTCTTTTTTTGTTTTTGGGTGGAACTGCACCTAGGTTTATACAGAGGGTGGAACCTAAAGACAAGAAATGCACCACCCCATTCCTCTACAACTTCTAAAGATTCCTCTGCTCGTGTACAGTATTATTTGCGTGCACTGCCACCCATTCTCTGGCTTCTACATTTGCAAAATATTACCCGAGTTATCAACTCGAGTGCCGGACTTACTCAACCTGCTCGCCAATCAAGTCCAGACCCACCAGCAAGAAAGAAATCCCCTGAAACAGCAAAAAGTAGAAATGTACGCCCTGAGCTGACAATAAACTCCTTGCCGATGCTGTGAGAAGAAGAAATGCCAAAGAAAGCTCCTTCACATAAATCCTATTATGTTTCTTCTTCCGAGAAGCTAACTTCTCCTGCTTTTGGATTTCCTCTTTCATTTCCTCAAGATCAGGAACTGAAACCCCTCTTTGGTGCTTTGGCTCCTTATCAATTAAGGCCACAAGGTCACCCTCAGAAGACCGACCAGATTTTTTGGTCACCACCCACTCATATGCGCTTCCTAGCTGAAACAGTCCAGATATCATCGCATTGAACTTAGTGACGGACATGGTGTTCTCAAAGAGGAGGTAAGGGACTATGAACGGAAAGGATTTCGGAGCTGGAAGAATGTTGAGAAAGGACATGGTGGCTGGAATGTAGCATACGACCCAAGCAGGTAGCTCGGCCTCGGGAACAAACATAGTCATAGGAAGGATGATACAGAAGAGGGTGAAGGAGTAAAAGGGCAATATGAGTTTTCGGAGCAGAAAAAACAGAAAGATCATATTAAACTTCTTCCATACGCTGATCTGCATCGAGAAAGATAAGAATCAGAAAACTAGTAAGAGTCAAAATCTTCACATTACTTACTCAAAAGACATCATTATGCTTGATAAGGAAAAACTAAAGATAACTAAGGATATAGTAAGTACCTTGGATCGGATAACGTCGAGCAAGCACAGCCGAAACAACTGCATTGGGCCAGAATGCCATCTGTGTTGTTGCTTCCTGTAAGCTTCATATGATTCTGGCAACTCACACTGGCACTGTAACATGTGAAAGAAAACATGGCAAGTAGCATCTTAATACACTGTTTAAAGATCTATGGAATACCCAGACTTGATGACTAAAATAACAATTCCATCGTGACTTTTACGTTCTCAAAGGATAATAGTTTTTTTTTTTTGGTAAAATCTCAAAGGATAATAGTTCGTAATATAGAAAACGCTAAACTGAAGGATTGAATTGACTTTTGGAAGTGCCAGGTCCAAGTTATTATGAAGCTATAAAACTAGAAAAACGCACATATATCATCAACTAATATCTGTGAACTACCATGGTGATGCAATGCAAAACACAACTCAATAATCCTTTTCCTTAATTAATTTAGATGTTAGTAAAACAGAAGTTAAATTCTCTATTAGATAATTTACATTAGATTTCACCACTTCAGTTTTACTCAGAAATAAGCTCAAAAGTACCAATTACCTCAACATCATTCAGATAAACAAATTTCCAGCCTCGAAGGTGAGCACGGACAGCAATATCCATGTCTTCCACTGTGGTTCTCTCCAACCAACCACCAGCATCCTCTAGGGCCTTTATCCTCCAAACACCAGCAGTCCCATTGAACCCAAAAAAATTGATGAAAATACCATTTACTTGCTGCTCCACCTCAAAATGGAAAGACAAATTAATGTTCTGTAACCGCGTAAGCAAGTTTTCATCCTTGTTGACAAAGGACCATCTTGCCTGAACTAGTCCCAGCTCTTCATTATCCTGAAATAACAAATTGGACATGATAATTAGAATACGACCAGTTCGAGCATCACAAAGCTAACATATCCAACTCAGTTATTACAACGACCACAGTAGTAGTGCTCATTTGTTCGGCCAATTCCACAACTCAGGTTGAGCGAGAGACTAGTTAGTACCTTGAAGTGAGGAACTGTCCTCTTCAAAAAGTCAGGAGTGGGCTGAAAGTCAGCATCAAAAATGGCCACAAACTCATAATCCTTTACATAGCTACAGTTCATGGCAGACTTGAGGTTACCAGCTTTGTACCCATCTCTAATTACCCTATGCCTGTACAGAATGTTGGCTCCTTCCTGCTGCCATTTTTGCACCTCCTCTTTAATCAAAGATTGCGTCGTCGGATCGTCCGAATCGTCGAGAACTTGAATTAGCAAGCTCGATTTCGGCCAATCCAAATTACATACAGCAGCTATTGATTGTTGATACACCTACAAAGAGAGATTCCTAAGTATCAGATAAAAATCATCTCTACCAGCATTAAATGACCAAATAGCATCATCAGCCGGTTAAACATTCTCACCTCCTTCTCGTTGCACATGGGAATTTGAACAAGAACCATGGGGAAGAACCCGTTCTCGCCCGATTCAGGATCAACCGCAGCTCTGCTCTCTTTGGGTACTGGCTTGATCTTCTTGAACTTTATCCAGAAACACCCCAGGCACAGAACGAGCCTATCTATGCTCTGGATAAGGAACAGCACAATGCACACATTGGCCAAGAACTGCAAAGGCGGAGCGAGATACTCCACCCGAATCAAAACCCACCTCGAATACAAGGAATTGAAGGCACCCTTAAGTCCTAAAGGTGCAGCTAACAAGTATTGCAATTCGGGAGCTCCGAAATGCCAACCCTTAAAGTATGCAGCAACCTCAAATCCTAGCAACAAAATCGACAACCAAAGAAACGCTTTTATACACGCATAGATCCTGGACTTCACAGTGGGGTTCTCCTTCTCTCTGCCACTGCGAGATTCGTCGGTCTCGGCTTCGTCGGCATCAGCGTCAGTCCTTCCGGAGGCGACGCGGCGCCGCACCGCGGAGGCGAGAGTGAACGCCGCGGCGGCAATGGAGGTGAGGCAGCCGGCGGCTTTGTGGGCCTTGAGGAGGAGGACCCAAGTGAGCTGCTTGGCGTTCTTGTTCCGGCCCTTGTCGCGGACCCGCCCCGACGGCGCAGAGTCGCCGCCGATGAGGAAGTCCTCCTCGGACGGCGACTCGAGCTCGACCATGGACCAATTGGGGTTCTCCATCTTGACGACGACCGGGGTGCCCTTGTGGCCTCCTTTCGCCCACCAATCAAACGAGGGCGCCATTCTTGGTCTTGGTCTTCGTCAACCTTGATCTAGAAAAAACACCCACTTCGTACAGTTTGGTTCGACGGGCTAAAGATTGGAGCTTTTCCAATTTTCGCAAGATTTAGCCGAGTCCCAGAAGAGGAAAAGCCAAAGGGAGCTAGGAATTTAGCCTCATTCTTGTCCTAGTCGGGGAGAGACACACCAGCCGCGGAGAAAGGGAGAGAGACAGAGACAGAGAGTGCTTGTGTGGATTCAGATAAACCAACTGCTTCAGAGGAGAGAGAGACAGAGGGAGAGGGAGAGGGAGAGCGAGAGGGACGCGTGGAGGGAGCACCGGAGCGAGGCGTCTCTAGATCATGGCGACATTGGGAGATGAGTTTTACGGGGAGCAATGAGAAGAAGAAGGAGAAGGAACAGAGAGCGTTCTAGAGAGAGAAAGCGCGGTGCTGTAGAGAGAGACAGTCCGAGGGAGAAAATGGGATAGACTCCAAAAGTGCCTACACATTCGATTACAGCTTGCAAAAGGACGTCTCAAGTGGCATTGAAATAGAGAGAGAGAGAGAGAGAGAGAGAGAGTGATGTACAGAGAGAGATGGAAAGAAAGGGATGATAACAGCTCAACACGCCTTTGATTTATTTGGATTCCGGAATTGATTACAAGGTATAGATGGAAAGCAAAATCCCCTTTTTACTTTCAACATAAACACACACTCATCCGCGAAGGAAACACGTTTTCTCCGTCAAGATAAAAATTGCATTTTTACCACGCTACACGAACATGTCCCAGATTTCGAGCACATCATCGAATCGCATCCGCTGCCCCTCCCCCCCCAATTCACGCTCCGATGCCCCGCTCCTTCCCGATCTTGGAACATTCCAAATCCCCACTTAACCCAGAAAGCCGCCCCGAGAATCACAACATGGAATAAAGACTCCCCTCTTTCCAAATATCCCGTTCCTATTATTTACTCCTCTCGATTCTCAACGCAAAAAAAACTTCACCCCCCCGCGGTAGATCTCACCAACCCAAGATTGTCTGTCCCTTTATCCCCCGTTCTTATGTTTCGGCAGGGGCGTTTTTAATCCTTTTTCTCGGCAGGAAAGATGAATGTCAGACGGCAAGAACGATAGCTGGGAACATAAGAACAAACCGCGAGATGTCTGATGTGATGCGATACGATGCCCCACTCTTCCGGCAAAGGGTGGTTTCGGTCCGGTTCTCGCGCCCGCGCGCGCGCGTGTGGGGATCGAACGGAGAGAAAATTCCTCCTCCCCCTTCCGTCGGAAATTCGATGCCGGGTTAAAAGCGCCGGGTGGAAAATGACAGTGGATAATGGGCGAGGAAAAAAGGGGCGTACAAGAAAAGGTCTTTCGTTTCCTGTGGGGACGACGGATACGAGCAGAAAAACCAGAGGCGGAGGAGAGGACGGGGCGGGGGGGGTTGAAAGGCGACGGCTTGACGAGGCAACAGCCGTCCGTGTCCCGACGTTGCAAAAGGTGGAAAAAGTGACGTCGTCTTTGGGAGGATATTTTTCTTTTTTCTGTTCTGGTGCATTATGTTGTCTTCGGCCATTTATTTTATTAATTCATTTGGATGGATGTCGGAAATCAAAAGGTGATTTTCACGAGGACCCGGGTTTTCGATTTATTTGCATGTAAAAATGTATTTCAAATTTTGCAAAAAAATAAATAAATTAGAGCATCGGATATGGTTCTAAAGAGTGGATATTTCAATGTTGACGTATTATTTCAAAAAAAATAAAAAATTGCAATTTTTACAAAAATAAAGATCGTTTACATGTACCTTACCATCGAAATCGCCACATGCCATTCTTGAAATGGCATGGTGATTGAAACGGGCGATTAAATTAAATGACATTTGCATGTCTTTAGGGAGTAAGTAATTCTTTCCTTTGGATTAAGATCATGTATGGAATTTCAGACCAAGGATTGGATTTTTTAAATAAATTGGAAAAAATTCAAAACTGTAATTTATTTTTATTTACTTTCTTGACTTTAATTTTGGAATACCAATTATAACGAAAGTGAAATGCTTGCGAAGTTCTCTATGATGTTTTTTTTTTTTTTCCGAAAATGCATGCACGCAACAGAAATAATTGCAACCCTTCTATACAGTTACAAAAATAATAACCAAAGCATTGCGATGACAAATATGCCTATAGAAAGTCATTGGATACTTCCGAAATAAAAACGCGTCGTCTTCTCCATGGTATACACTCATTTGTCGCGTGTCGAGTGTTATTAATTTTTTATTAACATTCCGTATAATAATGAATTATTAATGAGCGCTTAAGATTAACGATATGTTCAAAACATTTAACATTTGGTAATTTGGACGGTCAAATCATGCGTGAAAGCACTAAGTCGGTGGTAAAAATAGGACTGCTAATGGTGGTCAATGCTTAAATTTATTTTAATCACCAGCTGGGGAATTTGCAAACGCCCTTCCGACTTTTGGGGCCTACCATAATTAGCGCCTTTATCTTTTTAAATTCTTTAAAAAACTACTCACAACTTTTTCTCCAATTGTCTTTAAGAAATGCGCCCAAAAAGAGTTATTTAAAATGCGAAAAATGTCCTTCGGCAGAAGTGGCTTGACATAACATTGGATCTTGGCATCCAAGAAAATATTTTGAATTTTCAAATAATTTATCATGATTGCTCAATCTATCTATCACGTGAAATTAAAATTGAAATCGATAAAAGATTCGCTTTTGTGTTCATCACGTGGCACTTTGCTTTGCCTCTCTCACTTATTAATTGCTGCCCGGACACAAATTCGGATAGTATAATCTAAATGAGATAGTTTATTTAAATTCAGAAATCTATCTAACGCATATATTAAACTTAATGGTGTCTAAATCATAATATTTTTATATTCTACTAAATTCAGCAAAAACTGTTTAACTAATATTACAAATTCGCTCAAAATGGTGGCAATATAGTCTGGGCAAAATCTTTTAATGAAAATCTCCATTAATTTAATTGCTTGATTAGTTGATATAATGCAAATAATAATTTAAATGATAAATTTTATAAAAAATAAATAAATTGTAGTCTACTAAATTAAATGTTGGTTTATTCGCTACTTTTCAAATGCACTTTTTTGTAGTATAATATTCACTTTACATTTGTCATTGGATAAATTATATAGTTTAAAGACGGGTTTATCTCCATTTACTTAGACTAATAATCAAAATATAATAAAAATAAGGTTCTTGAGTTTTTGTTTGTTGTGCTATAGCTTTCGTCTTCTATCTCATCATTCCAAAAGATTCATCTACCTCAGTTACAAAATTGCTTAATCAAAATTTCGTTATTTATTGAATTCCATTCATTAAAGAGTAAGCTAAAATTTAAAAGAAAAAAATGAATATTAAAGAAATATATTTCGTAAATTATCAAATTATATAGTTGGGATTATATATCGATAAGAATAAAGTAAATGAGCTTTAGATTGTTCTACATACTACAACTTTCATGTTTTATCTGGATATGAATAGTGCTGGAAATATAAATATAAAGTTTCTTTAATATTTTGATATCTACATTGAATAGTGCATGAGCCTATCCATAGAATTTATTAGATGACCATATAAGTAACATATCATCGAGAATACGCACAATTAAATGGAGAGATATGTATGCAATTTTGATAGATACGGAGAATCAAGATAAATAGTTTAATTACATCCAACAGAGGAAAATATCCTAAAGAATTAGTTCTGACATATCTTATGATTCGAGAAAAGATTAATATCTCGAGATTAGATATTCTAAAACAATGGCTTAAGAGATACAGTTTCAAGTTTTAGATATCTTCAAACATGTTAGAATGATACAGTCTGTTTTGAGCATAGTTTAATTTTCTATTTTATTGTTCCTTTGTTTCTTTTAAATCTTACCGTACTTTATAGCACCTATATCAAAAACTTTGTTAGGAATTTGCTTTCGATTTTCTTACCTAAATGTTTCCTAAGCCAAACACTGTTAATTAGGAATATAGTTTTGTTATTTGAGTATATAAAGCACGGGCCAAGAATGTAGTTATGAATTAATTGTTTTACTTTAGACAGTATTACCTCTATAGTTATTCGACAAATTTTAAATAACCTTTTCGTCTACCATATATTTTTCAACTAAAAACAATTAGCGGAAAAAAGAGGTGAGCTATCGAGTATATTTAATCTATGAGGCTCGAGCTTGCTTGTGGCCAATCATCGATGGGCCGAAGAACAAGGAACAAAATAAAAAAAGATAAATATTAATAAAATATTGAAAATATTTGAGATGAGCAAGTTTTCAGAAATTGTTTTCACCTCCTTAAATTTAAGAATTCGCTTCCGTAAATTTATGTATGAATGTTTTCATTGACGAAAAAGTGTTTTTGATTGACTGGTCATTTTCTCATCAATTCTCATAAAACACTTTCCCCAAATAACAACAACCTTAGGCTTCGTTTATTTTATGAAAAATAAACGGTTTGGACAATCTCTATTATCGCTCAAAATAATTAGTTAAATGAAAAATATTTTAATTATTGATAGTAATTTATGTCTAATTTTTTTTTAGAATGATGAAACTATTTTTCGTTTATCTATTTGTGTAAGCGATATGTAAGTGATCATTATGAGGATTTTTTTTTAATTATTTTTTATGAAACAAATGCAGCCATGAATGGGGGTGAAATTTCTAAATCAATCTCCCCTTATGTGTTTTTTTACCCCTTTCTCTTTGCATATTTATGAAAATTTGCATGGCTCTTTACAGCATTTACGTCAAGATGGGCATTATAACAGTGACGGCGATGGGTCTCGTTGCCAATTAATTGACCATAAAATATTGATTATAGTTGGAAGTATTGAATGGTTCCAATAATTATTCAATCCGCCAAGTTGAATATCATTTAGTGGGACGTCTCCTATTAATGAAGACTGATCTACGACATTGGACAATTCAGAAATTATTTAAACGGCGTGACAAGGGTCAAGGCGCATGCCCTAGCTATCTTATATAGCTCACAATAATGTCACAAATGGTCCGGACTACAAATCAAATTAGATCTAGCTACTATCGTCTTATCGCGGACCCACCACTTAAATTGAATATGCTCTTGTTTTATTTTATTTAACTTTTTATTCAATTTATGTTCTGGACCGAGAAAAGCTTAAAGGGAGCAACCAAAAAGAAAAAAAAAAAGAGGGAGATAATTATAAATTAATTAAATTACATTTGAATATTTTGGAGGGCCAAGTTTAGCAATAGTTTTTATTCTAGCTGTAATTAAATTTGAATGATTTTGGCGAGAGAAGACCGAGAATTTATTATTATTATTAGTAGCACAATCATGGGTGAAAAAAGTCAAAGCAAAGTTGAATAATCCTCATTCTGATTAGACTAATCATAAGCCTTTGTGTTTTTAAACCAATGAAAGAAATTATGATGACGTGATTATTGCGACCGATGCTTAATTAGTCGCTTTCCCTTGCATCTCGAAGCATGGTACTTGGTCAGACTTTTGTTTTATGTTTGATTTGCGCCGTTACTAAATAATAATTTTTGCATTTCATAACTAATGGTTTCAAATTACAGTCAGTAAATTATAATTGATAAGGTAAAGTTAAGTTAAATTTATTAGGAAATTTTTGTAAATTTAAATTCCTACGTTGCTATTTGTTTCGACCAAACATGATAATTTTCATTTCATTCTATTCCCATGGTTGATTAAGCAAAGATATCCGATTGTTTCATTCTAGTTCATTCCATTCCATTTTTTTTTTTCGAATTCTTTAATTTCATACCAAACTCAACACTAAACGATCACACATAAGCATGTTGTGTGGTGTTAATTCGTCGTAGATCTCAAGTTAGGATCATTACAAGTCTGCCCATCATGATTTAATCAAAGAAAGGCCATTGATGGTTTTTGTCAACCTGGCGTTAATAGATTGCAGGAGAGCAATATCTTCTTCCAACCATACCTTTGAATGGTAGGTTACGAGTTACCCTCCACATGAAAACACAAACAAAAATAGAACGGAAGTGATGTTTGTGTCTGTAACTCACTAATCAGAGATTATTGATTAGTTGATTGAATAGCATGAACAATTATTGCCCAAAGCATGCGTAAACAAGTGGAAGAAAGGGAAAGCTTGTGTGCATTTTTTCAAGCCATTTTCATCAGTGATTTCTAGTTAGAATTTATGAGTTCGACTTGAACTCTCGATCTGCGTTAAAGAGATTTATTTTAGTTTATAAAAGACATAAACATTAGACAAATTTAAACCGTCTAGAATGTTTCACAAATTCGATGAAATAAAACGATATAATTTCATTTATAATCCAGTATCCTTATGTATGGAGACAAGAGATGAGACGTATTCTTAGAAGACTTTTAAACTTTGACCAAACCACGACGACCGAGCAATTCAGCGATTTCTTGGTACATGATTTACTTTTTTCTAAATCACGATTTAAAAAAACAAATGTCAACATCTGCCGTTCCTCGATGGAGCATCTCCAGAAGTTTTCGACATTGACAAAACCAGGAAGTTCCACAAAAATTGAAAGAGCGGAGTCGAAAACGAACGATTTACCAAAGCACAAAAAAATAAAATAAAAATGAGATATGACCCCCGGAAAAAAATTTTTTTTTTTATTTACCAATTTTCATTTTTGGGTGGAAAATCGAAACGCCGAAAAAGATGCTCAAGCGCGTGAATGTTTTTACCACTCCACGTGAACCCCACGCGCGAGAGCCCGCGGGTAGGCGTTTCGGCAGTCGCCGAACGAGGAATAATTCGGACCCGACGGCGAATAGTCCAAAAGCCCCTGGCCTCCGCCCGCGGCCACCGACAATTTTCGGTCGAGGAGGGTCTGGGGCCCAGGGAGGGCGTTTCCGGGAATTCGGTGCCCCTGGTCCCCCATCCCGAGGGGGGCGCGAGCCGGGGCTTCCCCGGCCTTACGGTGGTCCCCCGGCAGCGAACGCCGCGCGATGGAGACATCTCGGCCCTCCGTGTTCCCCCACCCCCACCCCCCGCCCCGGCCGCGAGAACCGGCACCGACGGCTGGCGGATCGCCACGACCGCCGAGAACGTGCGGTCGGATGCGAGCCTGTGGGGTCCGGCCGTCGGATCGTCGTCACGTTTCTCACGCGATGGAGGAGAGAGGAGAGTACGGCTCTGTCGCGAGTCACGTGAGACGGGTGGGTGGGACCCAGCCTGCGCCTTTTTCCTTTTTTATTTTATTTTTGCTTTTGTGTTTTTTTATTTTTTTAATTCCCTTTTCGAAATTCAAATACTTTCCGGAAAAACCGAAACTTGGCGCGCAAAGCGGAGGATGCGGCGGTTTTGGACGTATCCGAAGCCGCAGACACATGAGCTGTCGGCTCTCGCTGGTTATTCGAATTTTAATTTAGTAAGATTAAAATTACTGTATATTACAGTGTTTAGAAAAAATTCTCATTCCGTTCTATCCCGACAACAATTTTTTTCTTAAACCAAACGCGACAATTTGAATTTCCTAGGCCCAAATTGACGGAATTAAGATATCGAAGCTAGGATTAGGCCAGCTAGTATAAATTATGAAAGTCAGAGGACTAGAAATAATAATAAAAAAGAAAAAAAGGAGAAGACTAGATGGAACGTGAGAGCCTCGAGAAAGGCGTTTGACCGGGGGGAAGAATCCAACCAAGGGTCTGGGGTCGTCAATTAATGGCACGAAGGGCATTTCCGTAATTTGGAGTTGCGGCGGGGGTGGAATCGGAAAAGCGACCTCACGACAGGACCGGAATATACTCAATGCGATTCCCAGGTGTGTTGGGATCTCGCCACGTGGCTGGACGATGTCGGAGCAGCGGCGGGTCATCGGACCGTTTTGTACGCAACCATTCCAATGGTCGAATGCTTAATTAGTTAGTACGGGATCACTTCAATCCATACATCCAATTTTGATAGGTTCAAATTTCACCTCTAACGAAAAACAAAATCCTAATTCAAAATCAGTTTTTTCTTCTCTCTCTTTTCCCCTCGAATCCTCCCGGACCCGGGACATTGATCGCCGGACGCACTCTCGCATCGCTTATGCTACCAGCGCCCTTCTCCTCCATCGGCCGCCACCAACGGTTGCCCATCCCTACCATCTTCTTCTCTCTCAGTGCTTTCAATATGATATACTTTCGTAAGAGATAAGGTTACCTTTGTGATTAACCTAACAAAAAAATTCTAATTTTATTTCACTAAAATATCAGGTAAAATTCTCTTATTATACTAATTTTGTAAGAGATGGTGGGCAAAACGAATCGGGTCGGTGCAACGAAATAAACCTAGCGCAGCGCACTCGGCCGGACGTAGGCAGGACCGACCAAATACTTTTGCGCTCCGGGTGCTGGGAGAGGACACGTGGTGACCCCGGGCGGACCAGGGCGCACCGACCCAGGCTGGCGCCGCCGCCCGGCAGAGATAGAGGAGACCGAGAGTCGTCGCTTCACGTCATCCGCCGCGAGTCACGGCGGCTCGCCACCTCAACATTCCCCGCTCACCGCCACGCATGTCACGTTATCCATAACAGCAAAACCGAGACCTGCTGCCTCTTGTCCTCAGACCGACCAAAACGTCCCTTTCCCCGTATATTTTCCGCCGATCTTTCTGCCGGTCCTCGTCCTTCCATTTTATCGCCACATCCTAAGTTCTCGACACCTTATTATTTACTCTCTTTTCTCGTATTTATTTCTATGGACCACGGTATCCTCTCGGCTGTAGTTCGAGCGGTGCCTTGTTGGAACCCGAGTGTGTCGAGAAAAGCCAATCTCAGGAATCGTGAAGAAGAAGCTCGTCGCACTAGAATTGACCCACCGACAGGATTTCTAAGAAGTTAGCCAGAAGAGTTAGGAACGCAAAATGCCACCGAAGAATTTGAATATTGGAGAGCAATCATGGCAGCAGCGACGTGCACGTTTAGGTTTTGCAAATTCTTGGTATTTGACAAAGAGCAGCTGCACTTTAGCACTTTGAATCCACACGTCCCTTTTACGCACGCACATACACAGTGCATATCATCGGTAAAAAATTCGATTGATTGAGACGCGGGTGAGCTATGAATGAGCGTAAGTAGACGTCACGCCAGAAAGAATGTAGAGAAGTAACGGGCGATACGAATTGGAAACTTCCGATAGGTTGCTTGCCACCCGTAGGTAATTCACCTAAGGGATAGGAGCAAAGCGAAATAAATTTTCTTGTTCTCGGGTCAAATACTCAAAATAATTCACGAATTAAACAAATTTTACCTTTTCATTCGTCATGGTATGTTAATATAAATGAGCATGGAACAACCCGCCAATCACGAGTAAGACTCATGGGAAAATACATCATCTTTACTAGAAAACAACTACAATTAAATAAGGGTTTTGGAAACTTAAACGATATTGACTGAGCCTTGAAAATATGGGAAATAAATTTCCAAAGTAGCTGAACTAATGGTTTTCAAGTGATGCTCCGGCATCAAGATCGCATGCAGGTATGGAAAAAATAATTGAATCGCATGCAAAGTAAGATTAACAAATTTTCCAATGATGACCCTAAAATTTCATTACATTATTGCGGGGGTCCACCAAATGGACGGGGGAATAACATATGTTGGGACAGAAACATTGTTTAATGCGCATCTTAGATGGCCCCTTGATTTCCATTAGCCGTCCACTTGGGCAAGCATTACGAGCTTGACAAACATTAACTATGGTCCGAGACCCTTGTCCTTTTGCTACCACCTAATCTTTTCGATCGAAACGTAATGTGGCACGGGTGCCTGATCGGGGGGTCCTACGTGTCCCGATTATTTTCTTAGATGCGTAGATGGGTTTCTTTAATGATCCAACCAACTCTCCCACGAACACATGATTGCAGATTATGTTGGAAATCAATCGAGGTTGGTCTATCATTCGATCAGTAAATCAAGTACCATATTTTTATTTTTATTTTCGCATCATTGCGAAATAAACTTAGAGTGTATTCGTTTCGCGAAAAATAAAAGATTTGGTAAATAATCATTCACATTGCTTACAAAAATGGACGAACGAAAAGAAATTTCATTGTACATGAAGACATATAGAAATGAATTATTGTTGACAATGAAGCATTTTTTATTGACTAATTATTTTAAGTAATAGAAACGATTATTTTAAAAAAATTTTTTAAATCATTTAATTATTACAAAATAAATGGAGTCTTTGTTAGATCCATTTGTCACCTATTTAAGAGTACTATCTTTAAAGTGTCAATCCGCTGAGGATGCACTTTAGTTTTAGAATGTCTTGCTGCCAAGTTTGCCTTGTGGTAATTTTCTTGCAATTAAAACGACATTTTTTCTCCTTTTGCTCCTTTTGCGGTCGACCAACCAAACCCTAATTTTCTATTCTTGTTATCAAATTCTAATTGACATGATGTTATTGCATCGCGCACGTAAAATGCGAACGTCAGACAAATCTACTGTTCTCTGTTTTGTCGAGTAATGACGACTCGGAGGATCTGAAAACGAAAGAAGATAACGGCGAATTACGTCGTTCTTCTTACGGTTTCAAGCAATGAAATGCACATCACGGTTCTTGAAAGTCATCAGGTGAAAATAGCAAAGCATATATGTACTTTGACAAGTTAACCTTGGTCGAGAAAGTACAACATGGTAAAAAAAATCTAAAAAGGCGGGTATTATGCCATGTGGATGAGCCACGGAGCAAGAGTTTTGCGCGTTTGCATCGGTTAGTGAGGCAATTCTTAAGAAAATCACTAAAACATCTTAAATTTATTGCACTTGTGTTATTTTAAATCTAAACCTTTTAATTTAACCAATTGAGTCTTAAATCTTTTTAAAATTTATCAATCTAGTTTATCGGTCAATTTTAATTGAAAATCGCTAACATAAATACTGGTTATTTTACGTAATATGACCGATTGAAATGGACAGATTTTGTAATTATATATTTGATTTTTTTTCTTATATATATTTTTTTCATTCTTTGTTTGCCGATTAGAGGACCTTGATCATGGCTAGCGATTGACTAGAGGTGACGATTAGCGAGATCAAACCTCGCCAAAGGCTAGCGAGGGTCAACCTCGCCTACTTTGGGCGAGGCTGCTCTCATTAGAATCTGGTGAGGGGTGATGTCTCCATGACCTCACTAAATTTGGCAAGCCGTGCTCGAGGTTGACGACGTTGCCCCTTGTTGGTCATCGCCCGTGGCCCATGGGCTTGGCGATTGATAGAAGAAAAATGAGGGGAAAAAAAAAGAAGAAAAGAAAAAATACTAAAAAAAAAATTATAAAAATTGTTCGTATCGGTGTCGGTTATGTCATATAGGACAACCGGTATTCATATTAGCCATTTTCAATCAAAATTTGATGGATGGACTACATTGACAAATTATTAAAGGGTTTAGGATTTAATTGGTCAATTTGAAATATTTATGACTGAATTAGTACAAATGCAACCACTTAAAATTAATTTCTTTTTTTTTTTTTGTAATTTTTCCAAAAGTTCTATAAAAAAATTCAAATTAAAGGCTTAGCACTGGGAAAAGTTTCAAGATCGAATTGTCAAACCTTTTGTCTTACAATTTTCAACACAATTTTTTTTTTATCTTATTTCCCATCTTTTTCTTTTTCCGTAACAACTAACGACTTACAAATGTCGGTTTTAGTTTCCTTTAATCTGTTATTATCTATTTCACTAAACCCTTATGCTAAAAAATTTGAGCTTACGCTATTTTCATTCCTAATATAATTTTAGACGCACCTTAAAAATCTAAATGTCAAAAGTAACCTCAATAGGAGCTCATTAATAGTAAGATTCATGAAAGAGGGAAAAAAAATGTAAATCAATGGAGAAATTTAACAAAAAAGTTCTAAACCTATTATAATTTTTTCAAATCAGTCCCGCACTGTTTTTTTGGCCAATTCAGTTGTAAATCTTTTGCAATTGTATTAATTTAGTCTATCATGCCAAATTTGGTTTGGGCAAGGGATAATTTTTTAATATTTTATTTTTTGAATTTTTTAATTTTTCTTTTTTTCTCTCTATTTTATTTTTTTCTCATCCCTCCCTTCCTCTTGCTCTGGCAACTAGCTAGAGGGGAGGGCTGCTAGCGGACTGACGCAATCGACAGTAGCGAGCTTGCCTTGCTGTTGCTTGACGAGGGTGAGCTCGCTCAACCACTAGTGAGGTGAGCCCTTGCCGGATATGGCTAGCAATACTTGCCTTGCTGAATCCTGGCAAGGTCGGCCTTGCCCAATGACGGTGAGGCGAGCCTTTGGTGAGGGCTGGTCTGGTCTCGGCCTCGCCAACGATGACAAGGTAAGCTTGCCACTATCGGCTACGTCGGCCATCGGCCCTTCCCTTTGGTTAGTTGTTGGCGCAAGAGAAAGAAGGAGGCAAAAGGAAGGAAGAGAAGAGAGAGAGAGAGAGATGGAGGAAAAATAAAAATAAAAATAAAAATAAAAATAAAAATAATAAAAAATGCAAAAAAGTATTGTTAAAAAAATTATTCGTCGTCAATGTCGACCGGCCAAATTTGATAAACTAAATTGGCACAATTACAAAAGGTTTAGGACTAAATTAGCAAAAAAAAAAAGTTTATGACTGATTTGGAAAAATTTTGTTTAATTTTTTTGATAATTTTTTAAATCCATCAATCAAATGATTTCTGGTAACGTTCCTTAAACTATCACTTCTTCTTCTTTTGTATTCAAATTGGAGATGTTTACATGCTCGTTGCTTTCTTATGAGAAGATTCGAGCATTTTACTAAGTTTAACAATCAGATTCTTAATTAAATGAGTATCAATGAAGTACATTTATTTACGAAGTCTCTCCAAAGTTCAATCTCTAACAACTCTTTGTAAAATCTTCAATTCTTTACTTCAAGGTTTTTTTAGGGGAATTATTTTGGTGAAGTAGTGAACTCATTATGATAATAATTCATACTTAAGATATTTAATTAACGAAGATTAACAACAATGCTCATACTCGTTATAAAAAAGTCTTTTAAAGAAATTAGACATTTCACATTAGTAAGTAGAAAAGAAAGAATGAAGTTCGTGTAAAAATGAATGGAAAATAACATAAGATAGAATAAAACATCATTATATTGATAAATACCGACAATATTGCATTTTCATGAGAGTGTGCGGCTTTTACATTTTCAATAGATAGAAACTTTCGCTCTTCCCATTTACGATCTTGATTAACTAATTTTCTGGTGATTCTTATCTCAACTCAATAAATTAAGGAGCGTTATCATTGATTAGATTTTGGGAATAACGTGAGCCTAAGTTTAATCCTTTGTGTATCGTTAATAAATTCAACTTGCAATTAATAATTTTCCATTTGATTTTTTGTTATCACGTATTAATTTTGTAGAATATTCAAGAACCAACTTTTCTAGTAGGATTTGCTATACAATCACAAAGAAAATAGAGAGCAAAAACAAGAAAGAAATTTTGAGATGCAATATTTTATTCTAGTTCATCCTTAAATTAGAGTTATGTCTAGCCATGGTTCCACTATAATTACACCTTGTAACCCAATATTTTTCTCTTCAATCAATTTGACTAATTGTGTTACTTTAAGCAATAAGTTAAATCATCACTTATGAAAAATCTCATAATTGTACATCTTTAGGCTTGCACTAACATTTTTAAAGCCTGAAATCTCATTAGTAAATCATCATTGTGTGGCGCAATGGTTATATGCAAGATACATTCTACTCCAGAAAGAGAATATTTTATGCGATGAAGGCACCATGTGGTGGAGAAGATATAGTGTGATCGAATAATCATCATTTGCATTTGCATGTTATGAATTTAATTCCACCCGAGTTTACGTGTGCATGCATCTCGCTTTTAATCGACCGGTTGTACTGTATGTTCCTACCTCATTAATTTATCACACAGAAATGCATTCTCCTTTCCAAACTTGCTCCAAACGCCAGAATACATAGTCAATGGAATTCAATTATTACTTCATACATTTCTTTTCGAACATGGAGAATTGGAAATACATGGAAGCATCTCTCATCAGCATTTCCACTGGCGAAAACGACGTCTTAACTTCAAGCTCTCGTCATCGTCTCAAGCTGGTTTCCCTACCCACCTGGCCATATCACCGTGTGTGCGGAGAGCAGCTGGGGTTTGTCCCCCTTCTTTGTTACTAAACATCATTATCTATTTATTCAAAACAAGTGTCTCATTTTGATTAGCCTTTATTTGATAAGTGAAAAAGCTTTGATTATCGTTTCTTTTGGGGCCATTTACCTTTCTTCTCGTCTCTCTCTGACCCGTGATTTGCTCGAGCAAATATATTCTAACTTCTAAGACACCTACTAATGATATACTAAGCTTTTATTCATTGTTTAGTACTTCCATGACCTCACCACCGACACATCTTGCGAACTTTCATCTCGTAATTACACGTCTAACATGGAATGTGACATTGACATATATTTTTTTTTCTATGGTAAGCGCCCTTATTCTCATCTTAATCTATTTCACTAAAAAAGGATTCTTGGTGCAGAGTGGAAGTTGGTTGTCGAGAGAAATGTCTGGAATGGTAATATTCGGAGAGGTATGGGGAAAGAAGAATCGACAGAGGAAAAAGCTCAATATCATACAAGAAAAAAGCTAAATAGATTTTTTTTTTTTTTTTTTTTTTTTTTTTTTGTAAAAGCTAATATTTATAGAGTTAATTGCCGACAGCTGAACCCAGATAGCAATCGATAGCAGTTTTTTTTTTTTTTTTTAAATAAAGTAAAACGGAAAATTAGAAAGCAAGTACCTGGCAAAATAGGAAATAAATAAAATCCTAATATAACTCAACAACATTTTCCTTCTCGTTTATATTAAATTTATTTCGCACGGGTGTCTCGGAGTCAGAGAGTACGTAAGGTCACTTCAAATCAACAGCCATTGGATTCGCTTCTCAACACCAAATTCTGACAACACTCTAGTTTTCCTATATAAAAAATAAAGAAACCAAAATCACCTAAATATATTCAAAATAAAGTAAGAGATATCACGAAAAATTCCAAATTATGTCAATTCCCAACTTTTTTTTAATGTAATAAAAAAATTAATACCCAAACTTTTTTCTATGCTAAGAAAAAATCCATATATATATCTTTCATTTCAGCTCTATCCAAGGTATTTATTACACTAATATAAATTTGAGTTATTTATATTACAATGAACCAATATATGATTTTTAGGTATACAAAGAAAAGTATAGAGTATTTATGTTTCAATGGGTATATTTCAGGATTTTTGTCTTGTGATTTTAACCCAAAAAGTAAAACCAAAAGGCAAAATATATTTAAAAAAGAAGCTATCTTTGATCGTCGATTGGTTGGGACAGTTGGGTCAGGGCGAAGGGGATATTCCCTTCGGATCTCTCCTCTCTCGCACAGATCGATTCCAATATTTTCCAGAATTCAATCCTCGAATTTCCCCAACAAAGGAACTGCAAAGTCAAAGCTCATAAAGTTCGGAAGAGATTGCTTTTGTCCTCTTCAATTAAGGAATTAATTTCGAGTGATTATTGGCTGATGATTCCCGTAATTCATGTCCAACACATCCGGTTCTAGCCCACGTGTCCATGTCCAAAGTAGTTTTGCGAAAATCCAGCCGACATCGACATCGAACCAGAAGTTTACCGGCGATTTCAGAAGTTCTAAGACGTCATTTCATTGAGAACTATCCGTTTTGGACATCTAAGTTCGTGGCACTGAGATTTCAGTCCACCGATTACAAAGTCACAAACAGGAAGCTCATCACCGGACAATGCGGTACTGGCCTCTGTATGTTAGGTTCGATTCGCGAACCAATGGAGGATTCTTTACATACATAGGATGTGAAGTGAGACTGAAGAATTTTCCGGCGACGTAACAGGGACCAGGTTCCGGAGAGGAAGGAGAGCCGCCATAACTTCGTCAGCAAAAAAAAATAAAATGGAAGCGATCGCATTGCTTGTGATCTTAACTCGATCTGGACCAGGAAAGTGGACGTTAAATTATGTACAAGTACACAGCAAAAACTAGCAAAACCTGATGTGGTCGACCGCAGCTTTCAAATCATCTTTTCCTCTTCCTCTTGGACATTTTGCCTCCATCAGTCTTCGCGACTGAATCGGACTGAGAGTTTCCCAGCTTGGCCTCGATAGCGGAACTCCACAGGGCCCTCTCTACATCTGATGGTGTGAACAACTGACCCTCAGCGCTTAATTCCTGAAAGTGCTCAATAAGTGAAGGCTATACACGTAACATCATAAACAACAACGATTGAACTTAAGCATTGAGATTTACCTCTAAGACATTGTAAAGTTCACGAAAACAATCCTCAACTTTCTTGTTAGCCAACACTTTGCATTGTCTAGTTTCAGAACTTTCAGTTTACACCCTCCGCACACGCTAAAGTTTCAAAAGAACCCCTACACTTTGCACCATCTATTCCTATCTCTTCCCTTTCCTATGTACCATCCACTATGTATCTTTTCCCTGACATTTTCTTAGGATGAGAACTGTAGGTTTTGAAACTGAAGGATGCAAATACGGATAAAGAAAAAAATTGAGGACGCTTTTGTGATTGTCTCCTAAGATATTTCTCAGTAGTTATTCTCATTATAGTGATTAACTCCAGTCTCACAACAAACATGCATGGTTAACTGTTTGAAGGACTTGGACATCTGATTTCTTTTAGCAGATCAACATAAGATAGACTGAGTAGAAGAGCATCATCCATCATCACCACAGGAAATAATGTCTACAAAATATGTTCACTTACTTGGGCCATCAGTATGCCCATCTTAACACAAAGCTTTCCTTGTTTATTAAATGAAGCACAGCCTGTTTAGAAAACAATAGATTGCAGAGTATTCTCTGACTAAAGTACATTTCTTTAACTTACAACAAAAATTTAAGACAAGTGCAGAAAACTGTCAACTATTATGGACAGTACATTGGTTCAAATGATTCCTCCAACTTACTTTCTGTATATGGCTAGAAATCACGTGTGTTTTCAGATTGCTAATCATTTTAACAACAAAACTTATCATGAAAAGTATATAGACTCTTATGAAAGAGTCGTACAGCTGTATTTTTTTAGTGACAAAGATGTCAAGGAAGTGTCAATAGTTGACATAGAATGGAATGACTGTTACTGGAAAAAGCTAGACACACTTTCACATTAAGAAGAGCCTATGATCATTTACACCCTAGAGAGGGGAATTCCATCTTCATATTTTGTGAGTGCAGAATTCTAGCAAACTAGTAGAAGATAACATCCAAAAAGGTGAGTCACAGAGGATACACCACGGAGACTGAGAAGGAAAATGTTGAGAAAATAGACAAGCAAATTGAATAATAATGAAATGGACAAAACAAAGGAAATGAAATCAGACACAAGATTTTTGTTAGTGTGACTTACATCCAAACAACACAAAATTCCACTATAGATCAATCGATACAATGAAAATTACGATCACATTCAAGTACTCAAAACATTCCTAGTGTTTCTCAACCCCCAATTACAATTACAGTATGTGTTTAGCCCTTACAATTTCTAGTGAATTAATATTTCAATCTCACAAAAGAATTACAAATAATGTTTAGCCAAATCACTCGGGTGTGATTACAAGAACAAACACATACTCAAACACTCTCAATATTTCTCAATCCCAAATTACAGTAATGACTTACATAGTGTTTAGCCCTTACAATTCTTACTGAAATAATCTCTCAATCTCATAAAAAAACTACACAAATTCTAATAACAAAATAACTCACATAGTGTTTAGCTAAATCACTCGGGTATAATTACAAGAACAAACTCACGTGAAGAACAATCATGTAAACCACTTTCTCTTCTTCGATGCATCAAGGCACACCATTGCTCAATGAAAGCTTCCCTTATTTATACTGAACTGAGGATCTCTCATTTGTAGCAACTTTTTTCCTTTCATGTGGGAGTCATTAACATTTATAGAAGGAGGCAAACCCACATGCTTTTATGGTTGCTGGCAAATGAATCCCTTCATTTATTGAGGCATGTGAGAGCCACTAAAGGGAGTTAATAACAAAGTGTAATGTCCCTTCATTTATGTGAGCCCATGTCTCCATCATTGCACTCTTTTTTCTCATTTCTCTCATGAATGAAACTCCTCTTATTTTTTTCTCTCATTTGGTTAGAGAAAGGATCTCCCTCACATGATTATCATGAAGGAACATCATGATGAGCCATTTTTTCATCTTTGAGAAGCGAAGCGGCCATTCTCCCATTCTCTCTTTTCAAGTTCATACAACATATACTAATGCAATTGTGGCTTTGCTTTATTTGTAGTTGAGAAGGTTATGTCAGAAAATCCTTTTTGAGTTGCTACATGCGCAGGTGGAGTTGGCATTTTGATGAAATCTGCGGCTATGGGGAAAAGTTCAAGTGTGGCTTGGACTTGGAAGCACTCATGTGTCAGTTGAGCGCATGAGAGGCTATGAGAGTAGCAACAAATTGCAATGAAGCGATTGTGACTTAGCTCAAACATCGAGCCAAGATGGAGATTCTTGAATATGTCTCCAGTTTGAGCCCATGGAATGACATAAGTCCAAAGTCTACTTTCGCTTCCTATTGACATTTTACAGGTCAAAGGACCATGATAAGAACTTAATGCTCAACATGGACTTTCACCATGTAAAAGAAAAAAGAGAATGAGAGAATGGACATTTCGTTTCTGAAAGATGAAAGAATAATCATGATGGCTCATCATGATGCACTTGCTGATGGTCACATAAGGGAGATCTTCTCTCTTCCCAAATGAGAGAAGAAGATAAGAAGAGTTTCATTTAAAAGAGAAAAGAGGAAAGAGGAGAGAGAGCAAAGATGGAGGCATAGGTGCAAATAAATGAAGGGACATTACACTTTGTTCGGTGTTGGGTCAGTTGCTCTCACACAACGCCTCAATAAATGAAGGGACTCCTTGGCCATTATATATATAAATGGAGAACTTATGTTCAAGATGCAACTGTAATTCGACTGCAAGTGGAATTGAAAGAATAAGGAAAAGCATGTGGGGTTTGTCTTCTTCAATAAAAATGAATGACTTCCATATGCAAATTAAAAAGGAGCAACAAATGAGAGATCCTTAGTTGAGTATAAATAAGGGAACTCTTGTTGAGCAGTAGGTGTCCTTTGGTACACTGAAGAAGAGATGGTGGTCTACATGAGTGTCCTTAGAGTGAGTTTGTTCATTATAATTACACCTGAGCAATTAGCCAAGTAAATTTTAGTAATTAGAATTTATGTAATTTTTTTGTGAGGTTGAGATATTATTTTACTAGGAATTGTGAAGACAAAACATTGTGTGAGTAAATGAGTGTAATTGGGGGTAGGGTGCTTGAATGTGATTATAATCTCCATTTTATTGCTTGATTAATAGTAAAATTATGTGCTACTCTCCCCGTGGGTGAAGGTTGCACCAACCAAACCATGCAAATCCGGTATGCGATTTCATTTCCTTGGTTCTGTCCATTTTATTATTATTTGATTCGCTTGTCTATTTTATAGAAAATACTTTAGCGTCTATATAGCTTCTTTCTAGCTAACTCAGCTGCAGCCAGTGCACATTCAATTTTAATACAAGGAACAAATTCCCAGATGTCTCCATTTACCTCATTTATATACTAAAGAGGTAAATTTGATTCCTAGACACATTTGAATGGACAAATACCAAAGGTCCTGTGCCTGTGCCTGATGTCCTATGTCATTCGAAAGGGTGACATCAAACTACTAAGAGAATGAAAAATAATATGACAACAGCAGGGTCATCTATGCACAGGACAAGCTGTATGACTATCCAACACCAAGACATGTCCATTAGCAAGACACTGACCAATTAGAAACATGTGACACACTCATAAAAATCCCAATCGAACCTTAAAAAATATGGGACTATGCCTTTGTCTTCAGTGCAATAACAAGGAAATGGTTTTAGGAGATACCCTCCCTCAGGGTTAGAGTAGGTTCAAATGGGGACTACTCTGCACATCCTAATCAGCAGAAGTAAATAGCAAGGCTGTCTTGTACTGCAATGTCAAACTATGCATATAAGTTTCAGTGTTTAGTTGGATGCAAGTGGATTAAAATTCGAATTCGTATTCCATTCTTTTCCTTCCACTTCCTTTCTTCATTTTTTCCCTTCATTTCCCTTGCAACTTGTAAAGTGTAAAAAAGAAATGCTACACGGACCTTTGCCTTAGCCTGCAGTTTCTCAACGAACAGCTTATACTGCTTCAAGGAATAATCTTTGGAGTGTCCCAGAGCAGCCACCATAGCCTTTCAGACCGAAAAAGAACTAATTTTTGTCATCATCACTGAAACATAATCTCCATAACACATTCTTATAAAAGGAAAGAACTTTATGGCTCAGCTTCTGACCTCGTCAGACATGAACGGGGCGACGTCGGGCGCGTACGCGGCGAGGACGGCGGATGCCGTGGCGGGGCCAACCCCTTCAACACCGTGAGCTCCGACACGGCCTTCGACACGTCGGGGAGCGACCCGAAGGCCTTCCGGGAGGAGGACTCCACCGCCTCCTCGTCCAGCGACGACACGAACTCCAACAATCGCGGCCTGGAAAACCACCACCACCACCACCACCACGCGGGGTAATCAGAAAACCCAGAAAAGTTCCGCGTCAAGATAGAAAACCCGGAAGGTCAAAGGGGACGACACACACCTCCACTTGCCGCGAGCGAGCTTCCACTGCATGAGCTGAACGAGCTCCGAGCGGGTGACGAAGGGATCGGGGTCCCGGCCGTGGAGGAGGGCGGGGAGGCGGCGGCGGTAGAAGTCGTCGAGGGGGAGGAGGTCGGGCTTGCCGAGGGACTCGACGCGAGCGGGGTAGGCGGAGAGAGCTCGACTCCACCGAGCCACGTCGCTGCACTGGAAATCCATGGCGGCCCCTTGCTCTTGCTGTCGTTTTCGCAAGGTGAACCATTTTGTGAAGGCCTGGAGTCAGTGCCCGACCTGCCAAAAGAGATCCGAACCGAAATGTCCGGGTTCGAATTCGGGTCTTTTTTGAGTAACGGGGCGAAAGGTATACTACTATTTCCTTAAAGGGCCCGACCCGACTCGACCCGACCTGTCTCGAACCGTTTTTTGGGGCGATGTATCTTCTGATCATGACATACAAGTCCGAGTTTGTGAATCGGAATGACAGTGAGTGATTAAACTTTTGGAAAAAGCGTGCGTCCCTTATTGTGATTGCAAAAAGAATATTGAATAGAAATGATAGTGAGTGGCGAGGATGGATGGTTAATCCATTTCCAAACTTGACTATACTTCGATGCGTTATTAAGTGGAGTCCTAAACCTAATAGTGGGATGGCCTTTGCTTCTGCAAGTGTTTGCTTTCACGGTTTTAACTTTTAGAAAAAAGTGCGCATTCCTTGTGCTGATCGCAAAAAGAATATTGAATAGGAATGACAGTGAGTGGTGAGGACGGATGGCTAACCCATTTCCAAACTCAATTTCTTTTGTAAAGTTTTGAGAGGTCTTTGTCTTTGAAAGTGTTTGTTCTCTAAAGGTTTAAATTTTTAGAGAAAGTGTTCATCCCCTATGTTGATCACGAAAATTCATCCTACAAAAATGCCATATGAAGACGACAAATTATTGTTAATTGAAGAACTTTTTTCTTTTGGTGATATACGTCTTCCGTCATCTGAAATATGTTTTATTGAAAAACATTCTTCTTCGGAGGAATGGTGCGTGTATGTATTTGTTTCACAAGAAACTTTATTATGGGAGAAAATATTATCTAGTGGAATCAATTGGAGGGAAAATAGCTAACTTTCTTTTCTTTTCTTTTCTTTTCTTTATTAGTTGTGCACTTGAAAGTGAAATAAAATAGTTTTTTGGCTTCTTATGTCTAGAAAACATATCAATCATCAATTCAATCTACTTTCTCTCTCATCTCATCTCTTCACTTTTTTTTTTTTTTTTTTTAATAATGTTCCCTGTTTATCGACTAAAATGAGCAACTATATTCAAAAATCAATTAATCAATAATTAACCCTACATTTTTCCTCTCATATTTTGTCCCCACTAACATTTTTTTAGTTTATAACTTTAGTCCATAAAATACTAGTTTGCTTATGTTGTTAATTTTTTTTTTTGGGACTTTTGTATTAGTCTTAATATTGATGGGTAAGGCGCGGCGCCCTACCCCGATTGGGGCAAATTTTCCTCTCGAGAAAATGCCCCAGCAGGACATTTGGTGGGGCAATAGGTGGAGCAAGATAAGGCTAGTATTAGCCATAACCAACCCTGCTAATCCTCCCATTTTGTATCCTTTTGGAAAAAATTTAGTCAATCTAATATATATATATATATATATATATATATATATATATATATATATATATATATGAATAACAAGTGATATTTCATGATGTGGACTTCCTTGCTGTGTTTAGCAGTTATAATAAAATTCACGATAGGATAAAACTTATTATACCCTACGTATTGTGCCTGCTCAAGATATAATAAATTCGGATATAAATATGATATAGACTGAATAAAATTATCCCATCGGGAGATGGAATAAGGGTAAATAGGATTTTTAACATTCATAATAGGAAATTTATTTTTTTAATAACAAACTTCTCAAATTAATAAAATTAAAATATATTTCAATATATATAATATTTGAATTTTAATATAAGAAAAATTTAAAATAAAAAAATAAAACGACCAAATGTAGTTATGAAATATAACTCATTCAAATAAAATTTGATGGGAAAATTGTTTAAAAAGTCCTTAACTTATTATTTGGCAGCTAATTCATTCTAGAACCTTTTGAAACTTGTTAATTTTGTCCCAACCTTTTCGATTGTGTCAATTTAATCTTAAACATATTAATGATTTACCATTTTAGTTCTAAACCTTTTAACGATTTGCCAATTTAGTTATTCCAACCAATTTTGGCTAGAAATTGCTAACACGAATAATTTTTTGAATTTTTTATTTTTCCCTTTTTCTTTTTGCTAGGCCTTGTTAATGGCAGGCAACCTTTGCTGGCCTCAGGTGAGGGCACTTGGGTGAGTGTAGGCTGCTCTCACTTAGGCAAGGACTACCCTTGACTGATTCGACAAGAGTGACCATCACCAGTCAAGGTGCAGATGTCCTTTGCTTGAGGGAGGCGAAGGTGGCCCTTGCCTAAGGCCAATGACCTTCATTGACTGTTGATGAGGGCCAATAATGGTTGGTCAATGGAAAAAGGAACAAAAAAGAAAAAGAAAAAGAAGAAAAAGAAAAGAAAAGAAAAAAAGAAAAAAAAATCAAACCATTATCCATGCCATGTAGGAACCGACGTTGACTAAATTGCCAAATTAGTGGTTTAAGGGTAAAATTGGCAAATCGTTAAAACATTTATGACTAAATTAGTAAATCATCAAAATATTTAGGTCTAAATTGGTATAATTGAAATGTTTAGAACTAAATTGGTAAGTTGTCAAAAGGTTTAGAACTAAATTGATACAATCAAAGGTTTATAACTGAATTGATTTACCATACAAAAGATTTGGGATTTTTTGGATAATTTCCCCAAAATTTAACTAAATTTAAAGTTTAAAACTAAGGTAAAATAAAAAAAGACGTTGATAAGTGAATAGGACAAAAACGATAACAAGCAGATTGATATAGATTAGTAAAATTCAATCCCAAGAGATTTTGAAATATATGACAATTGTAAAATGTACGAATTTAGAGTAGTATAGTTATTACGGCACTTTCAAAGTCATA
Organism: Eucalyptus marginata; assembly: GCA_014182565.1. Lineage (NCBI taxonomy): Eukaryota > Viridiplantae > Streptophyta > Magnoliopsida > Myrtales > Myrtaceae > Eucalyptus > Eucalyptus marginata. The sequence goes on from CM024590.1 coordinate 27,743,970, forward strand.
TATTCTTGTTACACCAATAACGATGGAAAATCAATTTGGTCATGGAAAAGTGTGAGATCTTAATGTGTATTATGCTATTTTTCAATTGAAAACTAAATGAAATTATTGTCATTTGAAAAGAGTCTGCCAAAATACGAAAGGCACATTTAGAAATATATATATATATATATATATATTATATTATAAAAAACGGGAGTAGCATTGGCAATTGCAAGGGCAAAAGAAAAAATTACCCAAAAAGTCTTAATGTATGAAAATCGTGCTAATTTAGTTTTAAACATTTCAATTGTGTTAATTAAGTCATAAACTTTTTGACTATTTGCCAATTTAGTCATTTTAGCCAATTTAGATTAGAAATTACTAATATGGATATCGGTTATCCTATATAGTATGATTGTCACTGACGTAGATAATTTTTACAATTAAAAAGTTCGATTTTTGATATATTTCTTCTTCTCTCTTCTTCCATTGGTCGCTAGGCCTTTGCCACCAGCCACAGGTGAGGGCTAGCGAGGATGCCCTTGTCGGATTTGGTGAGCATTGATCTCGTAGGGATTTGGCAAGGTGGAGCTTAGCTCAAGGCTAGTGAGGTTGGCCTGATCTTGTGGTCGGCTATTGCAAAGGCCTAACGACGGGTAGAGGAAGAAGGAAAAGAAAATGAAGGAAAAGAAAAAGTAAAAATTTATTAAAAATTTGATTTTTTTAAATTGTAAAAATTATCCACATTAGCGCAAGTCATGTCACGTAGGATGGCCATCATTCACATTAGTAATTTTTGGTCAAATTACCCAAAATGATTAAATTGACAAATTATCAAAAAGTTTAGGATTTAATTGACATAATCAAAAACTTTAAAATTGAATTGGCACAAATACAATAACTTTATAATTTCTTTGGTAATTTTCCTAAGAACAAAACATGAGAGGTAAAAAGCAAGGGTCATGATATGAGATATCCTTAATATTAAATATCAGCAAAAGATCGCTTCAAGTGCTATAACTTGATACAAATAGACACTTAAATGCTATAACTTACGAAAATGACACTTAAGTGCCATAATTAAGAAAAGTGGGACACCTAAGTGCCATCCGGTGAAGCTGGCCGGAAATCATACGTGGCAATTAAATATTAATATTTCTCGTCGATGTGGCTCGCCGGAGAGCTGACTTAGCTCTAATTCACCCAAAATGATGTCGTTTCTATAGTTGGCCAAAATAGAGTCCTTAAATCAGCCAAAATGACGTCGTCTCCTCAATTGCCCTAAATCTAAAAGCTTAAATCGGACAAAATGCCATTGAAGTGCTGGAGCCCTAATCCCGAACCCTAATTCGATTTGCCCCAAATTCTACAGTTGAATATTGGAAATGGAGAGCAGGACTTTCAGCAACGGCTCAAATTTTTCTCGTCAAAGCAAAGGAGAAAGCGAGCGTTTATGTTTTTATGGGTTACCAAGTCCAAGAAGAACATCGTGGACTCGAATGAATCCCGAGAGAAGATTCTATGGATGTGCCCGATACAGAGAAGGGTCGAAGTGCAAATATTTCAAATGGGTCGATGCGAAATTCTCTTATCGAGCCACATAAGTGATATTGGACCTACTTGATGGATGTCATCAACCTCCATCTACACTTGTGGACGATTTGGACGATGTCGACTCAATGCAAGCTCAAGCATCTTTTGCTAACCATTTGAAAAATGAAGTTTTAAAGATGAAAATTGAACGGAAGTGTTACCAAGCGTTTATGTTTTACTGTTTTTTTGTTTATCCTACTTTATGATGAAATGTAAAGTACTAGAAGATGAGAAGAAGTTTCTCCGACTGCCATAGTTGTAAATGAGTGGAGAAATGTACTTGTTTTGAATGAAATGTAACTTATTTTTTTGGAAGATGAGAAGAAGTTTTGTGTTGTCTACAAGATCGTTGTGGCATTTTTTTTTTGGGGGCTGTCATATGTATTATGTGTTATTTCTCGTACTTGTGGGGAGGTCAAGGAAATGGAATGAATGATTGAATGAATGAGATACCGTTTGTATTATGTTTTTGCTTATTCTCAAATATAAATCGGTGATGATGGAATGTATATTGGGTCGATGTGTTGTGGTGACTTCTTTACTTGAACTAAATGTAAATCAGCAGCAAATATTGAATTGAATGGAGTTGCCATAAGTTGAATTGTATATATAAATAAGCAGCTTTTTGGTTTGCTACAAACCACCATATACATAGGACAGACACAAGTGATTACTCGAGTGCTATAAATTGTATCTAGTGATCACTTAAGTGCCAGTCGTGAAAAAAAAAAAAGTCATTTAAGTGTCAAGTTATTATAAAAGTGATCACTTAAGTGCCACTTATAATTAAAAGTAAACACTTAAGTGCTAGGTTTTTTAGAATGTGATCAGTTAAGTGCAAATTATTTTTGTACATTTTCTTTATAAATTGCACTAGCCATAAGCTATTACCAGCCACCACCACCACCCACCATTGGCCACCATCGGCCTCCAGCCATCACCACCAGCCACACCAAGCATCCCAAGCATCCACTTAGGCCACCATCGGCCACCACTATGCTGGTGGTATGCTACTGTAGAAGTTGCTAGTGCAAAGTGCCTTACACCAGCTTGTACCAGCACTACCTGGTGCAAAGATGTGCATATTGCACACTTACATTTTCACCGGGTGCAGCAAAAACCCCTAACCTAACCCCTATAATAGACCCATTCGTAGGCATCAGCAATCACCACTGGCTACCACCACTAACAATACTAGCATCCCAGCTACCACACCAGCACGTAGCCACCACCATAGACCCATCATTAACAACCATTGTTGGTGGTGGGTCGTGGGTCTGTTGCAAAAGGGGCTCGTGCAAGCTAGGTTATGCACACTGCACTCTTGCACTAGTACTAGCTGTAGCAAGAGGCCCCAACCTAACCCCCACAATGGACCCACCACCACCAGGCTTCACCACTAGTCACACGAGCACCCCAGTCACCACCACAAATCCACCACCAGAAGCAGTAAGTAAAAAAAAAAAAAAAAAAAAAATGAAAAAGGCAAAAATGACAAGCAACAAGATCGTTCCATTGATATTGAAATTAAGTCTCACAAACTCAATGACAAACTATTATAAAAAAAAAAACATCCACAGTAAAACAATTGACTCCTCAGGCCCACAAACCATATCACATCCCATTTCATCAATCAATATGCATAATGCCTCATGTTCGTGCTCCTTTTGATAGACCTTGCACTTGATTCATAATCCTTGCACTTTTTCTAACTGGATGTGAGACTTCTTCTTCAATTGTCTCGGGATGCATTGATTCCGATGGAGTTGCAATTGTCCTAGACTGAATTGATTCAGAAGGAGCTGCAATTGTTGTAGGCTGAATTGATTCAAATGGACATGCAACTGGGTTCTTCTTACTCTTCTTTCTTGTTGGCGTAGCCAATGTCTTCTTCTTTGTTGGCGCAGCCGTTGATTCTTGAGTTTAGCCTTGAGAGATAAGAGCATTTAAACTTCTCCCAGGCTTCAAAAAGAAGACTCAATTATTAACAAAAGTTTGCACCATAAATTAAATTAAATGCAGCCTATAAAACTTGCATTAAGAATAACTGTTTCAGAACGCTCATCTGTATAAAAGCCATAACCATATTGTTTTAGTCTCTTCTCAAGAGCCCCTCTTGTTCGAAGGGGAACGTCACTTTCAGGTACCTGTGATTAGTTGGCTCTTCTTCTCGCATGTGATTTCTTGGGCTCTTGTTGTGGCTGTTCAGCTACAGCAGGGGCTTCTTTGGCCAATTATTCAGCTAGGTGTCTTCTAGATGGCCTTCTTGTAGGTGGCTCTTGATTTGGCTTTCTTCTAGTTGTTTTTCTATTTAGCCCTTCAGCTTTAGTGACACATTCTGTTGGCTTTTGTGGTGGCCTTTGTGATGACCATTCTAGTGGCCTTTATGGTGACTTTGGTGATGGATCTTGTGGTGGCCCTTTAGTTGGGCCCTCTATTGGCAGCTGAGCTCTAGTTTGCCTTCTTTGAATTTGAGAAAAAGGCAAAGGTTATCATAAATATAATATTGGGCCATATAACAACGTAAATGAAAACTAAACACAAATTATTGAACTTACCGGGTATTTTTTTTGCTGCTGCTGAAGAATAGTTGACTTAACTGGCCCTCCAGTTGCTTCAGCCAATTTTTCAGCTGGCTGTCTTCTACCTTGCCTTCTTTGAATAGGCCCTTCAATTTCAGGTATAGAAGGGGCTTTGGCCAATCCTTCAGCTGGCTGTCTTCTACCTTGCCTTTTTTGAACAAGCCCTTCAGTTTCAGGTACAGCAGGGGCTTCAGCCAATTCTTTACATGTCATTCTTGTGATCTGACAAAGACAAAAACATTACATACATGTCACTTATATCTATGTACATACTTGTAATAAACCATAAAGCAACATAAATACAATTGTCATGACTTACTGGGTTTATTGTCATCGACTGAAGAACAGTCGACTCACTTTGCCTTTTTGTTTATCCTTCTCCAACTGTCCCTTCACTAGACCATTTGGCTGGCCTCAACTGTTCTTGCTGCTTCCTTAATTGACAACATTTAGTATTGTGCCCTGCTATGTGGCAAAAGAGCACTTTATCTGTACATCTGTTCTATTTATCCTATGCTGACATGAGACCTCTCCCTCTGTCATTCTTCCTTTTCGCTTTGGTCTTCCCATTTTCTTTTTTAGTGGCAAAGGTTGAGGTGCTTTGCGATCTTTTGGCTCCCAGAATTTGCTACTTTTGATTGGCTGCAACATGAATTGGTATGAAGCAAGATATTTCGGTTTCTTGTACCAATTATCAATGTAGTCTTCTGTGTTGTGGCCCTTCAATTGAATGGCACATATGGCATGTGCACAAGGAATTCCACTTAGTTGCCATGCTCTACATGAACACTTCCTCGTATCTAAATGGACAACATGCTTATCGGAACCCTTCATTATCTCATATCCTACATCTCCATTCCAAATGGGATGACAATACCTATTTGCAGCCAAGTTCTCATCCAATTTCTTAGCAATTTTAGGATCACATTGCCTAGTTCACTTTGCAGCCCCATCTCTTTGTTTGTGTAGCCGAGTCATGACCATAAGTATCGAGATAATTGGTTTGCATCTAGCATATATTATCCCCCAATTGAATGCTTTGCAGATGTTGTTATCGATGTTATCACACTTGAATTTCTCGCTGAAGAACGCCCTACACTAATACTTCGGTTCTGTTTGGAATAGTGCATCATAACCTTCCTTTGTCAATTGAAGCAGTTCTTCTTTGGCCATCCTAAAGTCAGCCATATTCGTGCTCTTTGCTAGCTGCCAAAATTGCGACTGCAGCTTGTCCCCTTTATAGTTCTTTGCCCAATTTGCGTATATCTGCCGCGCACATATTCGATGTTTGGCATAAGGCAACAACTCAGCTATTGCTGGAACCAGTCCTTGCAATAATTCAAAATAAGAAATGTAAGCAAATGGCATGTTGATATTAAAAAGCAAACAATTGACCAAATTTTTCAAAAAGCAAACATTACTTTTTGTTGGTTACTCATGAACGCCCACGCTGCCCCATTTGTTATCTCCAAATCAGTCATCAAATTTTTTAGGAACTGTGACCAATTGTCCTTGTTCTCTACCTTCACAATAGCCCAAGCCAGTGGAAACATTTGGTTATTTGCATCTCTTCCAAGTGCGGCTAGTAATTCTCTCTTGCACAAGCCCTTCAAAAAACACCCGTCCAATCTTATAATCCGTCTACAACTAAATAAAAATCCTCGTTTGCATGCATCGAAGCAAACATATAACTTATTGAACTTGGTCCCAATATCAGGAAGTGGTCTCTCCATGACCTCTACATACACTCTACTTGAAGGATTTTGCAACCAACACTCCCAAGCATAATCCCACAACTGTCCATATTCGCTGCTGTACTGACCAATGAGTATCTTCATCACCTTTTGCTTCAATCTTTTGCATTGATTCCTGGATATATTGATGCTTACCTGCTCCTTCACCAACATTCTGAACTCAGTACTATTCATCTGAGGTATCAGCTTAATCAAATAAAAGAAGTGCTTGGACAACCATGCACTTGTTACCTTTTTATTTTTAAAATTAATGGAACAAGTATGTTCCTCTTAATAGGCTTTAATCCGGAAGGATCCACTTCTCCTAACAAATGTGCCATAGATCTTCCATGGACAATTTTGTTGCGAACACCTAGTTCTTATAAAGGTCTTAGTGTTTCTAATGAAGTCAATATTCCTCTGTGCAGCAATGAGTTCTTCAGTATAGCTTCCCTAAATTGTTTTGCATCTTGAAATTTCATACCTACTAACAAAGTAGGAGAGACAACGGATGGATCATAAGAAAGAAACTTACTTTTCCTTTTATGCATAGCTCCTTCATCTTCTTCAAGCTCATCTTGGGAAATAACATTCTTGACGCTTTCTTCATAATTAGTCTCCTTATCAGCAGCACCAGCATTTGCAGGGCCTTCGGCTCTGTTTGGAACTTCATCAGCTACTTGCAAAGTTACAAACTTATTTGTCAAAAAATCCCTTTGCTTTTTTTCTTAACTGTACAAGCTCCTCGTCGTTGTTATCACTTATGAAATTTTCAGCAGGCAACCCTTCATCATCATCATCACTTGATTAAGCTATTTCCCAATCTAATCCAGTGATTGTGACATCACCTATGTCATCATCACTTTGGTGAATTGCATCTGCGCTCCTCTCATCTCCATCATGTCTATCCTGCATTCCTTCGACCCTAACGTCAGTACTACCTGGAATACCATCTCCTTCTTGTCCTACTTGGGCGCTCTTTCCATCATCATCTTCGCCCTCACTTTCACTATTGTACTCAATCATATATTTTTACCTCATCACCATGAAGATAATGGTATAAAACATCCCTAAAACTATTATCATCTTTTAAGCTTCTCAAACCATCTTTTAAGCCTTTTCTAGGAATACAATATAGCAACTTCTGAACTTTACAAGACAAATAAGTCACTATATCCCTAACAAATCCTATATAAGATGCCTTCTTTATCTCGACAAAGATGGTACCCTCATTTCCACCCTCATACTCCCACTCATTCTCCCCAATCATAAAACCCCCACTGTAGCAAACTATGACAGCGATATAATCCTTGTCATAAGCCATTTCTGCACCAAGAACAAGAAAAATAATAATTAATTTTTGGGACTACATCCACAAAGAACAATAGACAATTGCACATGGGAGTCCCCTCACTCTCATGGACTTTATTAACAGAGGTCCCCACACTGACAATATGCCCTTACATGATAGCCAAAAAAAGAGGTCGCCATTTTAATTATTTGTCTTCCCTTCCCTTAAAATATTAACAAAAAACAGAGGTCTCCACACTGACAATATGCCTTTACATTACAACCAAAAAAGAGGTTGCCACTTTAATTATTTGCCTTCCATTCCCTTAAAATATTAACAAAAAAGAGGTCCATAGGTCCCCATAACAAGCATAGCCCAAGCAATTTTGTCTACTATCTTTTGCTGAACTAAACTTGTGATGTGAGAATGTACATCAACTTAATCTAATCTATTTTTCCTGTGAAAACACATACAGAAAATTAAGGAAAGCTCGATGTAAAAATATATGGTGAAAGTTCTGTTTCTCATCCAGCCAGGAGAAATCATACCCTACTCTATGATGTCTGACCATTAATATATTGTGTCAAGTGGTCATTACACAAACCAAGAGAAATTCAGAGGAAAATCCAAGCCCTGAATTTATCCATTGCACAATAGACTGATACTACATGTCAAAAGAGCTAATAGTTTATAAACTTTAAAAGGAGGTACTTACATGTGGTTTCAAATATGTCCCTCGCAGGTAAACAAACTTATATAAAGTATCAAAACAAATTTTGCACTCCTCAATGTTCTCTACATATATGTTGATTATTTGATTAGAAACAACAATTAGGAAAGAAGAGTAAAATAACCAAAAGATCATAATCAAGGGAACAAAAGCATATTGATAGCAAAGTTGCGTGCTCTTTGCAGAGCACTTGAGGGCCATTATTTTACACCTTCCACCTTAATCTATCTATCATATCCCACCTGATTCAATATTTCGTTTCACTCAAAACACTAGTTCCTAGTTCCACCTTATTCAATATTTCGTTTCACTTGAGCATCAACTGCAGAAATCATCGATTGAGGTGAGCATCTCCACACAAGGGAGTAGCGAAACAGAGCGCGCGCATTTCAATAGAATTTACACAAGCCAACACACACAGCTCAAGCATAACACACCCACCTCACCACTAGAAGGTCCGATCGGCACATTTCCCTATTGAGCCCAAAATTTTCCATCGGAGCTCTAATAAAATAATCGAGCCCTAATTTTATCACAGGGGAGGGGGAGAAGGGGCCGAACCTAGAGGAGAGATGATGGTGAGCGGCAACGACGATCAACGATGGTGAGCGGTGGCAATGACCAACAACGGCGACTGACGATGGTGACCGATGATCACCTCTGGGCGTGAACGGCGACGGAGAGAAGGGCTTGAGATCTAGTGTGAACGTGGACGGGGAGGAACGGCGATGGCCAGGTCTACTTAAGCCAAAATAACCTAAACAACGTCGTTTAACACCAAGGAAGAACGGCGTCGTTTAGGTCAGCTCAGTCAATGTGGATGGACGACGTCGTTTTTGTTGTCCACGTGGGCTTTTTTTTTTTTTAAACGTTTGCCACCTCAGTAAAAGAAGTTGCCAGAAAATGCCATGTATGCAATTTGGCCGGATTTTCTTGTCGGTGGCACTCAAGTGATCCATTTTGCTTCGATTTTGGCACTTAAGTGTCACTTTCGTAAGTTATGACACTTAAGTGTTTCTTTGTGCCAAGTTATGGCACTCTAGGGTTCTGCGCGTCATTAAATATCATTGTCTCATGTTTAGACAATCTTGAATTTGTAAAGGTAATTATTTATTTCAAACCCGTGTATGGTAAACATCCAATTTGAAATATGTAGGATGGAGACCTTGGGAGAAATCTTGGCCGCCTTGTCACCAGGCATTATGTTGTGACCATGGTAGGATTTGAGCAATATATTAGTTAATGAAATGGACCATTGACATAGTTTTTAATAGAGATTAATTAGTGGACTTGACCAGTGATGCTTGTGTTGTAATGATGGTTTTAATGAGTTTTTCATATTAGTATAAAGACTTGTTGTAAAGAGACAATTCATATATGATTCAATATGTATTTTATACTTGGAATTTGAGTTATAAAGTTTTGGTATTGCTTTGTATATACGCATAGTGGTTGCTCGATCTATTTAGAAGATTTGTACTGCTTATGGAGCCGTGGTTACTCATTTCACTTGTCTTTCATGTTTTCTTGCCCCTCGGTTAGCAACAAGTAAGGTGAGAGCGCTATCAATGGAAAACTTTTGGGAATTTTTTTTTTTTTTTTTTTTTGGATATGGTTTTTTTGGAGTCCGGTCACGGGGTCTGAATATTAAGTATGAATCATAGTTAATATTTTGTGATATGGTTTGAGGGAGTGGTGTATAAAGTTGTTGTTATCTTGTTGGGTTGATGAGTCTAGTTGTATATGTTCTTTCAGTGGACTATAGAAGCTTTGATGTTGTAACCAACTTATCGGTTTATGTGGTGATATATACATATGGTTGAGATATATATATATATATATTGATATCAGATTGTTAATTTTGTTTGAAATTGCGTCCTTTGTGTGGATGGACAGCCATGTCATCCTCAAGGGCAAAAGAATGTGATTCATGGAATGAAAATTACTGCGAATGAGAATGGTCAATGGAACCACCAAACGTGGGCTTACTATCAAGAGAAAAGCTAAATTACATGTATATAAGTGCAACTATTCAACTCCTAGTTGGGAAAACATTCAATCTCCCCTGGACTTCTGAAAAAGGAGCAGCAGATGCACATTAAATAAAAAACTTTCTTCGGTCACGGCAGCAACCTAACTTCACTAAACCGACACTCACTTGACCGGTGGAGCTCTGTAATATGCTGGGACAGTCGCCGGGAAGAACATTTGCCTAACCCCTTCTGCTCGGATGATCGGGAATATAATCCCGGATGCGCCCTGCAAAAATGATTTAAACATCTTTCATATTTCATGAATATGCCATATTGTGCCAAGAAATTAACACAAGCTAGAGACAAAATGGGAGATAGAAGTACGTGAGATGTGAATTGACTCACCGAAATTAATCTGAATCCGATCCAGATGCGTTTAGGAGAAGGGAACGGCAGCAACAAACGCCCCACACCATATATCGCAACCGCAAAGAAATGGAGGACCAAGCTCAGTGGACGAGGATTCAGACCGGAGAGCAAAGAAATGGGTCCTGTCGAGAACAAGCCCCCAAGGCAAAGATAGTCGAAGCAGGCCTGTCGCATCTCCTTCCTTGCTTCATCGGGCGATGCACAAAAGACCTTGTGCAAAGCCCCTGCCAGCGTATTTATCGTGGATGCCACTGGCTGCAGGTACACGAGATCACAATTAGTCTTCTTCAAACACATTCTAAAATATTTGCACAGGCAAAGGCACTAACAACTGATAGGACTCACCTTACGCAACGTGTAGAATGATTCGAGATATTTGCAGAGAGCAGGCGCATCATCGAGGTCCCTCAAAGGCCGTATAAGATCCCGCAGCACAACAATATCAGAGAGTGCCACGGTCATTCCTCCTCCGGTTAAGGGATGACGCATATTGAAAGCATCCCCCATTAGCAAAGCTCCTGGAGTGGGATGTGGAATGGCCGGCATGCTTCTGTTCGGCATGGTCCGCATGTTTCCTCTATCCACCGCTGCCACAAAGGCATCGAGGATTTCAGGGGGAACCTGAAGTGCCCGTTAACACCCGGTCAGCACAAGACACATATAAATCACTAGTCATTGAAAAACAAACTCAAGGATTGACAAGAAGAATCCCATGTAATGAAAAGGTTTTATGAATGTAATTTGTCAGATGTACCTGAGGTGCTACCACGGTTTTTAGATAGTTTGCCATTTCCCCGTTTGAAATTGAAGGCACCTTTTGGCCCGGTACGTCAACCAGACAGCGGACCTCAGTGCTACTGATGGGGTAAAAGAGGATTGGAGAGGGATCAGCTAAAATGACGTGCCCATGGTTCGCATAAGGAAGGTTGCAGTTCTCCAGAACAAGACCGACAAAACAGGACGGCACATCAACCTGCACATGGTGTGAATCTAGTTCAGACACTCTTTGAAAACATACGCACTAACAGAACGTTAATCCAGCATGACTGCATCTCAAGACACAAAATCGCCAACATCATTATACGAAAAGTCATATCTGGCAGAGAGCAAAGTTGGCCCTCCTTAGTACTTACCTTGGGATCGCAAAGGGAACGTCGCAAATTCGAGAAGCATCCATCACAAACAAATGGTCAAGGGTGCATATGCAGTGAGCTCTTGACCTGTTCTTGTCTTGTATTGGATTCCTTTGACAGTTCCATTGTCTTCAAGCAAAGAAGTGACTGTCCCTTGCTCCAGTTGCACGCTGATGGAAGTCAAAAGATTAACTTGATCGACTAATCGACAAAATAAGTATGTGGGTAATGTTTTTACAGAAGAACACTTATAGCACGAAAGATAACAGAGGTCTGCTGCAATCATACAAATCAAAAGTCTAAGGAAAGAGCTGGGCTATGGCATGAAGTATTTTTATGGTCATCTTGTAAGCCGCAGTCATTTGGATAATGCAGAACAGAAAATGATTGTCAAATTGAACAGGCCAACAAGCAATGAAATGAGCCGATACAGAGTTCGGAGGTATTTACTTGGGGAGAGTGGCTGCTTTTTCCCGCATTTTCTGTATGAAGCGGCCATTGTGGAAGCTCTTACCAGACACATCAGAACTAAACATTTCCAATGGATAGGAAAGTCGTGTATTTCGTCCATCCTTGAAGAGTGCATAACCAAACACCTGTTGTGCATCAATTTTCTCCACGCAATCTGCATTCACCAAGTTCGATTCGGTGAGCAGTTTTGTTTTCAGTACTCATGGAAACAAGAATAATAAAATACGATTATAACCAGGCAACGGTAAGTGCTATCTACTTCCATTCTAGTACTTGTCAAAAGAAATAGGAAAATTCATTTCCAATCAAGCGATGGTGAGTAGCACCCGAATCATTGCTGAGAAACATCAAAAGTTTCACTAGACTTACCTTCAAGTCCCAACTCAATCAGTTTGAGGTAACCACCTGGTTGCAAAAGTTCTCCGACAATCCGGTCAGGCTCCGACAAGTCCCTTTCAATCACACGCACTTGGCGGCCGTCCTGCTTTTCACATGCAAATGATTGATTAGGAACAGAATTTGAAACTGATAACCAGCAAAGGGCAAAGCTTGTATCCAATGACAATGAATTAAAAAGGGCACAAGATATTCAAAAGATCAGAACTCTGATTTAGAAAGACATGGTGAAAAACAGTCAATTGAGATCATGGCATAATATAGCAATAGAAAATCAAAGATCAGAAAAAGGCAATCTACTCCCAACTTGTCCATTAACACAAGGCCTAGACTAGCCTGATTTTTGCTTTATCTGAACAGTGCAAGCGTGCATAGAGTAAACCAGCTGGTAAAGTTAAAGCAACCACTCTTAATTCAGGACTTTGGTTCTATCTGTAGCTTCACCACATAGTTCATCAGGATTAGATGAATCCACCCACTCGAGAGGTTGAGATTGAAATAAATTCATGTCTTAGGATCCAACCAAACATTTTCAGCAAAAACAAGTTTTATGCCCGCTGGACCCAAGATTCCTCCAGTCAACACATCACGGTCATGCAACATCCATTGCCCATCCAGTGAGACAATCACAATACCTCCCAGAGAGAAATCAAACTTGCCAAATCATGTCTCTCGATCAGAATTCAAATAACCAATCAAACCAAGGCAATTGAATGAGGGTGAAAAACAGATGTTGCAAGATCATAGCTCATGATTTCACCAGGGCTTTCGAAATAGTGCATCAAGCTTCCTGAATTTAGCAGAATGTCATTTTCCACTTGGCCAAAAGTTCAGAACACCATAAACCATCTCTATAAATCCCATAGAAATAAAAACCATTTTTATGAGATGTTCTCAGTGCAGAACAAAATTCCAATCTTCAGACTGATAGTGTCAACTCGTCCAATAATTTGTTGTCTCCCATTCGAGGAAGTACCGCATCGATCATAGACAAAACAGAAGGCAAGAAAAGAATTCAGTTGCATTAACATCACCTTCCCGAGCGTGTAGGCGAGAGCAGAGCCAGCGACCCCAGCTCCAACGACGATGACGTCAAAGTCGCCCCCGCCATTTTCGTTCACCGATCTGCCATCCTCGTCCTTCGCGGTTCTCATGCTTTTAACGCATTCTCTCCCATTTCGTCTCCTCTTTCTCGCAACCAAACGGTAAAGAAACAAGACTCCGAGAACAGAGGCCAAGATGCCACCCACCCAGCACCACCCGTTCGGATTCTCATTCCGAAGCCGACCCGCCGCCATTCTCGAACTACTGCAGCAGGGAAGAAGGAAACGGAGGAGGCCCGTAATGCAGATGGAAGTTTCGTGACTTCTGGAGCTGTTGGAATTCTTTTTCTTGCCTCTTCTCGAAGGCTTGGGAGGGGGAGCTTTACTTTGTCCCTCTCGGAACGCAAACAGCTGTCGTGAACTATAATTTTGGTGGATGCGTGTGTCCGTGTATGTGTGTTGTGTCTGCGTTTGGGATGCATTCGGGTGCGGCGTTATTTATAGGGGAATGGAACGGCGGCTTACCGGTCGGTCATTCAAACGACCACGACAAAGAACGGCTCAATGAGTCCTCATGCTGACTTCTGCTTCTTGCATGCTGACCATTTTCTTGCCCTCCTCATCTTCTTGATTCTTTTTTTATTCCTTATAATCCACGCAGACTCCAGCTACTTTGGACTTACGGTATAATTTTGCTGTTAAATTTATTATCCCGATCTTGGAGACGATATTGGTTCTTGGTCCATATGGTACGTAAAATCATGCGATAAGTTATATCCGTCCATGAAGAACTAATCGACCAAGAATGTTGGGCAAAACACGAACAGACTCGGAGAGCTTCCTCGCGGCCGATGTCGCGACACTCTGGCGAACGATGGTTGTAAACAACGATGACGATGGCTGATGTGGTTGGCCGTCGCCGGCGACAAAATGACCCACCTGTACCAAACTTGGGAGAGTCGCCAGTATTCAGAGGGCAAACTCTGATCTAACCAAATGCCGACCGTGCGTAGTGGCTAGAAGTGAAGTGAGGACAGTAGATTGGCAATCCATTCTTGTACTTTGAAGAACCAAAATCTCAAATCTATACTTATGAACACCTGATGTCATGAGGAATGATGTCAAACTTTTCGAAGTTCCTTAAAAAGAAGAAATGATTTTTGAGGAAAAACATAATAAGCGAAGTGCCCGTGTTTTTACCTGAAAGAAGTGACAATAAAACACGCCGGACATTAGATTGGACTTGTGGATACATGAATCTGAATCTCTCTATTGCATTAGCATTAAATAGAGATAATATTTTCACATAATTGGTGAAAAAATTTCAACAGTTAGGAAATTACCGATCATGATGCCTGCGAGCGCATACGAATTTCTCAGCGCAATTACAAATAGTCCGGGAAATTTGTATATTATGTTGGAATTACGAGGAAACAAGGCTCAACCAAAGTATCAGTAAGGAATACTGTTACATTTTGGAAATTCTACGTATTTCCACAATTAAATCTCTCTTCTTTATTTTTTATATCAACCGTAAATTGTTGGAGCCGGCCAGTTGAAATTGCCGACGCGGGTGAGTATGCGAGCGTTTGTCGTATGTGAAATTGTGGGGGAAGTCGAAAGTGGAGTCAAGTGCATGGATGCTGGAGCTTGGGGTTGGTGGGTCGCCCCACCGCAAGCAAACACGCAACCCGCCACACTAAAATAGTTGGATTTAATTACCGATAACTGTCTCAGTGACCACCTTCCCATATAAAAAGAAGGAAGTAAGGAGTTCGATTTCTCACATTCTCAGTAGTTTGGGGGTAAGAACGTTTGGTTTTAGTCATGGAATTAGACTCCTCATGCTTTGCAAAAAATATGATAAAAGTTTGGGAGTGAGTTAAGAGTTAGAGTATGATAGACAAAAAAAAAAAAAGTAGCCGATTCCATTTGTGGCTCACAATAAACCCGTCACGATACTTCTTCATAAATAATGGAATTTTATGTTTAGATATTTGCAAAGGTAATTGTGTATTTGAAATCTTGTATTGTAGATCTCCAATTAGTAATATGTAGGAGTCAAAATATTATATTTAAAAAAAAATTAAGATCGATGACCTTAAACTCGAGACAAACATACTTAGCTTTTGAACGATTCCCTGAAGCTGAGATTCCCTCAATAACGGTATCGACTCATTCGCACAAACTGTCAAAGCGCCCCAAACTAGGTGAAGTAAATGCAAATTCCAATTATGCGATGTACAAGCGACGTCGAACGAGTCAATCGCATCACAAAATCACAGTAACCATGCCCACAGATCGCGTTCATGCTTATTTCACGGTGGTCCAATCGGGCAATAATTGCCAACCCAATTGGATCTTAAGATTAATTTATCTTGATTTTAGTGTCGAGTGACTGGCAAATATTTGAGTGATAGGACATAGGATTAGTTAGAAAAATCATATGTTACATCGAATAACGGGACCAATGTAGTGGTCCAACTTATCACACTAGCTTCGATTTCAGACTTTAGCAAATGTGTGCACTGTGCACGTGATCAAATAAGTGATGTGATTTAGCTCCTAATTGAATTTAATATTAGTCACGACAATGATCAACTGATAGATGCGTTTTTTGTTTTTTTAGGTTGCGGGGTTATTTCCACCACTTTTTGAGTGGGTACCCAATTTTTATTTAATCGTGAAAATTAAATTTCTGATTATGGAGAGTTGTGAAGAACTGATCGACTTGATTAATCGATCATATAATTAACTCTACAGCCATGACAAATGATTTCATACAAAGAAAATAGTGATTTTAAATCATGGAACAAAATTGGATACTCTTACATAATTCTAATACTCTTACATAATTCTAATAAGAGATTTACCATATGCGAATTTTAAATAAATAATTACGTATGTGAAATCGAGATTGTCTAAACATAAGATTACGATGTCCATGACAAAATACCATGAGGATTATTGTGAGTACTAGACAGAACCTGACTACTTTAGCAAGGCTGATTCAAAATATCATGAAAACCCGAATTGAACTGGACGAATAATATAATAGTATTTATTGGTATTTTGGTTAAGTTTTGTTGCCTCGTCATAAAATACTGATTTCCGAGACTATTTTTAGTTGCGTTGAGATACATGAGTGCGCGCGGGCATTGGTAATTTCCTAATTATTTAAATCTTGGCCCCATTTTTGTTAATTATTATCTCTTTTTAAAGCTAATGCAATGGAGGATTTGAACTCATGTATCCACGTGTCCGATATGATGTCCCGAGTCTTTGGTTAGGTCAGAGCTTGCTCTCTAAACAAGAATGACTCTCACAGGTTTAGCTCAGGTGGGTCATTTTGTCGCCGGCGGCCAACCTTGGTGGTCGTCGTCGTTGTTCACGACAATTGTATACCAAATCGTCGCTGACATTAGCTATGAGGAAGCTCTTCGAGTCCATTTGTGTTTCGTCCTGCGTTCTTGATTGACTAGTTCTTCATGGATCAAGATAAGTTATTGCAAGATCTATAAACCATTTAGGCCAAGAAACGATATTGTTCCAACGTTGAGATAGACTCGGTTTAATAAATTCTATAGCAACATACAATGAATTTAATAGCAAAATTATACACTAAGTCCGATGGAAAATTCTAATAAGGGCGTGAAGTGTTTTTCATTTTTCAAATAAAGATTCGAAGTGAATCTTGTTTCAAATAGGTGCCCGGAATGCTATTATTTTCTTGAATAAGGATTTGAAGTTGATTTTTTTTTTTTCAAATAAAAGCCTAAATCGGCTATGTCGATTTCAAAGAAGGGCTTAACCTAACTAGCTGATAAATGACATTTTCTTCATTTACTTGTTTTAATTTCCTTTCCCTTTTTCTTTCTCTTTTCCTTCTTTTTTCCATAGAAAAGACAAACTCAAAAAATAAATAAAAAACTAAAAGTTAAAAAAAAAAGAAAAAAACCTAGGTGGAGGACTGGCCTAGGCCTTGACCATTCAATGAGATCGGGCCATTTTTGAGATTAACATAATTACTTCAAACTCTTACTTAAGATATAGTTCACTTCATATCTTTATTTGAGAAAACGATGACAGTTTAAACCTTTATTTGATATTTTCTTTTAGTATGCAGTAGCTAAATTATGTATTGTGCTCTGGATTATATGGAGGGAAAGAAAAATTTTAAAAAAAGAAAAGAAAGAGGAGAGCGAGAAAACGGTCAGCATGCACGAAGCAGAAGTCAGCATGCAAACTCATTGAGCCGTTCTTTGTCGCGGTCATTTGAGGGCGTGCGTGACAAAATTTCTATTTTTCGATTTCTCTATTTTCTCGTTCCCGGAACAGGTTTGGAGCAAACCGTTTGGTAATGCAATTTGATTTCTCTATTTCGAAACAGATTTCTATTTCAGAAATAGAGAAATCGAAGAAATCGAAAGTTTAAAATTTTTAACTTTCGGTTTAAAATAGAAATCAGAAGTTGAAATCAAACCATATAAAAGAACCTTGTGCTTTCTTGCTAACTTAATTCACTCATAATCACAACTTCACAAATTATTGCTAAGTTTCTTTTTCTTATTTTGCTTGTGTTTTTTTTTTTTTTGATAACTACCTCTTTAGGATGAAAGGCAATTGAATGGGTCCCCAATTTTCAAAAACGACCAAAGTTCTTAAATGCTTACTTAAAAACAATTGAGCTCTTTCCTCCTAGAAAGGGCACGGGCATGGCTAGTTAAAGAAATAGTTTTTACGCAATAGATGAATAAAAAATATGCCTAGAAATTTAACCTTGTTTCTTTATGGATTCAAAATTCTTGCAAAATCAAAATAATTAGATTGTTACACAATCTTGAATTTTAATGCGAAGGCAAGAGATTCAAGAGAATCTCTCTCTTTGCTATGCAATGGCCATTAAAGGTTAATTGAGCAACAATAAAGAAATTAGGGATGAACAACTGGACTGATTCAATTCGAGAATCAAAATAAACCGACCTTCCCTCGATTGGTTTCTAACCATAAATGTTACACCATCAATTTTATTTTGTTGATAATCTTGTATAATATTAGTCTTTGATAAAATGACAGAGTTGTATAGGCTCCATTGATGGCATCCATATTCATGCTTTCGCGGTACTTGTCTGAACCTACGTAAGATGAGCTTACAAATGATACATTGACCGATGAGGGAAACCAAATAAATATGCTTAGGAAAACCATTGCCAATAAAATGACAAGGGATAATAATATGCCGGAAATTCCATGAAATTGTATTTTCAACTTTTGTAATGTATTAATATTATTTCGACTATTATTTTGTATTTGAGGATTTCCTATGTTGTTATCTAATAAATTTTTATTCCTAGAAATAGAAATTTTATTCTGTTATCAAACGGATTTCTGTTCCATAAATAGAAATTTTGAGTTGTTATCAAACGGGTTTCTTTGCTCAGAAACTTGTCCGGGGAATATAAATTGAGAAATCAACTTCTTGTTAGAAATCAATTTCTGGAATAGAAATTTTGTCATGCACACGCCCTGAACGACCGACCGGAAAGCTGCTGTTCCATTCCCCCATAAATAACGCCGCAGCCGAATCCATCACAAACGCAGAAGACACAATACACGAACACGTACGCACACACCAAAGTTTAGTTCACGACAGCTGCGTGCGTTCCGAGAGGGAAGAAAGTAAAGCTCTCCAGTCTGAATCCTCGTCTACTGAGCTTGGTTCTCCACTTCTTTGCGGTTGCAATATACCATGTGGGGCGTTTGTTGCTGCCGTTCCCTTCTCCTAAACGCATCTGGATAGTAGCCAGATTAATTTCGGTGAGTTATTTCACGTCTCACGTACATCTCTCATTTTGTCTCCATCCTTTGTTACTTTCTTGGCACAACATGGCACATTCATGAAACATGAAAGATGTTTAAATCATTTTTGCAGGGCGCATCCGGGATTATATTCTCGATCATCCGAGCAGAAGGGTTAGGCAGATGTTCTTCCCGGCAACTGTCCTGGCATATTACCGAGCTCCACCGGTCAAGTGAGCATCGGTTTAGTGAAGTTAGTTGCTCCCGTGACCAAAGGCAGTCTTTGTATTTTATGTGCATCTGCTGCTTCTTTTTCAGAAGTCCAGGGTAGGTTGAATGTTCTTCCAACTGGAAGTTGAATACTGAATAGTTGAGCTTATATACTTGTAATTTAGCTTTTCTCTTGATAGTAAGGCCTCGTTTGGTTCCACTGATGATCTCATTCACAGTACTTTCATTCCATGAATCACATTGTTTTTCCATTGTTTGAACAATAAAATTTTTTTCACGTTTACAAGTGAACACATCTTAACCATCGAGTACACCTCCATGGCTGCAATGGTGGGGCTCGGCTCCATCGAGTGCCATGAGTTTGAGAGAAAGAGACAATCGTGTGACAAGCGCTGTGCGACAAGCCTGGTGTTCCCCTAGCTTAGAAGAAGAATCAGAATTAGATGGGAAGAAGGTGGTGATAAGAGTTCAGAGAAAGGTCATACAGTCGAGAAAAATAAATCTCTTCGTTTTCATATTCGATAAAAAGCACCGAGTAGTGACGAAGAGTTTGTAAGGATCGTACCCGGAGCCAGTAACAGAGGAAAGCTGCGAAACAACTTCCCGAATTGCAAATGCAAACAATGGAAATGTCAGCAACGGAGCAGAATCGGCAGTCCTAAGCTCACGCAAAGTTTCCTGTCGAGTAGGTTCATCAACTGAGGCACTCCGCTTCAGTTTCCATTCGGTGGTTCTGTAATAAAGCCCGACTCCTCTTCAATCTTTTTCAGACAGGTAATGCCCTCTTTGCCAAATTCACCGCCTCCTCTTATTCAGCCCAGCTAGTCCCACCTTCCACCAACAGCTTCCAACCGTCACGTTCATCACCAACGTTTGAGGAAGAGAGACGACGGTGGCGGTGACCATGGCAATGGAGGCAATGGAGGCCATGCAACGGCGATTACCCGGCAAGGTCTGGTGAGAGCTCACAGGAGGTGGAGCCTTGGAGGTGGTGAAGGTGGTGTTTTCATTTTTTTTAAGGAATGGGGATTCGGAATCTCAATCCTAGCAATTGAAAGGTAATCCGGGGATCCAAATTTTAAGGAATCTAATTTCTCAATGAATCGAACACGATCATTCTTGTATTTAGATTTCTAATCTAACAGACTCACTTAGATCCTGGTCCCCTCGTTACGGATTCCAGATTCTTGCCATCATTAGATATCAGTAAAGGGGGGAAAGGGCATCATAAATTGTACATAGCTAGGCCAAAAGATGAAGGTAACTGACGTTCAACAAGCAGCAACAAGAGGTCGAAAACAAGCATGCCGTAACCTTCCCCAGCAAATCGCAATTTACAAGTAACTCCATGCCCTCTTCTTTACCGTATATAAAAAAACTGTGTAGATCCATGTAGCTCCAAGCTCACCCTCGTTGAAAAACCACAAAAAAAAAAAAAAAAAGGATAAAATACCCAGCTCAAATGAGCTAGGTTACTTTCAATGAGATCTTGGCGATAAAGAGGGCCATGCCGTGCAATTGTAAATTATGCTCTACATTAACATTCCCTAACCACGTCTTACGTGGTTTTATACCTCTTGTCAAAAGACATAATTTTATTCTGCTTGGACGCCCTAGTATCAGGACACAAGTCAAAGAAATGCCCAGTAACTCTGCAAAACTTGAATCTGGTGCAGCATCTTCTTCCCAGTTGGTGTCCTGGGAATTCAATGCAGGGCATTGGCACCGTTCCGTCATCTGCTATTGCATTTCAATGTCAATCCTTGGAATATCATAGACAGAATCAAGCCAATGTGTTAGGTCTTATTATTTTCCCGTTCTTTTTTGATGGCCTCGTAAGACCCCATTACTTCTTTGAACTTCGCCTCAGCGGCCACTGCAGTAAAATATGCAATGTTAACGATGTCATCTGAAACTTAGACCATAAGATGTTAATGATAGCATCTGTGTGCGAGATTCTGATCTGTGCCAACGAGCACAGCCTACCTTTGTTATCCTGGTTCTGATCCGGATGAAACTCCAATGCCTTGGCCCTAAATGCTGTCTGCAACAATATAAAAAGCCAAAATATATTAAATGAGCACGTAAAAGGTTTAAAAAAAGAAAAATACATGCCACAAGCAAAGCAGATAAGGAAATATTGAGCTGCTTTTGACACCATAAGACTTAAGAAACGAAAGTGAATATCACTCATTTCCAAAAAATTCCTATGATCCCCCCGAAAAGAAAAGACTAAAGCTTATGTCTAAAATTAAAACCGAAGAGCAATGAATGTTAAAACATCATAGTGAAGAGCCAAGCAATCCCAGACAGGCTCTAATTACTTGCCGACTTTGTCACATTAAGTAACTCCTTTCAAGTCCACCTAAGTCTGACGAAAAATAGAAAATGAGTAATACACATGCTGTCACTGTTCATAACCAGAAAGCAAATTCAAGTAACTTGCTAATTGCCTGGTAAAAGTCAATCTGAATCAAATGTATCTTCTATTGGCACAGCCCAAGATATATGGGCATATATACATCAAACATGGCAAGAAGTATAGAAGAAATGACAAGAAAATTAGAGAAACGTCCATGTTATGCACACAAGATAGACATAAAGGGATTCAAATACAGCAAAGACATACCTTGATCTCAGCATCCGTGTATGGTGTCTTCCTTGACCTTTTGCAACCAAATAAGAAAGAAAGTCATGTTCTAATTCAAAATGATGTAAATAATCTAGCCACCTAACTACATTAACTTGCGCATCTCAGCTCCTGATTAGTTTTTGCCAGAACAAATTGCTCTAAGGTCATTTTTCTGGCATAGAAACTACTGGCAAATATAAATACAGTAAGGTATTACATATAAAAACTACGTTCTGGGTTCTAGCGGCCTCCTGATACATTAAGATTTATGGGCTTACATTATTGCATAACTGAAGGGGGATATCAAACAAACACAATCTAGTCAATACAAACTCCTTTAAACAACCAAGGAATCTTTTTGAAGTGCTCATCGGTGCTGTAAACTGGATAAAGAAAATGGACTAGTCACCAGCACGAAAGGGGAAAACAATTCAGACACCAGATTCAGCAAGCAGTGTACAGATGGAAATATAGCTAAGGAACTCCCTTCCAAATAAGGTGGCTTGTAGAGGATGAGATAAATCATTAGGTAGTTCTTTCTTTAACCTTAGGTGCTGCTTTCAAGACATAAAGGGTACATGTAGCATCTCAGTTTCCATATCGCCAGGATCAGCAGCATCGCCTCACCTATCAAGGCCCAAGACAGAGTAATGATGTGACAATGGGTAGTTTGCGTTCTCCCTTGGAGCTCTCCTGAAATTAGTACTTCGATATCTGGATGATGTATCTGCCTTCCAATACCAATCATCCCGCTGGAATTGCTGATTATATGCACCGGCATCATTTTCATTCCAGCTCTGATACCCCCTATTATATTTACTCCTTTCTCTATTAAACACACTCTGCATTCGCTTTATGCGCTCCTGCGGAAAGTGTACCAAATATGAAACTATCAGATAGTCAAGTGGTGACAAATGCAGAAAAAGAATCCAAGCAACCAATTGCTTTCCCCAACAAATACGTGAGACAGATTAGTCTATGTATTCTCTTGAATTGACTCGCAAATATTGGTTTTCACCAAATAACCTCTGACACATAGCAACAACATTCATTCAGAATCAATGGCCTATCATATTCATGCTTATATTCACTTAAGACTTTGTGAAAGTCCATGATATAATAAGGTGGATAAACGCGGACAATGTTCAAGGAACTTAAAGAAAAACTTGGATGTACAAATTTGCAGTTTCTCATTGAAGGGGGCCAAATTTGTCAAAAAAGAACACAACAAAACAAATGGAATTTCAGGAATGATGTAAAAGCCACATGAAGATCTTTCAGTTTTTCTATTTTTGCATGTTTAAGCCCTCTCTTTGAGAACTTTAACAGTAAATTACTTAGAAATGTATCCCTCTGAAATTTGGATACTTACAATCCTGTCTAACACTATAACACTATAAACTCGTAGGTCCTTCATTTCTACACATCCTAGTAAGGACCTTCCCCACACCCACCACCCCCCCCCCCCAACCCTCTTCTCTCTCTCCTCTTTTCTCTTTTTCTCTTTCAAATCATGTAGCTGATGACTTTACCAACTACTCCAGTATATAGAAACAATGAAACATAATGGTTACATAATCTCCAACAAGGCAAATTCAGTATACAAAGGATAGCTAGGTCTCTAGAAAGTGCTCAAAAGTTGATTCAACAAACTAACAGTTAAACAGGACAGATCAAACTAAAACTCACCACTCTCTCCATTTCTTCTTCATATGCCTCCTGCATTCGTCGGTTGTACCTCTTCCAAGCTTCCTCTTGATAAGCCGTTCTGAAAGATCTTGCCGATTCATGCGACCTGGTTAACTTTTGTTATGCAGTCCAGTCAGGTTCTTAGTCAAATCCCAAAATTCACAAGACAGAACAAATTTACTCAAGATTTCAGCCTAATTATATCTTTTTACAGCACTTCAAAAAGCTACGTTGTCATGAAGCATAAAGCAAAATGTAAAAAAGCAGGTAAATGCCTACCTGATACAAGACCCAATAACTAAAGGTGTAATCAATATTTATGAACACTATGCCATCATGAAGAGTAATGAAAATGCAAAAGCAGGGGGGGAAAAGATTATGCCTACCTGAGCATAGACCCAATTTACGGTTTGCCGAAGGCGAGAAACCTGCGAATTAATGCAGTTTTCAGCACTCGAACTGGGTTTTAATCAGAAGCAACTAGAAGAACAAAATCTAGCACGAAAAATTTGATCAACACCGAACACGAAACGATCGAAATACTAACCAAAAATCTAGCCAATACCACTATGAAGGATGCTATCATTCAAAATTTTTTTTTGAAAAAAAAAAAAAAAAGCTGACTTTCTGAGGAATACAACGAAAATGTGCCTATTAGACACAACCCAACTCTTCAAAGCATCGACACAAATAACAACTTCGACTTCAAAACACCATCTTCACCGCACCGATTCTACCAATAATTCCGACCAGAAATCATCATTTCCGACACGATATTTTCATACCAAGTTCGACGATACAAACCTCGGACACATCTCCAATGATAACCCGATAACATTCATTTGAACTAACAACAATGAGAAGCAAAATCAACGGGAAACCAACACGAACAAAATAAATAAATAAAAAAAAACACCGACCGCCAAAGTGGTAGCTGTGGCGCCAATTAGGCCGAAGACCAGAACGCCCCAGAGCTTCATCTCCTCCTCCTCCTTCCCCTGGCTCGCCCGGTTCGCATTTCCCCGATTCGGGTCTCCGCCCTCCCTCCCCATTTCTCCCTCCTCCTCCTTATTCTTCTTCCCAAGTTTTCCAATTGCCGGAAAGGATTGACCACAGAGATTCAGTTGGCCAGTGGCGATCGCGGGCAGGACCGAAACCCTAGGACCATTGATCTCCGGGTCCCTTCGAACCTCCTGCGGAGCTCGATTTCGCAGCCTTCCCTATCACCGCCATAGCGGACGATCGTGTAGCTGGGCGGTGGGTTGCGTTGGTGCGGTTTCGCGGACGATCTATTTGGCTTGAGAGAAAGAAAGAAAGAAGACAGGACACGAGAGATGCTGGAAAATGGAAAATCGAAGAGATTCTAATTCTTTCCTCTTCGTTTTCTTTTTTTGTGCCTAAATTTATGAACAATGGTCATAGGAGTGGTCTTATCTTGAGAAATCTTAAACCGTTACACGTACCACAAATTTATTTTAAATTAATTTTTTGATTATAAAGAACCTAAAATTGGTATATATGTGATAAATTTATCTCAATTGATCATAAAAAATCCCATATTAGTACACTTATGATAAATTTATCCTAAACTAACTTATTCGACCGTAAAAAACCCAAATTGAAATATATCATCCGTTAAATTGGATTAATATCATAAAAAACTAAAAAATTATATAATCGTGATAAATGGAGAGTAAAATCTTAAACCGATGCACCGATCAATGTCGCATGTCATTCAAATATATAATTATGATAGTAAAATTTAATGAAAACTAACAGATGGTAAATTTGTCACAAAGTGTATTTGTTTGGGGTGAAATTGTCAAAAGTGTACAAGTTTGGGATTTTTGATAATGAAAAAATTAATTTGGGATAAATTTGTCACGCGTGCATCTGCCAGGTTTGAGGCTTTTTCAAGATAATAACCCATTTTATTGTTATGTTTGTCATTTTTTTTCATTTTTATAATATTTAACATATTTTTTTTTGGGTTAATATTATGAACAATAAAAAAATTAATACATTTGGAATAAATTTATTTCAAATTAATTTTTTAACCACAAAAAAAAAACCCAAAATCAATACATTTGTAACAAATTTATTTTAAATTAATTTTTTATCATCAAAAACTCTAAACCGATATATTTGTGACAAATTTACCATCTATTTGTTTTCATTAAATTGTATTAATATCATAAAAATCACAAACTAACTACAAATATGATAAATGGAGGGTAAAATCTCAAATTGATACACTCGTCAATTGCTGCTTGTTGTATAATTGATAAAATTTAACAGAAACTAACAGAGGATATACTAGTTTGGATTATTAGTAGTCAAAAAATTAGTTTAAAACAAATTTGTCATAGGTGTGTTAGTACGATGTTTTTGTGATATTAATCCTTTTTTTTTTTTTTGTCGAAACTATTTACCATATTTACTCATAGGAAAATGTACTAGGAAAAAGCAAAAATTTAAAATATTTTTCCCATCTATTTAAGAGGATACTTCAATTTTAAGAACGCATTATTTTCCTTTTTTTTTTTTTATAAAGAAATATTTTACGCCGTTGAATCTCTTTTCTTTTTTATACTCAAATTTAAAGGCATGACTAGAAGTTGCTGTACGATGTCGTAGAGCTTAATAAAATTTCAATATATACATACATACATACATATATATATATATATATATATATATATATATATATATATATATATATTTTACCCAAATAGCATTGGTGAAAAATTTAACCAGTTGATTCATATTCAAAAAGTCTAAATTTAATGCATTAGGAAAGGTCAAATAATCAATATTTAAAATTTCAAATAAGAGCCCGAAATGGAGTCATTTTCTCAAAAAACAATATGAAGTGAACTTTGTGTCAGTAGAGGCGCAAAGTGGCCAAAGAAGTCTCAAATAAGGGCTTGAATTTGACAATAGCCAAATGTTCGACGGCGAAGATTTTTTGGCGATCAAAATAAGGGTAATTTTGTCTGAAATTCCAAACTACTTTAAGATCAAGTTCTTCCTTCAATTTTTCACATTTTCTTCTTCCTCTCTTGCTGCTCCTCAAGCAAATTGTTCTCGTCCCATCCTCAACCGCTTTGTGCCCAATCCTCGTTGCTCCTCACTTGCTCCTCGCTAGCTCTAGTCAATCGTTAGTCAACGTTTCTTCTTTCCTAGGCAGGGCGTTCAACCTTAGGTTTGAGCCAGATTTGTTCTTCACCAACGCCTTGATTCACTTATTTTTAGCTTTCAGAAGACCTGGAGTGCCTGCTTGGTATTTGACATCGGGTTTGTTCTAAATTCCTTTTGTTGGAATGCTTTAATGGATGACTACTTGATGAATGTTGAAGTTGATTCTGCGCATAAACTGTTTGATGAAATGACTGAGAGGGACGCGCTTGGACCTTGGTAGTGGGGGGTTAAGAGGGGAGATGGAAGAGATGAGATGGTTGCTTGATAGGATGCCATTCAAAACCACCATTTGTGGAATTGTATGATTGATGGGTATGGAAGGATCGGTTGCTTTCGGGTGGCACTTGATGTGCAACAAGACCAACAACAATACCAGAAACAAGACTAACAAGCAAATATTTCATCAATGTGCAATTGTTGCTTTCTATTTTGTTGTTATTTTTTTATTGGAGTGATGTAAGTTGATGTTGTCAAATGATTATGTGGATTAATATATGTCAACTTTAGTAATGGGTTCATTGATTGATTGCCCTGATATATACAATCTTAGTAATTATTTAATTGTTTTGGCAGTTGAGGTTATCTTCATTTAGATGCATTTAGCTATCGGTTATCATCGGTAGTGATTTTGTTGGGCATGGCTTTACCTTTAAGTAGTTTACTCGATGCTTTTATGTTGCAAATGAGTGCAATCTATCTAAACCAAAATATGATTCGATGAACCAAAATTTTCATTTTTTTTCACTTGATCATTTGGTGCATTTACAATGCCCGCTTCTTAATGTTATGCAGGATAATGGGGAACTTGGCCTTGGCTCACTTGTAGCTAAAACAATTATGAGATTGCCGAAGGACTTTATGGCATGCTTTTGTTGAGATGGCATCTTCATGATAAAATATTTTATGCTTACAAACAATGTATGCATTTGATTTTGGGGAGGTTGGTCACTTGCCTCAATGACCATTGCAAATCAACATGGAGAAAAAACATGTTTCTTAAATGAGAGAAACTGTGTGCTATCCTAGAATTTCCAAGCATTGCATTGCAATAAAGTGGTTGTGGTATCAAAATACATGGGTTCAAGGTACATTCATCCATTCAATGATCCTTTGTTTAGAGTAGAATGCTCATCCTTTGTTCAAAGTACACTACTTTAATATTTGCGCACAACACACACAATGCTACATGAAAGAGAAGATTATGAATGAGTTTACAAAACAATAAACCTCCCATTGATCGCATGCGGTCATTGCCCATCTTACTACAACCAATCTAAGCTCGAGAAGACACTTACAACAACCAATTACAACCCTCCCACATCTTTCTAAAGGTAGTGCATTATTATCATGAAATTATCAAGATACGTGATAGAATCTTCTCTCTACTTTTGCTTTGTCGAAGGTTTTAGATTCTATTGATCTTGTTCTTTGCAAGACCACGAAGAAGATTCATTGGGAGTTCTCATCATCAATGAGAGGATCAATCTGGTTGAAGAAGTCACCATTTCCTCGCTACAATGTCAGAGATAGGCGTTAGAAGATAATGTGTGGATAAGTTGAAAAATAGCAAAGATAAGGATCAATATATCTAACATATTAAAAACAACATAAATCCTGTGTATGGTGGAAGACCAAGAAGTCGACCACAAACAAAGAGGAAATATTCAGGTTGTAGAAATGGTTTTACGTAGTATTCATTTAGCACAAGGTTCTAGTGCAATAGATGTTATAGATGGAATGAGTTTCTTAAAAGCTAAATTATACCAAGGTTCCAGAATTAACCTGCATACTTGTTAGTAATTGTTCATACAAGTTCCTCAAAATACCAACCAAATGTTTGTTGCCAATTTCCCTAAGGAAGCACAATATAGCAATGCAATTTAGAATTGGTAAGAATGAGATGAGTGTTCCATTAAAAAGTTGCCAATGAGTAGGAAAAAGGAGATTTGGCAAGTTGCACAATTCAAGTGGAATTCATGTTGTCAAATGGTTCTCTTGTAGATAGAGATATTGAAGTTTAGGAAATTAGCAAGCTTCCTAAGAATTTCGCCCTTAAAGTTATCAAAGTTAAGATATTTGCATAAACTTCAGCTTGTTAGGCGCACTAGAAGGTAGGAAGGAGCACACCATGAAGTGCCATTGTATAAATAATCCACTATCACCTTGTAGATTATTATAGAATCGGTGTAATCATAGTGACAAAGGACAAATATAGTGATAGACATATCAACTGATAATATGGTCGAGAATAACCTTGTTATTTAGTGCAATCAAGATGCAGAACTTAATAGTCACAAGTTCCAGAGAAACTCCAGTCACCCATTGTGTTATTTAAAATATAATTATCTATAAGTGGAACTGTCGAACAAATTTATGCACTTACTTAATATCAATAGGAACTGAGTGATCATAATTCCAGAATTTTTGTATCTTGAACCATTACTGGAAGACCTTGAATTAAATAACTCAAGAACCACCCAAAAGAAACCAATCCTTGCATACCCATTGATCATACAATTCCACGAAGGGTGGTTTTGAATGGCATCCTATCAAACCACCATCTCGTCTCTTCCATCTCCCCTCTTAACCCCCTATCACTAGGAGGTCCAAGCGCATCCCTCTCGGTCATTTCATTAAACAGTTTACACATGGAATCAACTTCCGCATTCATCACGTAGCCATCCATCAAAGTATTCAGCAAAAGGAATTTAGAACAGTTTATGCACGAAATCAACTTCTGCATTCATCGTGTAGCCGTCCATCAAAGTATTCCAGCAAAAGGAATTTAAAACAAACTCAGCACCAAACACCGAACAAGCACTCTTGGTCTTCTGAAAGCTAAAAACAAGTGAATCAAGGCATCGGTGAAGAACAAATCTGGCTTAAACCCAAGTTTGAACACCACCTAGGAAAGAAGAGATGACAATTAATGATTGACTAGAGCTCGCGAGGAGCAAGTGAGGAGCAACGAGGATTGGGCATGTAGCACTTAAGGATGGGACGAGAACGATTTTCTTCATAAGCAGTAAGAGAGGAAGAAGAAAATGTGAAAAATTGAAGGAAGAACCTGATCTTAAATCAATTTGGAATTTCAGACAAAATTACCCTTATTTTGATCGCTAGAAAAAGTTTGCCAGTGAACATTTGGCTGGCCGTCAAGTTCAGGCATTTATTTGAGACTTTCTTGATCACTTTAGGTTCTTATTTGATACAAAGTCCACTTTGGGTCATTTTTGAGAAAATTACCCCACTTTGGACCCTTATTTGGAATTTTCCCTTACTTTAATATCGGATAAATTAATTAATTGTGTATGGTGGTCTTCCCAATTCTCTTGCAAAAGTGTGATACTAAAAAATCTCATGCCCAACGATTTGGATTATCTTTTGAAGAGATAGAACAATAATTATATAGCCAAGGGAGGGAATCGTGAAGGATTCTAACTTGCTTGGTTTTGTAGCATATCATGATTTTCACGTGCTTGGTTTTATGGCATATCACGAATATTTACTTTCTAAAAGGCATGTGAAACTCATATGGAGAAGTTCTAAATTACTCTTATTTGTAAGATGATAAATTAATAAGGGAGGGGACCTATTTATATGAGAACCTCTTTAATTATGACAACGGATTTTTTTAGGCAAAAATACACCAAAAGTACTTTAACTTGTGTATGGCGCTCGCTTTAGTACCAATTTTTTTGAAAAATGATATTTTCAGTGCTATCACCAATCTGTTTGGTCGGAAATATGATGTGGATTTTTTTTATTAATTTCCTACGTCGATGTGTCTTGCCAGAGGCTCTAGTCAATAGCCAAACCACAGACGACACCGTCTTTCTCACTTTCTCTCAAATAAGAACCCTAAATCCCTAAATTGAAAGAGGAACCCACAATTGAAGTCCTAAACGGCCATTTAACCAAAATCCCACCCTAAGTCAATTTGTCCCAAAATGAACAGCCCAATCTTGCAAATGGAGGATAGGAGCTTTAGTAGCGGTTCAAATTCGTTTCAACGAAGTGAAGAAGAAGGTGAGTGTTTCTGTTATTGTGGATTACCGAGTCTAATAAGAACATCTTAGACTCAATTGAATCTCGGGAGAAGATTCCGTGGATGCAGTAGGTATATAGAAAGCTTAAAATAAAAATATTTCAAATGGATTGATGCGAAATTCTCTAATCGAGCGAGAAAGGTGATCTTGGAGCTACTTGAACTATGGCATGAACCTCCGCCTATAAAAATGGGTGAGTTGGAGCATGTGACTCGATGCAAGCTCGAATGAAGGCCTCAAAATCTTTGGCCAATCAGCTGAAGAAGGAAGTTTCAAGCATGAAAATTGAAAAGGAGTATTATCAAGCATTGATTGTATTGTTGTTTACTTAGGTAGCCTATTTTATAATCAAATGTAAAGTGAGTGATGAGAATAAGTTTTTTTGTCTATCACAGTTGAAGATCAATGGAATATGTACTTATATTAGGTAATTTGTGAGTATAGTCTTGTTATTAGTAAACTGTAATTTTTGTATGCAATCTATGATGGAAATGGTGAAAATGAAAGGTCAAAATAAGAACTTATAAGTCTTGCTTAGTTGTGTATCAAATTTGGTTTGTTTAGTGTTTGCGTGAGACATTTGGTTTGCTACAATTATTTGCCTGGTAATGGTTTGCTGCAATGCTTGTTGGTTAATGGGTTTGTTGACACCTAAATTTTGACTATTTTATTTACTTGTTTGTCATATAAAAATTACAGTAAGCATTTCATAACATCTGCATTTAGGTAACAATAATATTTAGGAGCAAACTTATCCGATTTAAACTTATCTTCAAAAAAATTGTTCTAAAAAAATTAAAAAAAAAAAACTGAAAAAGAGAGGATAAGAAATAATCTATAAAATAAAAATTTGGTTGTGGAGGGATTACCAATTTTCGAAGTACGTAATTGTAGTGTGAGAGGAAGCCGAGAGAAGGTGACCAAGAAAGCGAGAGAAAATTCGCAAGAGGCTGGGGGGAGGTTTCGTTCAAGGGGAGAGAGCATAATCAATTACATCAATAGTCCACATTTTCAAGGAGTCATCGCAAAAAAGAGTCCCACATGCGGCCACGCCATTAAAAATACACAGATCACTTCATCACATCATCAGTGCATCCCGTCATCATCCTTGGCCTCCTTACAAGCGATCTTAGTGATTTATTTTGATGAGTACGCCCAGCGCTCCATCGACCTGGTAGCCGAACATTTCCAGCAACACTAGCAATTCCTCGCGGATTCTTGCAAACGGAAAACCGGTGGAACCACACCGACAATCCTGTTGGGGATCATTGAGTCTTTTTGCAGGTGGCACTACTCAGCAAGCATCGACAATTCCTCTTTACCCTTGCATACGTGCACGGAGTTTCTTGCCTTGAAGGATCGAATTGGAATTGCCGAGTTCTCGCAACGACTGATATTGTTCGTTGCCTGCTGCTATTGCTGAGTTGTGTTGAGTTGACCATGGATCTGTGAACTCGTCCTCGTCCTTACATCGTTCCTTTGCCGGTCCCATTCTTGGAGATAACTTTTCCGAGCTAGGTAATCCTTTTGACCGAATTTAATTTGGTCATTTTGATATTTTGTTATTTAGTTTACAATTATTTATTTCTAATTGTGATTTGTGATTTTGTTAGACATTAACTGATTAAGAAGATTGTTGTGTTGAGAATTACAATGATAAGAAATACTGAGCTGGGAGACATCGGATTAGATTTTTTATTATTGTGATTTTTGTCTTGAGTTGGGGTGAATTATCTTTTATGTGGCTAATTACATTTCTCATGTTAATTTTTAGTAAATTTTCTTACAATTTTTTTTTATAAAAATTGCATTAAATAATAGTTTAGATTGAATTACATGTTAGATTTTTTTTTTTTTTTTAGGATAATATAGGAACGTAGGAAATTTCATGGTTAAGATAGATTTAGTTATTCCTCAGTTTAGATGATAATATACTAAATATGATTCTAATAGAAAAGTTATAAAAAACAGAAAAAAGTAAAATCATAAAAAACATGCATATAGAATTACCATGTCATCTATTCCATATCATATAGCACATGCATATTTAGGATCATGTAAATTAGATTGCACACATATTGTGATGGTTCAAGTTATGTAATATGAATTGCATCTCACATGTCATTAAAGTAAAAATCATACATATTAAATTTAGATTAAGGTTACATATAATTAACATTTAAAAAAAAAAAAAATAGATGTCATATCATCTAGAAATCATGTTTAGGGCCTGTATTTTTAATCAACATTTTTAATTTTTTTTAGAGAATAAACCTTATTAAAGTTGTAGTTTATTCTACTTAATGTTAGTTATAATTTATTACAATCTATCACTTCGATTTATTGAATGTTATTTTATTGATTGTACACCCGTATGACCACCCTTTGCATATTAGTAGTTTAGGTTAAAATTAATCAAGATTGCTTGCAAAATATTTTTGAAATTTAAATGAAAAGGTATCGAAAGGGCGTTATATTAATCTAGTGTAACCATGTCCCCGAACTTATTGAATCTCTGGTTCGCAATTCTCCCATACTTTACTTGGGTTTCTAATCAACCCTAATTGATTAGTGGCGGCTCCAAATTGAGCATAGTTACATTTTTAAATGGATTAATTTCTTAGTGTCAAGTTGCGATTGGTAGAACTTGGGAGAGTCCGCACTAAGTCTTTGGACTTAGTAATCATTTAGCTTTCTTTTGGGTAATTCACCTTCGGAAAGGTTGTGATAGGGTTTTCTGATTTGTTACAATTTTTGCTGCAAATGTTGGTCAAATGAATGAGTAGTATTAAGTTCTCGAGTGTTTATTTTAGTGTCATAAGTTATAAATAGTGATCGTTTGAGTAGCAATTTTAGCTGAAAATGATCACTTAAGTGCTAGTCATGGTAAATAAATGATTACTCATGCTATATAAGTTTTTAGAGATGATCGTTCGAGTACCAATTTTAGCTGAAAGTGGTCACTTGTATATCTTGTGCCACACCCTACAATAGCAAACTGCTACATCAACACCAAATATCTTGTGTTTGTACCAGCACACCCTATACCAACAAACTACTGCATCAACACTAGCATACCTTACATCAGTAAGCTACTTCATCAACACCAAATATCTTGTGCTTGTACCGGCACATGCTACACCAGCAAGTTACTACATCAACACCAAGCACTACAAATGGAGGGCAATAGCATCAATACCTTGTGCTTACACCGAGCATTGCACTAACACCAAGCATGACCACGAACAAACCACCACATCTAGGAATACCAAAAAAACCACCACCATCAGCATAATTAGCACGCCACCAGAACCAAAAGCAAAATACATATAAATAGAAAAAACATAGATAAAATAAACATCGGTCTATTGACATTGAATATAGTGTCTTATGTTAGATCAATATCCAACTATAATATCCACTTCCGGAGGTTGGCTTTCAACTAAACAATAAAATAAAACAACTAACTGGACACCTAATGTAACATCCTCGATTTCGACCCTTATTTCGACCTCGATTCGTAGGCCAAAGCCCAGTATGTCAAGGGCGAAATTTGGCCATGAGCTAGTTCAAACGCCGGTCATGAGTTAATTAACCGTTCAAGAATCGGTAACCCAAAGTCCAGTTATAAAGTATTCGACCATGGAAAGGTTATTCGATCATAAGGATCGGTTGTGAGACGATCACGTACCATCACGGATTGATGGATGGTCATGGCTTGATTTCACCTAGTCAATGCATCGATCGCGAGTGATTCCGCCCGGTCATTGAATTGGCCGTGGCATGCGACCGTGAGTTGGTACAATCGATCCATTTCACACGATTACATGACAACTGATAATCGATCATGGATCTAATGAACTCAACGTGGTTCAATTTCGGATTGACTAGGACTTGTGGTGCAAAACCTTGGACTAGTCACAAGTCGACTACAAGACTGGTCGATTGGCCTAATGATTGACCACACGACTGGCCAAGTAGAACTGACCCACAACTGGCCCATAAACTGGTCAAAGGATCGATCGACTGGGCCAGGACTTAGCCAGTGAATCTAGCTACGACCCCTTTTCTCGATAAAGGGGAGCTTGAGCTCGGTTTGGCCAATCAAGCCGGGTTGCGTTCGGCTTTGTTTGGGCATGGCTTAGACATGAACCTCGAGCCAAATAAGGTTGTCAATCGTGATCAAACTTGATTAATCCCTACCCAATGACAAGGCCTTCAAAACTTGTATATTTTCCTAAGGTGCATTCAATGCCTTTGGCTTGTAGTTAATTGATGCACATTGACTAAGGGTGGACACTTGGCATGAAAGGCTCTTGCTTTGGAAGACAAGTTTGAAACTTGGACTTTGGCTCATTAATGAGGAGGACACCTAAGCTTTATTAGGAGGGTTGACGCTTATGGTTCACACTTAAGTCTTAGAAACTAAGTGTGAACAAATGTGAACACGTGTGAACATATTTAATGAAGTGTGGGCTACTAAGGAATATGTGTCCTTATAGCCTAGCCTAGTTATAACCTATAAAGCATAGACACGTTACCGGAGCCTCCGTGTCGTGTTCGACATGTATCGATGTGTCCGACATGCGGTCAACACGTGTCAGATTTTCCAACACGTGGTTAACTCTTTCCAACACGTTTCGACACGCATGTTCGAGAGAAAGGATCGTTGAAGAAAACAAGGGCAAGGGAGTGGAGGCGACGACGAGGAAGCGACGACGAGGCCGCGACGGTGAGAGAGGACTAGAGGATGAGCAGAGACTGAGGTGACCCGGAGAGAGGACCGCGACTGTGATGGAGGGCCGGCGGCAAGGCTACGCTTGCGAATGAGGAAGGACCGGAGGCGAGGCAGCGAACAATTGTGATGAGGCAACCGAGAGAGAGGAGATTGAGAGGAGGAGGGTCGTGTGGGAGGAGGAGAAGGCTAGGGCTAAGATTTTTGAGGGGGGAAACTCAAAAAATTAAAAATAAGATTTTGATGGGACATTGCCTTGATTTCTTCTTTTTAGAGAGAGGGGAGCGTGGGTGTTTAATTTTCAAGAAAGAAGTGACATGGCAGAGGGGTGCAGGAAAGAAACGAGGGAAAGAGGAGTGAAATAAGTTTGTTGAGGGGCGAGAAAGTGGGTGTGAGTGGGGGTTGGCATGGACCCCAGGGACTTTTATTTTTTTTATCAAAAAAATAAATAAGGGAGGCTATAAAGTGGGGGGAAGGAACAATGGAAAGAGAGTGAAATAAATGTTAGGGTGAGGGTTGGGGTGGACCACGAGGGCTTTTCTTTATTAGAAAAATAAATAAGAAAAGCTATAAAGTGATTTCGGAAAATAAAAGTGTTGAATGTTGAACAATAAAAATTTTTGGTCATTGTAAAAGATTATAGATTCATTTAAATAAATTAATTATAATTTCTTGTTAGTCATTAGTTTCATCAATAATTTTTATTAGAGTAAGAAATATGTCCCCAAACATAAATACGCATTAACTATGAATGTCTTTCGAATTTCCTATGAATAGATTTATTAATATTATTAGTGTAAGTTCATTGTATGTTCTTTTTTTATTATTTATTTAATTATAAATTTGAATCAAATTAATTAAAAAATAAAAATATTCATTTAATATATAATGTGTTGGAATGTGTCGAGATTCTCTGTTTTTAAGGAATGACGTGTCGGCATGTCATGTCGTGTCGTGTTGCATGTTGTGTGTCGTGTATTCGAATCGATACTACATAGGTTATAATCCTAAACTAAGTAGGAGATCTTGGAGGCCAACAAAGGGATCACACGTCCATTGGAAGAAAGAGCAAGCAAGTCAAACCTTCTTAGATAAGATAAGAGTATATTAATTACTTTTGGCTTCTAGTTATTTAATGTTGAGATGAAGTGTCCAAGCTAATCTAGGATCTAGTTGGAAACTTGGGAGATAAGGATGCCCGATAATTAATGCTTCTTGATTAAGGGCCTGTTTGGTAACCATCCCAACAGTGCTAGATTCTGATTTTTCGTTCCTAGAATTAGTTTGGGATGGGAATCGCGTTTGGTAAAATTTTTGTTCCCGGGAACAAATTTGTTCCCATAATCAGTTTGGGACGAGAATCAAGAATAAAAAAAAAGTTGATTCTTGTTCCGGGAATGAAATTGAGAATCAAAACTCTTCTTCTTCTCTTTTCTTCTTCTTCATCAATCGCCATCCCGTGACCGCCGCTCGCCGCCGCTTGCCGCCATCCGCCACCGCCGCCGTCCGCTGCTGTCCGCCGCCGGTCGCTGCCGTCGCCGCTGTCCGCCGCCAGTCGCCACCGCCGCCGCCCACCCCATCACCGACCGCCGCTGCCGCCGATCGTCGCCGCCGGTTGCCGGCAACCGGTTCGGCGAGCTCGCCGGAGGCTTGCCAAGCTAGGGCGAGGTCTGACGAAGCCGAGCCAACGAGGGCCAACCTTGCCAAGGACCGGCGACCGGCCGAAGAAGAATTAGAATAGGAGAAAAAAAAAAAAAAAAAGGAAAAAAGGAAAAAAAAAAAAAAAAAAAAAAAAGGAAAAATATAAAAATTATTTAAAAATTAAAATAAATTGATTTGGAACATAATCAATGAACATGATACCAAACGCAATTCTATTCCGAATCAGAAATTTTATACGTTACCAAATACGTTCTTTTACTCAGAATCAGTTCCTTGGAACAGAATAAAAAATAATAATTTCTTATCAGAATTTGTTCCTGGGAACAGAATCATTACCAAACGTGCCCTAAGTGGGACGCCTCATTTTCCAACTAAGATTGTCATATTTGATTTTCGAATTTACTGGACCTCCACTATTCACCAATTTTACACAGATTTTTGTGGTACGGATTTAAAGAAACTTCCTCCATGAAAGTTGTTCTAATTTTTTTTTTTTTTTTATCAAAAACATACTTAAATTATATATTTTTTTGATATGAAATGGTAGGGACAAAGGCCCAATAATTTACCGTCTGGAACCTGTTCCGTAAAGTGTAAACGGTGACTAGGTTTCCTTCTCGAATTTTTATAAAATTTTTCCTTTCAAATTTAACCATGCTTCCTTCATGAAAGTTTTAAAGGACATCCATTTCTACAACATATAAAAGTTTCAAATAGTTTTTTAAAGATTTAAATTTCTAAATGGGTCATTTTTTTGTAGACGTTGGATTTGCTTGACGGGCAGATTATTGGGTTGTGTTTAGTGATTTGATGCTCTTTCTACATAAAGAATTGGACTTAGCTTCCTTCATGAAAAATGTTATTTAAGATCTTCTATAAAACATATTAAAGTTTCATAATTTTTCGATTCTGTTTGTTAAGGTAAAGACATTGATTCCGCTGGGGTGGTTGGTGCCGAGTGAGATATTCCCTCTAGAGATCCGGTCGGCCGCTCAGAGCATTGTTGTGTGCATTAACATGTTCTTCACCTTCCTGATCACGCAGATCTTCCTCACTATGCTTTGCCACATGAAGTTCGGCCTCTTCATCTTCTTTGCCTTCTTCATCGTCCTCATGACCACCTTCATCTACTTCTTCGTGTCTGAGACAAAGAACATCCCCATCGAGGAGATGTCCCAAGTCTGGGAGGATCATTGGTACAAGAAGAAGTGCGTGATCGTAGATGGACCGCCATTCCCGGAGCAAGTATAAGCACCTGATTTTTTCCCTAAAGTTTTGCGATTATTGGTTCCCTTTATCTTCGTAAATTTGTTCCTTGGGTTTAATGCTGATAATCATTAAGAGTATTTTAGTTGAGCCTGTGAAATTGATATAAATAGATATTTATATCTTTGACATCTATGAAATTTAGTATTCACGTGAGATGAACATAAAGTATGATCAATCAAGTACCCTTTTTCCTGCGAGGATCACATGAGCGCTGCGCATAATTGTCCTTTTTCATGGTTGAAGAGTTAGATAATTCTAAACTGATTGAATTAATTGAAATATTCATTATTATTGTGTGGTTGCTTGAAGATTGAATTGTTAGAACTATAACCATATTATGAATTTACATGAATCAATTTGTCCACGGAGATGGTGCTAAATGCCACATTGAGTAAGATTAATGATATGTATATTACTTTCATAGTTTCACTAACCACGAGCCTCCGTTGGGGGAAAAATAAAATAAGATTAGTTGGAAAAACAAGGCACAATAATTTCTCATATTGAAAACGGCTGTCATGGGAAGTGAACTAGTTGCTCCTAATTATATTCAAATATTGCTCTAGGATATAATAACATATATGAACTGATTACTTTTTACTCAGAGAAAAAAAACATATTAAATTTATTTTGTATATTTACTCGTAAAAAGTATTTGATTAATTATAGACATATACAAGACGATTCCTTATCGTTCATTGTATAAAGTTATCCTACTTGTAAAGACGGATCGTAATTAGGATGAGAATTCGCGGATTATGATTATCTTATAAAGATCTTGGAGTCCATCGCAGTTACTACACATTTGTGTCTTCTGTAGTTTCATCGAGATGGCAGGTGGTTTCGGCACTCGAAAGCAGTGCCGTCCCCAAGCATTATTCTGGGTTCATGGCTTACGTTCTCATCGCATGCATTGCGGCCGCCATGAGCGGGTTAGTATTCAGATACGACATTGGTATTTCGTATAATACTCTTATCTTTCTTATCAGCCTATTCTCTCTTCTGTTGTCCATGTTAAAACTTCAGATTTTATTGCGACTAAGACTCTCTCTCTTGTAATTTATTTATCAGGCGGCATGACGTCCATGGCTCCATTCTTGAAGAGGTTCTTCCCTACTGTGTGTCGGAAGTGAGGAGGAATAGGTAGAGGGTATAAGATAGAATTGGCCATAATTTTGGTGTCCGATATTTACGTGGGCGATTTTAGTAGCGAGTGGTTACGACATTGTTTAACAAATACCTTAAGCCCAACATGGCTGCAATGAAAGTTTTGGACTCTAAATCAGAGCTAAAGCATGTCTTCCCTTCAAAAGGTACAAGAGATGGCAAAGGGGAATTGATAACATCAACTGTGTCATTCGTTGGTAAAATTTTGGAGAAAATCATGATAGGTTGAAGATGCTAGGGATTCGATCGGATCTTCTCCACAATCCATTAAAAGATCATCCGAAATCTTTACTCAAGTTGGCTCTTCTTCTCCTTCCAACCTTGTTGCTGAAACATTT
This sequence comes from Eucalyptus marginata, assembly GCA_014182565.1. Classification (NCBI taxonomy): domain Eukaryota; kingdom Viridiplantae; phylum Streptophyta; class Magnoliopsida; order Myrtales; family Myrtaceae; genus Eucalyptus; species Eucalyptus marginata. Next base: position 27,784,095 of record CM024590.1, read on the forward strand.
CCAATTCCAATCTCTAATAACCATTCACTAACTTCCAACACATTCGACCAAAATAAAAAATAAAAATCCAACACCAAAATATTGGATCTTACCAAGAATCCAACAATCGTATGTTTCTTCTTAATTGGAATACTTCAAAAGATTGCCATAGGCTTGATCTATTAATTGATGCATTAAATGTTTCTTCCTAGAATTATTGTCTAAAAAGTCCTATACTTATTGTATTTTTGCCAATTTAATCATAAATATTTCAATTTTTACCAATTGAGTTAGAAATATTTTTGCCTTTTGCCAATTGTGTTCATTAAACTAATTTTGGCCGGAATTTGCTAATGTGGACATTAGTGGTTTCATGTGATAGGATTGGTGTTGATATAAATAATTTTTAATAATATTTTGATAAATTTTTATTTTTCTCTTTTCCTTATTTTTTTTTTAAAATTGAGGTTAGCAAGGGTGTGCAACTCTTGCTTAAATCTAGGCGAGGCTAATCTCACTGGCTAAGGGCAAATATGTCCTCACATATGGGCACAATGGCCTTCTAGGCAAGGTTTGTGGGCAAGGCTAGGTTGACGTTTGCAATGGCCTCATCCATATCCAAGTGAGGGCTGTGACCCTTGACCATTGGCTGCCTAGCCAACAAGGGCCTGACGACTCTCGCCACCATAGTTGAAAAAAAAAATAGAGAAAAAAAAACGAAAAAGAAGAAAAAAATAAAAGTTTGAAAAATATTAAACTTTTATAAATTGTTTATATTTGTGCCGACCATACCATGTAAGATGGCTGTTGTCCATATCAGCAAATTTTGGCAAAAATTGGTAACATGTAAAAATGTTTATGACTCAATTAGGAAAATTGAAAAGGTTTATGACTGAATTAGTAAAAATGAAATACATTTAGAATTTTTTGGACATTTTTTCCTTTCCTCCCTTTTGCCACCGGCTATCGCTGGTAAAATTTGCCTAGAATCTCCACCAAGAAGGATTGTAATGTTGCTAAATGGCTTCTCTTACAACGTTGAGTCTTCACTCTTAAGTAGATCTTTCGATGTACAAGCAAGAGCCTCCAAACCATTTTTATGATTCACCCAAGCAATCAAACCTGTCTCCTGAATCAATTCAGCAAGATAAGCGTCTCTTTCTAATTCACGTGGAGAACTCCCGTCTATTTCTAGAGATTTTTTCTTGTTAGATCCACTCCTTGATATTAGTGTTTTCCAATGGAAAAGTCTTACCAGTTCCCCCATGGCCATGCACAAAAAACAACCTTTTCAATTTTCCACAGAATCTATGACAGCGTCCTAAATAGTTCTGTGTCCGTCATTCATTGGTTGTATGCACTGGGAATGCTGACTCTGAGGTTCATTCATATCACAAGACAACTCTTCTCTTAATAATCTACTACTTACATTCTCTAACAGTGACATGTCAGGCATAGGAAGTTTAAACTCTACAAGTGAAGTTGCATTTAGATTGAATATTTTTTCATGCTTAAATAAAACATGATTCTCAAGATGCTCCTGATGTTCCTCATTCTCTGTACGATATCTTCTCCCCGTATATCACCATGACACTCACACAACTTAAATGGGTCGCCAACAATAGAATACCTTCTTCAATGCTTGATGCCATTCTCTAAACTCACCAAGTAAACCTAAGGTATAACATGCAGATTATTGTGTGGACTGCACAACATCTTGACAGTTTGACAGTTTAATGTCATAAAAAATTGCTTGCACCTCCAACGATATTCAATAAGATTTTCATATAACATAAATCACCTGAGTTATGATGCACATGCACAGTTCTACCAATCCATTGGCCTTGCTTTGTCCATGTCCAAATCTTTCCATAATGATTCCAGACCCTTTTTTTTGGAAATCAGTATACGTTAACTCACGTGCATTTGAAAAGTTCTGATCAGTTTTCATCCACTACGGGAAAGTTATTTTGATAACATGAACTCTATTAAAGAATTTTTCAAGATTTTCTCCACTTTGATAGGTCACCTTATTCATGAATGGTAAATGCAGAGCTAACGTTCCACAGCAAGCTCTGTTTACTGAATGCGAAAGTGAAAAATACGCCAAATGGGTTGTTTAGCAGATGTATATCGACAATCTAAGTTTCTATTTCATTGAGTTTATTAGTTCTAGACTCTCCTGGTTTGAGTATTTGCCATAATATTAGCTTCCAAAATTGCTCTTATTCTATCAGGGCCTTTGTCAATATATTTAACCAACTTCCTTATTAATTTTGATGTCTTGCAACCATTCTATAACCATGCGAGCATTATATTGCAAAAACATAACAACTATCCAAGTGAACTTCTCCTTTATCCATTATCTCCTCTCCTATAGTTAGGAAAACCATTTGAATCAATAGTTGTTTTGGCACAAAAGATTTTTGGATATTGTTTCGAGCAATATCCTTTAATCAGACACGGTGAACCATGACTCAATGATCCACAAGCACCATGAGTCATGAACTCTGAAACACATTCATACGCAAATGGGCTATGGTTGTGGTTGTCGACCATTCATTGTCTGTTGCAACCAAAGCAAAATGTGAGCATGCAGCAGCCTGCGTTTCTCTAATTCGACTGTGTAGACAACTACAAGAAAAGAACGTTCAGATAGTAAGCTCTATTGATAGAATAAACCGTACTGCAATATTAAAAACGAAACATGCAATTATGCATTTCTTACCTGCGGTGATCACCATAAATCGTTGGCTTTCTTCTGAATCTGAAATCAAATGACCTAGTCTCATCTTGACTACTCTACTGAAAATATCATGCCTATCTTCAGGCTTTTGTCCCGGAGTTAAACCCAATGCGACACCAATATCAGCCCACCTTGCATTGCAAATGAATGTTATGAATAGGGTAGTACTCAGAAGGACCAACAAACCCTCATTGCATCTTGATAATTTTGAATCACATATCCTGAACCAGCGGCAAATCTCGTAGGAAACATCATACGTTTTCAAATTGCATCTCCATCTGTATCACCCCTGAAAACTGCAAACCTGATACCTCTGTTGATTTCCGATCTTAGATTCTTCTGATATCTCCTAATGTATTCTAACTTTTCCTCCTCAATGGATGTAGAGGCATCAACACTATATATTGCTGAAACAATCTTCCAAAGCCCTCATAGCTTCGGTTTTGACCAGCTTTATGTAACTTTTATTGAAGGATAGCAAATTTATTTAAGTTATGATAAGTTTGGGAGGACTTATCATTCGAAACATTCTTTGCAGTATTTGAGGACTATTCTAGCAACTTAAGTGAAACTGGAACTAAAAATTTTCCTTCAGGACAGTAACCAGCTTCAAAATTGTTAACTTAAGGGGTTATCCGTCAATAATATTGCAATTACACAACGATTCTCTTGAAGTAGTCGTAACTGATAACACCGATACTTGGTAACTGTTGTTCCTCGACCATTACAGTTCCCTCGAAACCTTCGTAACTTTTGTTCAACTTAGCGTTGGTGACTTCCCTTCACGATAGGAATTATGCTTCAAAATCCGTAGTTATATTGATTTTCCAATGAAATACTGTCTCTCCTCGAATAGTCAGAAGTGATGGTACCTATATTTTTAGCAATAATTCTGTTATGGAATCCTAGTAACCTTGGTTAAACATAAAAGTTAGTAACTTTTTTTCATGAAGTGACTCAATAATTATCCGTCGTTTGGTCTTTCATTTGATTTTTCCCTCTATAATTCTCTTTCTTAATGCGTTCCGCTTGAGGAAAAGCTAAAGATTCAATGAAGGTATAGTTGGTTCTAACTTTGTTCAACTTAATAATTTGCTTCTTCTATTTAGTCTCAAGAAAGTTAATTGATATATATATATATATATATATATATATATATATATATATATATATATATATATATATATATTTTAATGATCAAGGGGCATGGATGCGGAAACCTAACTACCTTGAAGCCCACGAAACACCTTGCAAGCTCCATAAATCAATTAAGTCCAGACTTTTGACATGTGCAAGTGACCTTGAATATGAGGAGTTGACACGTAATGAGTGAAATTTGAATGGATAACCCAAGTTGAAAATTCACCTAACGCCTCACCTAACCATGCCAATCTCGAGGTGCAAAAGTTAATGGATCTTTAACACACTGCGGGCCCCCTTGGTTCATGTAAATGGACTTTTTACAAGATTGTCATACAAGATTATCGGCAAATTATCTTGGGGTACAAAATCGAAAACTTCGTGGGGTCAAAACTAATCAATTAAAATAACCAGTACGTTAATGATCAAAAGCCAAGAAAAAAAAAAAAAACGAAATCACTACTCATGTCATGATGAAAGATGGCTTGAGGAAACAAAACTTTCCCTAAGTGGAGCAAATGCTAGAAAAGTCTGACGAGCATTATAGTCCAAGTTTTCACCGAACTCTCTTATCCTTGGAGATAAACATTACGTCAAAACGTGGGAAAGGAATACATCGCGATAGATGTAACTACATCTAGGTAGTCGCCAAATTTGAAAGTCATGGAGTTCTATGATACAAACTGTGGAAATCTTTTCCCAACTCCTGAGACAATCGAGTGGAGTTAGACGTCGTGCGACCCCCCGAACATCCCACATCAACAAAGCAAAGCCCCGGAATGGCCGACCGACACAACTCGAAAGGCCGAGGGGGGTCGGAGACACGCTCAGTCGGAGAAACAAGGTGCCGTGGACCACCCCCTCATGCTCTGCGCAGAAAGCAAGCCACGTAATCGACGCGAGACAACGGGCGCAATAATAAGTCCCAATAGTCGGAAACCAAAGGCGACATGCCCTCCCTCGGACGTTGTGCTGCGCAATCATTCTGTCCGATCAAGAAGTCAATCGCGTAACAAGAAGTAATCAGTACGCAAAAGAGAAGCAGTGAAGCCATGCTTGAGCCCCCAAGATGGAGTGAACTTTTGGGACAGGCTTCAGAGTATGTATTCAAGAAAGTTTTTGAGCTTTTCGAGACTTTATCATTTTGTGTTATCTGATTCTAGAAGCCTGAATTTGCATCGCGATTCCTGCAAAATTATATATTCATTTAAAAAATGTATCATTTCTCTTTACAAAGCTATCCACACTCCCTTTTTTAATAATATATTTAGGGTTGATTGTACAATGTTTCTCTTATTTCACACCCATTTAATCATAGTCTATGAAATACTATTGATAACCCTCCATTGTCCTAATCTCTCTCTCTCTCTCATCACGTCGGCGTGGATGACCTCAACCCAATTATGTTGCTATTGATGTCATGGCTAGGGGTAAGCAAAAACCGAAAATCCAAACCAGTCTAATTTTTCTTGCCCTATAGGCTCATGCCGAGATTTTGTGCTTGTCCTATCTTTTTTTTTTTTCCCTAGCAAATTCATGCCTTCGAGCCTGAGAGGCCTGAAAAGGCCCGGATCAGCCAAAATTGTTTTAAAAAAAATCTGACAAATATAAACTATGAAAATATACTGGTATGGTCGAAACACTTTAATAAAGTCTTATATAAGTTAAAAAAGAAGAAGAAGAAGAAGATAATTTAGATCAAGTAAACGAGCAATAATGTGCCGATATGGGTTGAATTCCAAAAAGTGGCCGAAAACAGTAAAAAAAAGTGAATTTTGAGACCGAAAGTATAATAACGAATTCATTTTTAACCCCACCACCCCCCCTCTTTTCCCCCCCAAAAAAGGTGGGCGAGGCTTGAACCAGCCTTGCGCCGACCGGTTTTGTTCGGACGGATACTTTTCTTGTATGAATGGTCCAGGCCTGAAAGCCTTGGCTTGGACAGTACTCAACCCTAGCGATGACCTTGAATCAAAGTCACAGATGCGACGGATGACTTTGTCGACATTTTTTTATTGGCGGTGATGATCTTGGATCGAGGTGCTCAATGGCTGTATTTGCCATTGCTACGACGCCCCCCGAACAACATCTAGGGTGTGTGTAACAGTAATTTGACAGTAGGGTTTTCTGAGAAGCATTCCATCGGGGAGAAGAAATTCTAGTCAATCAAGCTTTGCACAGCACAGTTGAGGGAGTAAAATTGTATTTAAGAAAGTAGAGGACACAGTGTGGCAAAGCACACTGAAAACTTCGGGTATATGCTCTTAACATCTCCTCCCTACATTTTACACCGCTGTTGATGCGTCTCTACACAATATGTTTCCACTTGGAAAAGCTCGAAAGTCCTTGGTGTGATTGGTTGTGGACCAAACCTCCTTGAAGTTTGGATAAGTGTTGTGGTTGTTGCTCCGAGGGAGGAAAGAGCTCTCATTCAGTTCCCAGGTTGGATATGACAGTGGTGAAGTTTCACCGAAACGGACAAGGTTTAACCTCAGAAGCAACTCAAAGTCAAGCACCTAAAAACAGGGGCGAGCAGTGACGCGAACTAGGGACAGCAGCAGAGGCCACCAAGTCTTCTCTCCCCCTCTCTCTCTTCATGAATTCTCTCATACTGTCAGAAACTGTATTGACGTAAAGTTTTTAGGTACAACCTTCATGATGCTGTCCCAGAAAGATTTGTGCACGTTGCCGGGATATTCGGCGTTTAGTTTCTGATTTTTGACTTTTATTTGTCAAGATATTAGTTTTTCTTTAGTTGCTTTTCATACATTTTTGGTGATTTAACATATTATAATATTTAAATAATAAATCACATATTCATTTAATGGTAATTTTTGAAATAACTGGCTTGAGTTTGAATCTTTTAAACCTCTATTTGTCTCTCCAGTGGTATATTTACACACTTTAAGCGTCCAAGTCTATTTTTTTGCATAAAAAACTCAAACTTGCACTTAAATGATATATTTACCTTTTGTCAAGGTTCCATTAGATAATTTTCAGCAATAATAGTATCATTTTCATTTCACTTAAGTCATATGTAGGCACCATATCAACATTATTTACTTTTTGGCGTCCATGACAGTTCTCATTGTCAAAACTTTAATGGAGAGTAAATGTCTATACAGATATGAGTTTGGGATTTTTTAGGCAAGATATGTCTTAGTTGGCATAGTTTAGAGTTTTTTTTTTTTTTTGTGGCTTTTACCTTTTAACAAAAGGTTGGTGCTTGTTCCATCCCATTTTTGACCTATAATCTTGAGTTGACCATATTATTTCTTCCGTGTCACACTTTATCATGCTTTTGAAACTTAAAAATTTTCAATTATAATTATACCCGAGATCATATGTGGGCCAAATCTTGATCTAACCTTATTTCTTACATTTATTTTCTTATTTTTGTTTGGATTCTTTTCACTTTTGTTTTCTTTTCCCATTTAGAATAAAACCGGTGTCCCTCTTATGAAAAAAAAGTAATTTGTTTGGCAGATAGTCAACTAATTATTGTATTAACGAGTTGCATATTTCTTCTTCTTCTTTTATTATTTATTTTGTACCTGGAAACCATTATTATAAAAATGACATAGGTACAAGGTTGTCCCTCTACTAGTTTTAATGAATGCATTTGGTTCAACCATTACTCTTTTATATGTCATTTCATAATAGTTTGTGTATTGTAATTGATCAACTTCTTTACAATCCAAACTTTTTAATTAAAACATTGTAATAAATCAAAATACTAAATTTAAATGAAAGATAAGCGGTCAAAATACACAAATTATAACATAATGATACATAATAAATTTTTTGTTTACCAAATGCATTCATTAAAACTGTAGATGATTCTTTATACCCTTACTTGTGTTTAGGCCATTTTTATAATAATGATTTCCTATAACAAGATAAAAATAAGAAATGTACAACTCTTCAACTGGATGACTAGTTTGGCTATCCGCCAAATAAACTATTTATTTTTTGGAAAAGATGTACATCGGTTTTGTCCTAAATGGGAAAAATAAAAAAAAAAAAAAAAAAGATAAGAAGGAATATTAAATCAAGAGTAGGGCCCACATTTGACCTTACTCTTATTATGTGGGTAGAATTGTGATCGAAATTGATAAGTTCCAAAAGCATGCTAAAGTGGGACGATGATGTGATCAATTCAATATGGTAAAGGATGTATGTAGTCAAAAAGGGGCGAAAAATCCTCAAGCCTTTAATATATAATACTTAATGCGTTTCGGATAAATTCAAATGTGGCTTTAATATTGGAATGTTTGAAGCTCATTGGAGCATTTTCTCGAGCTAGACTCACATTGCTGGATCAGCCATAAAGCCAGACGCTTAAGTAGCAGCAAACTTTGGGGATTCATATACATCGACTATAATTTCTACACAATTAAGCAGTTAGTATAGCCCACGAACACTATTGCTTTTCGTCGTGACGAGCTATTCTTGGCTTCAAACCAAGGCTCTTGCTCAATTCTTACTCAATCGAGTGCATTTCCCTTGCGGTAAAGTAGTTCATCTAAGACAAATTTTGGTGCATTAACGACACATCATCATTCTTTAGTAGCAAGAGAGACTGAGCTGGCGGGAGGGAATTGATGGAATGATCTTCCATGCATTTATATGCGACGAGAATGAGGATTCAAAGGGACCACAACGCGAAGGATAGAGTCGAGAGTCAGTGTCATTTAGGCTCAATTATAGGCTGTGATGATTGCATTCAAAAGCTGAGTGTGGAAATCATTGGAAAAATACAAATATTGGCAATGCGATACTGTTTGTTGTGATCAGATAGATTACACAAAAATAATAAAACTGAGAAAGTGACAATAAATTAACACTGACAAAGGCAGCTAGTGGATGGAGCGAACCACTTATTGTCTAAATTTGTGCTGGGAATTAACTCAGGAAGTCCTCAGGCCATCTTCTTGAAGAGATGCAGTCACGAGGAGATGCTTTGAGCACTAGAGTTCCTTTGCCTGGTGCGATGAGGCAAGGTAGAGACGCGAGTGGAGCCTTTGTGGAATCTCGCCCGAAGTAGCTTGGCCGGTTGCCGTAGTCATTCGACTATGCCCTGTGTCATGCGGAAAAATCAAATGTATTGTAACATAATTAAGCAGGAGGTGAGGTACAGTCAATCAAATCTTCTTAAGGCAATTAGTTCTTGCCAATAGTAATAAGCAGTTTCACGAACTACACCTCCCAAGATACAACACTACAAATCCGTTTGAATTAGCACCATGCAATAGAACTTTATTCGATACTTTTCGATACCGGCACACTTACAGAAAAATTTGAAGAGAAATTTCACTCTATTCACTATACTCCCTATGTCCATATATAGGCTCTATCTTCTATTCTTCTCTCTCAACTCTTCTCTCTTCTATCGAATGAAGAATTGTTTAATTCCATTTATAGAGTTTGAATGGACATGAACTGAATAAAAACATGAACTAAAAAGATATATGAAGTCAAAAAATAAATGAACTTAACAAATATGTGTATTAAAAACCGACCAAAAAAAAAACAAATATGTGTATTAAAAAGATTCATGAAATTAAGAGATACATGAATTGAAGAAATTCATGAACTTAATATACACGTGAAGTAAAGAGATTCATGAACTTTAGACATCAAAGAACGAAGAGACGTGTCTCTTTTTCTTTTTGGTCGGTGACATGTCTATTTTACTCACATACGTAACCCATAGTTACAACAAAAACCACTCAAAGTGGTCGGACATAGTCCAAATCTAAGTTAGAACAAACAGAGCATACACAGTAAGTGTAGAGAGAGAGAGAGAGAGAGAGAGAGAGAGAGAGACAGAGAGATGACAGCAGGGTGCAGCAACGACGGGCCAATGATGAAGGAACGCGAGTGAAGGGGCCTGGCGATGAGGAGCAAGTCGACTCGAAGAGGACGATGGAGGCTGATGTGGTTTTAGGAATTTGTTTATAAATTCTCATAAAGCATAGTCACCGACTTACCTCATAGTTGCAGAGAATCCCAATCCTTTGAAAACGTCACCATGTTGGGTCATGGCTTGTCTGAAAACACAAAGTTATAATAAAGTACCATAACGCTTTGAAACTTTTATATAACTTTAGAAAAATAGGTTCATTTGATTTTCCGATGTTGAACTCATCTGTAGATTTCTACTCACATAACCATCTAGAAGCTTGAAAAATAGTTAACAAGTTTTGTAGGAATACAAAAAATATATGATATAATCGCACTATCATCCGCTAGTCAGCATCATTACAACACCTGACATTGCTAATACGCTTTGTCATCTATCGAAGGATTCGATAACTTCAAATGTCAGAGATTCTCTCGCCAAAACATGAAAAAGAGGAAAAATCACGTGATTCCGACCTCGAAGGTTAATTTGGCACAGCTACATTTCGTATTCGCAAGTCATTCATGCACACAAATCCATAACGAGAAAGTGCTTGACAATTTACAGCAGAACCCTAGCAAAAGTCAATAAAATTAGACGTCTCATGTCCCGAAGCTAAAAAAGAGGCAACTGAACTGCGGAACGTACTCTTTCCATGCGGGTGCTTTTCCCGAAATCCGAACGTGACAACAGGCATTTAAAAATCCATGAAATTTTCCACAAAAGATTGGATTTATACCAGTTTGGTCGGTGGACTGCAGAGGTACAATTTGTCAAATCGAATTGCTTTCTTAAATTCAATTTCTTACAGGCGTCGCGTGTTTTTTTTTATCAGATCTCACAAGAAAGGTGTAGAGAGAGATCGAAAAGATGATTTGCCAGATCTGTTTAACAACGCCTTTGTTACCAATGTCTTCTCCATGTTAGACCCCAACTCATGCTTTTAATTGCATTTGATCATCTTTCTTGTTTTCGTGAAGGAACAATAAAGCTCTCCGACTCTTATTTTAGATTCTTCTTAATGAAATCTGATTAAGATTGGAAGTTGAATGATGTACATCCAAAACTAATTGGAGATGATGGTACATGTTGGAGATAATTAAGTTGACTATCGAGAATATTTTCTTCTATTAGAGATAATTAGAATATTTCTATTGATTTTATATATCTCTTAATATTGTGCATATATCTCCCTCTGAATGTACGTATCTTAATTGATATATATATATATAACTTTAGATAGTCATCTCATAAAGCTTATAAATATGTTGTGATGTACTTATAATTAATTTCTATTTGTTGGGGCTGACAATACAACCTACAAGGGTGAATAGGTTGTTTGGGAATTATGAAAAATATTTACGGAAGATAATGAATTAAACTTTAAATAACGGCATAAATAGATTGTAGAAATCAAGTGCACCTATTGCTAATGAGCAGATAGTGATGATAACGAACATATGATGTTAATAGTGAAGAGATAAAAGATAGCACAAAGAGATTTATAGTGGTTTGGCTTATAATCAAGCCTACATCTACTCTCTATGTTTTTTTTTTTTTTTTTTTGTCGGAATCTGCTCTCTATGGTTAACAACCACAAGAAGGCTGGATTTTATTAGTGGTTTTCAAGAGAAGTTATAATTAGCAAGTACCGTCTTTCCAATAAATCATACTATCAAGACTCATGTACTACTATCATTCTTGTATACTTCCTTTTATCACTAATTACAAACACTAGAACCACATAGACATTGACTTTAGGAATACATAGCACCTAACAACAAAAACAAGTAAAGAAGAATACTTAAGACATATGACTAGTTTTGTTCGTTTTCACCCAAGACAACTGTTTCTTTGGACTTAACATATAGCCATCCATCCTTAGATGACCGTTCCCCTTTAAATTCCTCAAGTAGTCATTATTCTACCATTTCCAGCAGTAGAACGTCTCTTGAAATCATTAAAATGGCTCTTTGACATCAACAGTATCTTTCCGATAATGGGAGTTTCCCAGAACAATATAAGTATACTTTTGTTAGAGTCAATCTCTCGCTCATTATCGTTGGAACTGTTCTTGATCAACTCTAGTGCTCCTTTCTGGGTTCCAAACCTTGAAGATAACTTTAGACACCATATTGAGGTTGAAAAGAGGACGTAACATGTCTTCAACGTCTATGATATCAGCAGCTACTCGTGCCAACAATCTGCTACTCCTGATAATGATCCTACTGATCTATTTTCTAGTCATTCCAAGCATATGAGCAATTATAGCTCTAACAAGTCGTTCATCTTCATAGTTTTTCAAGTTTCACTGAACATCCTTGTTTTAGGCTTGTTCACCATCACCAAGGTCCATCTAACTATTCACCTTATCTTGGTCTTTCTAAGCCATCACAAACATCCCTATTCTACTTGGCTTATTCACCCTCGTCAAGGTTCTTCCATATGTTCACTTTGTCTAAAGATCCTTCTAGTTTATAGATATCTCGACACCCAATATCTTGTTCATTATTCGATATTAGCAGTAGTTTCTCGATATCGGCAGAGTACTCTTGGTAGTGGCAGAGCATTCCTCATATCAAAATCACCCGGTACTGATTATGACATCATCTAGATATTGGCTTGGGCATATATTATGTAGTACTACTCAACCAATAAACACATTAGTCATCATTGATTATTTTGTCACCGTCAAAACAACATTGGGGATTTTTCCAATACTACTTTCCACATTATCCTTGTCTATCCACATAAGTGTCAAGTGTCAAAGTCAAACCACAATTCATGATGTCGCAAGTTTGTCCCGTGGTTGGCCTGACTCTCCACAGCTTATATTTATATGTGGCCAAGCAAACCCTAAGGACAAGTGAAAAGCTCTCTCCCTCTCTCAATCTCTCCCCACTACACAACCTTGTCTCTATCTTTCCTAGTGAATCTACATCAGTAAACCACTTTTGGAACACTACTTGAGAGCCAATGTTGTCTAGGAAAGCTAGTTGCAATTCCCATGGTCAGGACTCCTATTATTTCCTTGGGTGGGAGGAGTACAAGAAAAATCCCTACGACGAAGTTAAAAACTCATCTGGAATCATCCAGATGGGACTCGCAGAAAATCAGGTGTGGTTGTTAACGTCTTTTTTCATCCATCTTGTGGATTTTAAAATCAGATAACATTAGTAAGATAAGGTATGATTTTCATTGTCACCTTTAAGAAATCTATCTTTTTCCTGATATACTGGACAAATGATGTTTGGTTATACATCATCACGACGAGCGTCTCATACCAATTATATGTTATAGGAGATTTTTTTTGTTTTTGTTTTTTCGGCTTCCACAAGCTAAAAGGTTCGATTTTCTTCAATGGCTGATACAAATTCAAACTACACTCGCCGATAATAAGCAGGATCTGTTTTCGGACTGTGCTATCGGCCTAAGTTCAGCCAGCTAAAGTGAACTAGAAATTACTTTTCCATTTTGGTTTATCCATTTCAATTTTCATAAGTGCTCTAGTGTGATGGCACAACCCTTTCAATTTATGAGCAACATCATTTTCATTCTTCTAGTACACTTTCAATTGTATGAATTTTTTCGTCTCAAACACACTTAGGTAAAACATTTTGTTTTTTTATTTTGTCCAACCAGTCTGTCACATTAGTCTTTGTTATTTTTCAAAGGATAAAAAGCATGCATGGTACTATGGCAGTCTCGATTTTCATCATTCCCTTGTAGAAGATGAATGTCCGAGCTCACAAGAAAAGGTGATCGATCACTGTGGGACTTTACAAACAATTGATTGTTCCCACAATAAACCAAGCACCAACAAAATTTTTTGGTGGGTCAAATTGAGAACGTCACAAATCAATAATTTGTGAACTTGCCCACAGAAAAAAAAAAAAAAAAGAACAGAGGAAAAAACCCATAATACTCTCTAGATTCTGGCAAAATAAAAAGAAAAAGAGAGAATCTTATTTTTCCCGAATATTATCTGCCAAATGTGTATTGATCCAGGGAAGTGGTTCATCTTTGCACAGCTCTCTCTGGATCTTGTGGAGTCATGGCTTGAGCGCAACCCAGAAGCAACTGAATTCACCAATGGAGGATCCACTTTTAGAGATATTGCACTCTTCCAAGATTATCACGGCCTTCCGGCTTTCAAGAATGTAATGATCATTTTCGACTCTGTTGATAAAGGTTGTCGAATAGAAAAACGGCCTTTTAAACTTCTGCGCGCGCACATTGTCGTGCATCTAGCACGAGAATAATTGGTTAAAATGAGAACACATCGTAATGTTGAGGAATGATATTTGGCTCCTGTCTAGACGGAATTTAGGCAGCTTCTACCAATTATATCAATTGCAACTTTACCGATCAGCTTGGCCTTTTCCTTCTATTTTTGGATCTGTATCTTGATCTCATCACAGCTAATCACAGGAGCGGGCTGACTTATAAAGGCTCATGTTTTTTGGCTGTGCAGGCCCTGGCGGGTTTCATGGCGAGAATAAGAGAGAACAAGGTTTCATTCGATCCAGACAAGCTGGTTCTCACTGCGGGCACGACTTCGGCGAATGAGATTCTCATGTTTTGCCTTGCCGAACCTGGTGATGCTATTCTTGTTCCGACCCCGTATTATCCCGGGTAACCTTAAGCATCCCTAGCTTTCTCATCGTTCCATTTCAAGCACGTTATTATGTTCAGAGTTTTGTTCAGATATATTACAATCGTTTACTCTCATTTTACAGCTATAACAGAATGCTAGTCAACGATTGTCTAAAAATGAAGGAGATGTTGGTTGTGTAGATATTCAATCTAATAGGCCAAGTTATAAACTCACTTCAAGAAATTATGCAGAGACTGGGCTTGAATCTAGCTTATGATTTGTGCATTGCTGATGGGTTTGACTCAGATTCGAGTCTGCCATAATTTTCTACAAAATATTTGTAATTGCGTCATGCACCAAGGTCTTCTAATAGATCAACTTTATTTGACAAACAACATTGCAAGAGTCATATCAACTAAGATTGGGAGTCCATCTGTTTCGTGGAAAATCAACAATTTAGAAAACATTTTCCTTTTTTTAATCATTTCTATCTTTTCGATAAATGAATCACTGGAAAAATGTTCTTGGTGATGAATAAAAATTTAAGCTAAGACTTTAAGTTGATATTAAAAACATTGGCTTTTAACTCATTTCTTTTAGTGACATAAACGATCAAAATTCAAACTTTATTTTTTTGGCAAATTATGTATTTTTTTAAGCTGAAATGTTGGCACACTTTTGAGGAAGACAATCTTGTCTGGACACAGTCTATACGGTGGATTGAGTGATCTCAGCTAATTCCATCGATGATTGACTGAGTCTGAACGAGATTTTCACATTTGAAAGCATGTTCGTCAATTTTTTTGTTAATATGGATAGTTGCTCCTTTTCTTGATATCTTGCCTTGACATTCTTGTTGTTGACAGATTCGACAGAGACCTCAAATGGCGAACCGGAGTTGAAATCATCCCCATACACCGCTCGAGCTCAAACGGCTTCAAGATCACCAAGTCCGCCATGGAAGAAGCTTTCGACCATGCCCAAAACCAGCTGAATCGAACGGTGAAAGGCCTCTTGATCACCAACCCTTCTAACCCGCTCGGCACCACGATGACCCGCCACGAACTCAGCCAAATCATACACTTCGCGAACGCCAAAAACGTCCACGTCATTAGCGACGAGATCTACTCGGGAACCGTCTTCGACTCACCCAGCTTCGTCAGCATCGTCGAGCTCGCCTTGCAGCATGAGAACTCGCACGACGGGGACGACCTGTCGAGCCGCATCCACATGGTTTACAGCCTCTCCAAGGATCTCGGCCTGCCCGGCTTCCGTGCTGGGGCGATCTACTCGAACAACGAGGCGGTCGTCTCGGCGGCAACCAAGATGTCAAGCTTCGGCCTCGTCTCATCGCAGACTCAACACCTTCTCTCAAGCATGCTGTCCGACGAGAAGTTCGTGCAGAAATATTTAAGCGAGAACAGGACGAGGATCAAGACCAGGAAGCAAATGCTCGTTTCCGGTTTGAAAGATTTAGGAATCGAGTGTCTGAATAGCAATGCTGGTTTATTTTGTTGGGTCAACATGAGGAAGTTTCTAAAGTCAAACACTTTCAAGGCCGAGATGGAGTTATGGAGGAGATCGATCTATGAGGTGGGGTGGAACGTCTCGCCCGGTTCGAGCTTTCACTGCGTTGAACCAGGTTGGTTCAGGATCTGCTTCGCCAACATGGACGAGAGGACACTGGCCGTAGCCATGCGACGTGTTGGGGTCTTCGTCGACGCCATGCGCGCAGAGAGAATCAAGAGCACGAAACCTCAGTTTGGCCTGAGAGGGAGGAAAAAATCGGCCTTGCCCTTGCCCTGTTCTCTGAGTTTTGAAATGATCGAGCAGAAGGAGATTTGATCTGCATGGAGTGGTCGAGAAGAGATGATTTAAATGGATCGTTTGAATTAAATTGGAATTTCGCTAGATTGTCGACATAGATTGGATGTTGTGTATTTGGTAATTGGGAATTATATTTTTAAGGTGACAGCAAACACCTCTGTTTTGCTGGTCTGTGCGACGTTTGAGTTGCTACATCCTAGTCAATTATTGTGCTTTATTGGACTCTGTTAAGCATAAAATGCAACCAATCCTTGAACCAACAGGTTTCTCACTAAATCCTTCTCTCTTCCTCTCTTTCTTTTCTCTCCATCATCTTCTTCAACCTTCAGCCATGGGGAAGATTTGAGCTAATCTCACCCTCCCCTCGCTCTTTTGTTGATTTCATTTGTGTTTTATTGATCTTTTCTTGCCTTTTCTTCTCTCATGATTCAAGTTTGAGAGTTCTTTTCTCTCGATCTAGTTCTCGATTTGAGAGTTTGAAATCTTTCGATCTTATTCCAAATCTAGGTGCTATCTTCTTTCAATCTAGATTTGGAAGTTTAATTGATATGCTTTTGGGAATTTGATACTTCTTTGCTATGTTTGTCTACAGGTTCTCTACCTACAGCTTTAATTATGATCGCATGAATCTGGCGTCTCGTTGAAACATGAAAATTTGCTCCTACACATGTTAGATCCATGTTTGTTCAATCTATTTTAATTTTCTTTGTATGGCAATGGTGTAAATGCAGTCGAATCTAAGCACACATCGCCAACTCATTTTTGATCTCATAGATGCGAGGTCCATTACTTTGAAGAAATCTCTCCTTCAACTCATCCCACATTCCTTTGCTTCTTCTGCATATGCCATGCTTCCTTGTAGACTCTTGTTGAGAGAATTGAAAATCCATGAAACTATCATTGAATTACTAATGCCCTAGGCATTAAATTCGGATATTATTAGATTTGGCTTCTACACTAATCCATCCAAACCGAGCTTATGTTTTGCTTGCAATGCATGTCTCGTTGCCTTTGACCATGTTGCATAGTTATCCCGATCAACACACATGAAACTAGTACGTTTCCAAGATTGCCGAATGTGTTGAGATAACATGGTGAGGAAAGGTCAATCACCTTCTTTGCAAATGCTTCCATAGCCATATCTAAACAATATGGGAATTGTCTGGTGTCTTTAAGTTCCGTGGCTTTGATAATATGTGAGATTTTATTGGACCAATATCAACTGTTCTAATAAGATTAATTTGTTAAATGAATTTGTGGTTTATTATTTAAATATTCTAATAATGTGATATTTTATAAGACCGTTGTCAACTGTTTTAAAAGCTTAAGTTGTTATATGAATGCGTAGTTTATTATTTAAACATTATAACAAAGTGAGATTTTGTGTTATCACTATCAATTGTTTTAAAAACTTTGGTAGATAAATATGTTATATATTATTCAAATATTTTAGCACTCCTCCTTATGCTTAATCTAATATTTATGCTTAGTACTAAGCATAGAAATATTTAATTGAGGAGGCAAATGGATTTTGAAAACATACAAACTCAAGACCTCCAGCTCTAATATCATATGAAAATGCATAATTTTCTTATATTGCTCAATATAATACAAATATTTATACAACATACTGCTCAACATAAAGGGAAAGAGAAGAACTACCAAACATGTCTAACTAATTAAAAAGATAGGGTTAACATCCAGAAAACCCCAAACTTGTACATTTGCGAAAAATTTACTATAAACTGATTATTTTACTACAAAAAACTAGTACACCTATAATAAAATTATCCAAAATTGATATTTTGACTACAAAAAAATCAAATTGGTACATTTGTAACAAATTTACCATCAATTAGTTTGCGTTCAAATAATATTATAAAAACTATAAAAACTATAAATTAGTATACCTGTGATAAATAAAAGGTAAAACCGCAAATTGGTATACCTATTAATTGCCACGTGTCATTTAATTCAGCAATTTGACGGTAAAATTTAACAAAAACTAATGGAGAGTAAATTTGTCATAAGTATACTAGTTTGGGGGGCTTTTGTAGTTAAAAATTTAATTTTTGTGGTAAGTTTTCATAGGTTTATTAGTTTGTGATTTTTTGTGATATTAACCCTAAAAAATATACTAAGTATTATGCTAACAAAAAAAAAAGTAAATCCTAACTACTAATACGAGATGCACTAAATATTAGAAAAAAAGAATATAAATCTTTAGCAAATTATCTGTGTTGGAAACAAAGTACTTTGATAATATTTTGACATGTCTCCCCCATACTCCAGAACCCAAAAAGCTAACAAAGCTTGACTTGAGAATGTGTTTTTGACCATTCAAGTTCCCGATTACCCCAAGAATGGGGAACTGAACCGCAAAGTATGGATTCCTAAAAATATGAAACTGAAAATCGAATCCGGTATCACTACAACCTAAGACCTGAACCTCGAAATGATGCCCACCCATAATTTTGACATGATTCGAATTTTTAGTTTTTTCCTATTTCACATAACACACAAACACAAGTTGTTCATAGTGTCCCTAGGGTTTTCTGGCAAACCTTGGAAAACCCTAGAGAAAAAAAGCATGATTGTTTGTCATGGTGTTGGGATCATATGCTAGTCTTCCCCGAGGTATAGGAGTTAGGCCCGACGGCGCCACCGGACGTGGTGGGTCAAGGCGGAGTTCTCGGTTACCAAAAAAAAAAAAGCATGATTGCTTGCGAGGATTTGTGTCTTGAGGTTAGGGAAACACATAAGCAATTAATAACTTTGTAACTCTTCAGCTGGCTCTCCCCATTGGGTAGTTCCAACATTCGAATCAAACCAGATAATATATAATATTCTCTATCATTCATGTTGATTTCTTTTGTAATTTCTTTTTTTCACACTAAATTTGGAATGCAAAATCCTTTTTAAGTTTTGTGTTAATTCATAATAATTTGTACTAGAGCTAGCTTCAGGTTATCTAGAGTTGATTTGAGGCTTTTGCTTGTTTGATCACTGTCTAGAAATCTTATTGTTGCAATAATGTCTAGAGCAAAGGTAAAAATTGAAAAGTGTAACTAGAGGGCCAATTGGTGAGTTGCTATGGATTTAACCATGGTTTTGGATTTTTCGCCTCCAACGAGTCGACTTTTTTTATTGTATGGTTCTTGCTTAGTAGTTTTATGGACCGATGTCTCCAAAAGTAATCTTGATTGTCAAACTTTGTATACACAAATTCCATTAAAAAAAAATCATTCTTTCCGTAAATGACAAATAGCAGTATCTTATTGGATAATGGACATAATGGTATTTAAACTGTAGACAAAACTATCACATCTTTGTGAATTCTAAATTTAAGTACCAAAAATTCACGCCGTGTGCCCGGGATGCAACTTGCAGGCTCTACTCGCTCTACCGTAAAATTATACTTTATAAAGATGAACTTCTAGTTAAACGCTTTAAGCTCAAACCATTATTTAATTTCTTTTAATAGCTCCACGTAGATTTAATTTGAACATATTTAAGATACATGTAAAGAATGCAAATCCAACCTTGGATTTGAGTCACGTCTTCACAAAACAGCACTTCCTTTTATACGTAATCTATAATAAACTGCATATGGTATTAATTAATATTAAACAGAGAAAAACGGGAAGAAGGTTGAAATAAAAAAGAAAGAGATCTATAATTGAAAAGCGTAGGAAATTATGAAAAAAAAAAAGATCAAAGAGAAGGGTGGTGGTTGATTAATCCCCAATGATGTATTTATTAATTGATGGAAAGATGAAAAAGGGAAAATGGATGTGGGCAACTAAAACAATTAAATAAAAAGAAAAATAAATGAACATTCAAGAGTATTTAATTGAAAAATATATATAAAAATATATTAAGATTTTGCATGGGATATTAGGTTTTTTTGATATAAAAGCCAAAATGAAAAACCAAAGGCCAAACCAAAAACCTCATTATCTTTGATTAATTGCATGGGATTTGAATTGACAATTTGTTTTTTGGATATTAGGTCTGTATTATTAATTGAATAAAACAAACAACAAAAAACCTTCATTTCATCCTTTTAATGGATTTACTCCTTCTAGCAGTAGATATCAATACAATCATCTTCCCAGCATAAATTGCACGCCACATCAAAATCCACCGGTCGCCAACCTAGAGAGAAATCAAACTCTCTACACATGTGATCATTCTACTACTGTAGCAGCAGTCCACTTCAACTCCAAATTTTTCAAACTTCTTTTTACTTACATCATATAAAATCAAATATTTAGGTGATTTCAAACGTAAGCTCACATAATGACCCTTCACAAAGAAAATTTCTCCTGAAATTGCAAACCCAAGTGACCAATACCGAAACTTCAACTGTGTACAATTTAAGCCAAGATTAAATGACCCCAAACTCTTTCTCGATCCAAACTTCAAAACATTTTAGATCGTGAGGTATGTGAGATCAGAGACAGACATCTATCTATTAAAGTGATGTGCTTCTTTTCATATGGCATTGAATCCGGTAGTGCCATTTCTTGAAAAAAATCTCCTTAACCATATAAAAAACGACGAGCGGGTGATTCAAGCATGAACAAGGGCACCAACAAATGAAATTGTCCAAGATCACTAGATCTCCCGAATAAATGGGAAGGCGCAGAGGGAAAACATCGCCAAGCTATTTCCATCAATTTCTTTTAGAAATTGGGCCCGTTTGGTTCAGCTTTGAGGAAATGCCCTTGGGAGAATGCAAATACCTTTGAGGTAAATGTGTTTTCCGAAATGCTAGACTGTTTGGTAAACTATAACTGAAAACTGCTTTAGGGAAATGCAAGACTGTTTGGTAAACATATATTTGAAAAGCTCTTTAGTGTAACCAAATTAAGTATTTTAGTTTTAGTATTTTTAAAATTGCAAAAAAGAAATAATGACTATATAACCTTTTACATTTTCATGTTAAGAGTAATGTAAAAGATATATATTAGTAAATTTATTTAAAAATTATATTAAAAGAATTTGATTATAAATTAGATGCAAAGCTAAAAAATTAAGTTTTTTAGTTTTAGTATTTTTAAAATTGCAAAAAATAAACAATTTACTATATAACTTTTTATATTTTCATGTTGAGAGTAATGTAAAAGATATATATTAGTAAATTTATTTAAAAATTATATTAAAAGAATTTGATTATAGATTAGATGCAAAGCTCAAAAAATTAAGTTTTTTAGTTTTAGTATTTTTAAAATTGCAAAAAATAAACAATGACTATATAACCTTTTACATTTTCATGTTGAGAGTAATGTAAAAGATATATATTAGTAAATTTATTTAAAAATTATATTAAAAGAATTTGATTATAGATTAGATGCAAAGCTCAAAAAATTAAGTTTTTAGTTTTAGTATTTTTAAAAGTACAAAAAATAAACAATGACTATATAACCTTTTACATTTTCATGTTGAGAGTAATGTAAAAGATATATATTAGTAAATTTATTTAAAAAATTATATTAAAATAATTTGATTATAAATTAGATGCAAAAGCTCAAAGATTTAAGTTTTTAGTTTTAGTATTTTTAAAAGTACAAAAAATAAACAATGACTATATAACCTTTTACATTTTCATGTTGAGAGTAATGTAAAGGATATATATTAGTAAATTTATTTGAAAATTATATTAAAATAATTTGATTATAGATTAGATGCAAAGCTCAACTTTTGGCCTAGGGTTATTTTAGGTTTGTTTTCAACTTTGAATAATTTTTTTTTAATTATTGTAGTATTAATCATCTTCGTTAATTAATGATTATTTTAGTGTATTGATAAAAAGTTGGGCTATTGATTGTCAAAAGATAAAAATGACAAAAAAAAAAAAAGAAGAAGAAGGTGAACCCAACATTTGCAAAGGGTTTTTATTATTTTTTAAAAAAATAAAAATAAAATCCAAATGAAACTCCGTTGCCGATCGATCAGCAATTGGGATGTGGGGAAGATGATCGGTTTAAAAAAAGAAAAAGAAAAAGAAGTCAACGGATGAATAGTAGAGATGTACTTGCATTTAAATGAAAGCCCAAAGCGGTGGGGACCTGCGCTTTGGGCTTTCAAGATTTCAAATGCCAAAGATTTGGCTAAGGACACCTCCAAATGTTGAACCAAACACCTAAATTTTTTCCTAATGGGTTTTCAGCCCTAAAAGCCCCTTGGGAATGCTCAACCAAACGGGGCCATTGTATGCCTCCACTTAAGAGGTATGGGCCCCTGTTTATTCAGCATTCCCAAAGGGCTTTGAGCCCCCAAAGCCCATTAGGAAAAATATTAAGCATTTGATGGTTTAAATTTTTGAGGCTCCATGTGCCAAATGCTAGTATTTGTAATGTTGAATCTTTCCAATATTACCCTTACTGATAATCATGTTTTCCTATTTTGCGCTCAAAAAACACGGTTCATCGTCTTCTTCCTTGGACTTGGACTTGTTGCTCCATCGCAAAGCTCAACGGCGGGTGGCGCTCAGTCGTGAACGGCCAGATTTGGCCGCAAGAAGCCTTACCTGAGGTCGGGCGACCTCAAGCGTACGTTGGGTCGCACGACCCAGGCACCGCTGCCTGAGGTTGAACAACCCAAGCGACATCGCCTGAGGTCGCATGGCCTGGGTCGCTCAACCTTAGGCATCGCTTATGTCGCGCAACCTAGGGCGTCACTCGAGGTCATCGAAATCAGGCGAGATGCCTTCCCTCTCCCCTCCCCCTTCCCCCCACCACCACCGCCATCGCCACCGGGCACCACTGTCGAGCTGCCTCCCCCACAATTTTCTCCTCTCCTATTTTCATGTCATCCTGATGTTAATCATGAAAATGCTAAACCAAAATTTAAGTTTGATATAAAACTATTCATTATGGCTAATGATGAGGGCACTATTTTTTTTTTTTTTGAAAAAGAATATATCTTTTTAGACAATAAGAGGAGATGAACTACAGAGAAGATGGATGTACTAAAAGGAATTGAATGAATGAAGCACGCTTAATTTCCTTGATACTGTACGAGATATTATCATATGTAATCATGATGGGGTTAAACAAGATAACAAATTTATGCACATGGAAATTGAAGAAAAAACAAATTAGGAAAAAATCTCTAAATAATTAACTCATGAATGCTTTGCTTAATGTGGACACGCGGACCCTGGAGTGCCATAACTTGGCAGAAAGGGACACTTAAGTGTCAAAATCGGAGCAAAATGAATCACTTGAGTGCCAATTCGGCCAAAACGCTGACATGTCAATTTTATGATGAAGCGAGTGCAAAACGACGTCGTTTTGGTGCCGACGCGACGTGGTAAACATTTTAATATAAAAATTGATTAAATTAAATTTAAAACTAAATTTATTTAAAAAATTTAAAAAATAAAATAAAAATTTTAAAAAGGGAGGTAGCCCCGGCCGACCCTCCCCCACCTTCCGGCGATGGCGGGGAGGTGGCGGCGGCGAGGGCTCGCCCTTAGCCACCGGCTGCCTTCCTCCTCCGTTTTTTTTAAATAAATATAAATTATATTATTATTTTGTTTTAAATTAAATTTAATTAATTTTTATATTATATTAAAATTCGAATTATGCCAACGACGTCGTTTTGGCTGATTTAAGGGCTCTATTCTGGCTAACACCCAAAACGACGTCGTTTTGGTGCTGACGTGATAAAAAATTTAATATAAAATTTAATTTAATTTAATTTAAAACTAAATTTATTTAAAAAATTTAAAAATAAAATTTAAAAGATTAAAAATTTACAAAAAATTTACAAAAATTTTTAAAAATTTTAAAAATTTTAATTTTTTTAAAAAAAAGAGGCGCCCTGAGTGCTGAAATTTTTGTAAATTTTTAAAATTTTTGTAAAATTTGTAAAATTTATTTTTTAAAATGTTTTGAATAATTTTATTTTTAAATTTAATTTAATTAATTTTTATATTATATTAAAATTCAAATTATGCCAAAACGACGTTGTTTTGGCCGATTTAAGAGTTCTATTTTGGCCAACACCCGAAACGACGTTGTTTTGGGTGAATTGAGCCGACTCGGCTCTCCGGCGAGACACATCGGTGAGAAATATTAATATTTTAATGCCACGTATGATTTCCAGCCAGCTTCGACGGAGATGGCACTCAGTGTCCCACAGTTCGTAAGTTATGGCACTTAAGTGTACATTTCTGTCAAGTTATGGCACTTAAAAGGTTCTTTTGCTGCTTAATGTGCTATCTTCATGCTGATTTATAAAAGATTATGCATTATGATTATGCTGATATTCTGCAATTTGATTTGTTACTTCCATATGTACTCCTTCCAGTAGTAGATGTCAATACAATCAACTTCTAAAATTCTTTACATGCAATTTCTAAATCCACTGTTCACCAACCTCGAAAGCAACCAAACTCTCCACACATGTAATCATTCTACTACTGTAATAGTAGTCAACTTCAACTCCCAATTCTTCAAACTTCTCTCTAGTTACATTATACAAAAGCAAATAACTACGTGAGTTCCAACTTGAATCCACATAATAAGTCTTGATGAAGAACATTACTCCTGACTTTGCTAATCCAAGTGGCTGATACTGAGAAATGCTTATCGTTCTCACTCCAATTGTGTACAACTTGATCCACAATTCGATGAAGCCAAACTCTTTCTGGATCCACACTTCATAACACATGGACGGTATGTTATGTGCGATTAGAGACAGGCATCCATCTAACAAAGTGATGTATTTCTTTTGAGATGGCATTGAATCTGGTAGGACCATTACATGAAAAGCCTCGTTAACCATATCAAATACGATTAGCATCGCTATATAGTTTAGGTAATTCAAGTAGAACCAAAGGCACCGACATATTAAGTTCTCCGATATAACTTGATCTCCCTAATGCTTGGTAAGCCATGGAGGGAAAGCATCGCCAAGTTGTTTCCAACAATTTCCCCTAAAGTGGTAAACCTCCACTTGAGAAGTACCATTTGGATGTTCGCCGAAATATATATTTATATTTACTACTATGAAATCATCGAGATGGCCACCCTCCAAACGCAACCAAATCTGCCACTTGAAAGTTGGGCTCCGGAAGAACTACGTTTCGACCCGTTGATGGGTTTCATAGAAAAATCTTCGAGTGGTGAGGGTTATCTTTGACAAAAGTCAATAGACAGACAATTCCATTGTATGAATGAACCAAATAGGATTCACCACAATCTTGGACAAATGAAGAATCGAGATAAGATAGCTCGTGATTAGTAGGATGGCGCATCATTACTCTTGAGAGTTGGTCAACTTTATAGTTGATAAGCTCATATTTCCGCAACTCGGTTGATATCTCAAGATATTCTTTGATAAAACAAGGTGCTAGTAAGTAGAGATTTCCAAGATTTACATACACACCTGAGTTGGATCAAAGATTTTGTGGACAACCTCAATAAGATCTCCATTAAATCGTCCATCAGAAAGCTAACCATCATTCTTGCACAATTATTCAAGCAATTTGAAAACCACGTTAAATTGAGGAATCGCGTCGCAATCTTATGTAAAGAGTGGTTATTGGGATGTAACGAAGCCTCCTCGACATTTACGGGAAGCATTTGTTTTGGTCTTGTTGTTTTTTTCTCTATCTTAATGAAAGGTCTTTGTCAGGTCATCATAATCTATGAAAAAGAAAGAACAATATAATGAACTTGACCGGGTAAATTTATTTGAGAATACTTATAACATCGGATCTTGCACCAACTCATCGCATCTGTTGGAAATTTGTGATCCGTTTTCTACGAAATCTCTAGTCCAATCTAGAGAAGTCCCGCGCAGGAAGTAAATTTACTTGATTGGCAAGTTAGGAAGTACCAGCTGTGGAAGTTAATGGCAGTGGAAAGCAAGCAATGAATTGACAAAAGTAAATATAGCTGGAGATGAGCTGCAAAGAGAAGTCCAGAATATTTAAGGCGGTGGAGTCCACAATTCTTGCAGAACTATGGCGGCGGAATCCCTCTATAAAAGAGCTAGGAATCATTGTCGGAAGAGTGTGTGAGAAGCATGACAATAAACTCCATCACCATGTAGCTCATCCACCAACACCTCCTTCCATCATGGTGAAACCATAAACATTCATTGCCTATATCCACTGAATATTCATCTACATACCTTGCCCCTTATTTATTCCTACATCAACTAAATCCTGTACACATACGCATCACTCATCACTGATAGAAAACTATCAGTGATATCAAAATCATATTTCCGAATAATGAAACTTTCAAAAAAACTTGTCCAAGAAGATAAAGAAAATGATTAAACCTACAATATAATTGCCTTTGGTCTTGGAAAAGAAAAGTAAAAGAAATGATCGAAGGCAACGAAATTGCTCGGTTAGAATGAAAGTAGAGCATAATCAAGACCGTCATATATATATATATATCTCTCTCTTTCTCTCTCTCTCCAGGTTTTTTTTTGGTCAAAATAAACGCTTGTATTCAAGACAATAGAAACTTACAACCTGAAGATAAAGCATCCGCATAAACTAGGTCAAGCATTACAACTGGAGGATAAAGGATCCAGTTTTGGGCCAAAAATTTTGAGATTTGGGCCTTCGAAGCCCATCGGCTACCGGGTTTAAGCATGAACAATCTTTTTTTTTTTTTTTTTTCCTTTTGAAATGATGTTATCGTACTTATTTGGTACGATTTTGACTTCTAAACATATGGCGTATGTTTTTAAATTATCGTGTTAGGAAATTTTATTTCGATCAAATTTCAACACCAAAAGACAGTTATTTTAAGGTGACAAGCTAAAAAATTGTCAACGCAATATGTCCGAAAAATCATCCTAAAGCGTTGATGCATAAATCCAACGGATCCTCAACAAATCGGCCCATCCATATTTGGTACAGGCCAAGTCTTCAAAAGGATTGCCAAGGTGTAACCACACGAGTTGGTAACCTTTTAGTAGTGGATCTTCCTTATAAGTAACTTGACAATATCTCACCCGCAAACTATGAAACTTAGAGTTTCGCAAACTCTCACACTTAAAACATCAACTCCTAGTGAGCATAGGTTCACATCGCCCATCAATAGTTTCCCAATTCGATGCATATTTAGTTTATTCATGCCCCCTCTATTATCTTAAAAGCTTGTGTCTTGTCCGAGCCTCTCGTGTCAACATTCACTCTAGCCATCGTCGGATTCAACATAGGACTACTCCGTCTACAATTACACAACTATTGAAGGGGGTCCTAGTTACCGCGACTTGACTTGATTCAAGTAACCTGAGATTCCAAAACAAAGGTACTCAAATACGATCATACAAGATGATGGTTCTTCGAGGTGGATCTTACTAATGAATAGCATTAAAAACTCTCGTCCATCTGATGGGAGATTTTAGACGTGATGGCGGGCTTATTTGTGAGTCCATGTTGACTACGGATCCTTCATAAGTACTGGATCCAATCAATTAAGGGTGAGTATCGGTCTAGAATCAATTTTATACCAACCTTAGACTGGCCCAACCTTGTCGGTCCGGGAAAAGTACCAAAATAGTCCTAAACTTTTTGTATCGGTACTAATTCAGTCATAAACTTTTTAATTGGACCAATTTAGTCCTAAACATTTTCACATTCGTACCAATTCAGTCCATCCGGCTAATTTAAGCCAGAAATTGCTTATGTGGCCGCCAACGGTCTTATGTGGTGCCACATGGACAAATTTTATAATTTTTTTATATATTTTTCAGATTTTTAAATTATTATTATTTTCTTTTTTTTCCTTATCCTTGGCCGGCGACCTCGCCGGCCCAAGTGACCATCGCTGGCCACAAGCCGGGTCGGGGGCGAGGGGCCCTGCGCCCTCGCCGGCCACAAGCGAGGGCGACGACCCCCGCCCAGATCCAGGTGAGGGCCGAAACCCTCGCCCGTTGGCCGGCGAGGGCCTCTGCGACCTTGTCGGCCATAGGCGAGGGTGTGGCAGCCCTCGCTTGTGGTAGGCGAGGGTGGGGCAGCCCTCACCCGGATCCAGGTGAGTTGCGTCGCCGCATCCGGAGCTCCGTCGCCTCCGATCGCGACATGGTCACCGGAGCCTTCGTGGCCCCCGGAGGTTGAAGGAGGTGGTTGGCGTCCCGAGCTCGAGTAGCTTCTAGAAGGATAATGGTGTGGGGAAGTTCGCGATCTCGCACCGTATTAAGTGTGGCGATAGCGTCGCGAGCCTCGCCTGGATTTGGGCGAGGGCCGCCGCACCCTCGCCGGCCACAAGCGAGGGCTGCCGCGCCCTCGCCGGCCAACGGGCGAGGGTTTCGGCCCTCGCCTGGATCTGGGTGGGGGCCGTCGCCCTCGCCTGTGGTCGGCGAGGGCGTGGGGCCCCTCGCCCTGACTAGCTTGTGGCCGGTGATGGTCGGCGACCTTGCCGGCCAAGGGTAAGGAAAAAAGAAAAAAAAAAGAGGAAAAAATAATAATTTCAAAAATCTGAAAAATTATAAAAAAATTATAAAATTTATCCACGTGGCGCCACATAAGATCGCCGGCGCCACGTTAGCAATTTCCGGCTTAAATTAGCCGGATGAATTGAATTGGTACCAATGTGAAAATGTTTAGGACTAAATTGATCCAATTAAAAAGTTTATGACTGAATTGATACCGATACAAAAGGTTTAGGACTATTTTGGTACTTTTCTCTATCGGTCCTGGTCTAGCTCTCAAGGGGATTGGATCAATCCTTGGTCTTGGGATCCCTAGATCAACGTTGTGCAGGTTGGTCCTCGGTCCTTGAAAATTTAGGGTCAATCTAACCCAAACCAATCCTGACTGTATGTTATATATATATATTATATATCTAATTATTAGTTATAATTTTTTATATAGATAAAACCCTAAGTCAAACGGTTCAATATTATTTGACGGCTCATTAATAAGGAGTCCAAATAATTTTACATTGTCCTTTAATAGCTTAGATTTTTAATCATTTTTATGGTATCAATAGCCATAATATACAAATGAGAAAAATGTCTATGTGAGGAGGCCACACGGCATCCAAAATGGCATAAACAATTCACGACGTCGGCACCCTCTATCCGCAGCTATATTTATTGTTTCTGCTTTAATTGCTGTCCCCCACATATGTCGGTGCCTTCTATCTGCAGCTATTTTAATTTTCGAAAGGGATAGATGATTCTCTCTGCATTTGACAGTGGAAACTTTGTGGTTTTTCCCGGTTCTCCGGGCGAAGCATGGGAAACAAACCCCATGATGGCATCGAGCAAGGACGACACGCAAGACAATTTCGGTCCTGGACCGAAAGATAATGCGACCGCAATTGTTGGAAGTCAATTTTTGTGCTGGGGTTTGTGGCTGGAGCATCATGCACTAATTTTTGAGTCTACATTACCACTTCTGGCCGATTTCCCAACAGATAGGGATTCCACTTCTTCATCTCCAAATCATTATTCGAAGTGGGAGTTCACTAGGCAATTCCAGTGTGGCTGTGGAGGTATTAATTTTGCTTCTCTTGCAGTTGGGGAGGCTCTTTTTAGCCTCTTATTGCGTGAATCGATTACGTGGTTCTAATTTTTCGTTCGGCCATTGCACATAACCTGAGATATCCTAGCCAAATTGTAGAGTGCAAAGGCTGCCAGCCCGGATGCCAACGTATGATACGACAATATACCATTAGGGGCTCAATTATTTCTTTTTACGACATGCCTTCGTGTGGTTGGCGACACATTGACTTAGCCAAAATGCACCCTCGTCCTGTTGAGGAAAATTATTTAAAAAGTTATAAATTTATTGCACTTTCGTCAATTCAATCCTCAGCCATTTAATTATGTCAATTGAGTTTTAATTATTTTTCGTGTTTTTTCAAGTGAGTTCATCTAGTTGAATTTTGGTCAGAAATTACTAACATGAATACCAACCATCTAACTTGACATAGCTAGTGCTAACATGAATAATTTTAATAATATTTTAATTTTTTGAATTTTTATATTTTCTTTTCTTTTTCTTTTTTTTTTTTTCCTTCTTTACTTTTTTTCTTTTTTTCTATTGTTAAGGGCTAGCAAAGGGTTGCCAACCATCTGCTGAGGCCACAGCACCCCAACCGATTGTGGGTGAGAATCACAGTCCTTACCGGCCACTGGGTGAGAGCTTATAGCCCGGCTCAATTGGGTCAGCCCTCGCCGATAGTAGGCTACAACAATTGGCCGGCCCTTAACAGTTAAAAAATAAAAAATAAAAAAATTAAAAAAAAAAAAAAAAAAGAAAATTTAGTAAAATATTAAATTATATTTAAAAATTATCTATATCAACAACAACCATGCCAAGCATACTCAAATGGCTCAAAAAAGTGAAGATATTTAGAACTCAACTGGCTAACTAAATTATTCAAAATTGAATTGACAAAATGTAATAAATTTATGACTTTCTGGATAATTTTTTTCCCTTTGTGTTTCATAGTTCCTTGTTCGTGTTCTTTGACCTCTTTATCTTGGGAGAAAACAGAACCAGCAACGTACTTGCATGTTGCCATTTTCTTGATTGATCATACTCTTTCTCAGCTAAGCAGCGGCCAAAGGCGTGAATTAACTGCTATCATTCCCGATAAATGAGTCTACAATGGAACAACCCGAAATCTACATTGGATATCTTAGTTTCTAAAGTCAACAAACATCCTTCGAGTTAATGGAATTTTCGGTATTCTCGACCAAAAAAAAAAAAAAACAAAAACAAAGGGAACGGTGTTTTTCTTTTGGACTTCAAATCCACTTGTCGTAGGAAGCAGGAACTTCTCTCAAATGATGAAATTTGGGTCAGCATTGTCATGCGGTGCTTATTTGTACATTTGCGACCATCAATTTAGTCAATGGAGTATTTGAGACCACATTTGTCATGTGGTGCCCATGTGGGTGGGGACGAGGATTTGGCCAGAAACTGGAATTCCTTCTTGGTGAAGCAAGCACCTAACCACATAATATTTTTCTTTTATAATTTTTGTGTATTATAGGCAACTATATGATTTGTTGATTTTCTATTAATTTTGATCATTTTATAATTTGTAGAATATTTTCCAACTGAAGCATACTTTGCTTTAAATATTTCTTCAAGCTCTGTCGAAGTCCGCCGGATACAAACATTTCCTTGAAAGCTCATTCAAAAGCTTATTATATTCCTCGGTTTAAACTTTTTGCTTACCAATTATAAAATGATAGGAATAAATATAACAATAAACACATCTGAATAAATTAAGTTCTTAATGTAACATGCCCACAAATGGGGAAATCACCAAGAAAGTCTCAAACACACTGTACTTGTGCCATGCAATCATAAAATTTTCAATGTAACAAATTTAGTCTTAAACTTTTCAATATCAATTTAATTCTAAACATTTTTATAGTTCACCAATTTAATCATTTTGATTAATTCTTATTGGAAATCACTGATATCCTACATACATAGGTGTTGATGTAGACAATTTTTTTGAATTTTTTAACTTTTCTTTTTTTCTTTTATTTTTCAAACCTTGGGCCAACAAGGTTGCCAAAGAAAAAATAAAAATAAAAAACAAAAATTGAAAAAAACTTTAAAAATTATCAATATCAGTACTACTCACATCATATAAATTGGTCACTGCTGACTAGACTATCACGTCAGTGATTTTTCGGCCAAAATTGGTCGAATGACTAAATTGGCAAATCGTCAAAATGTTTATGATTAAATTTGTCAAATTAAAAAATTTATGACTAAATTGATATAAATATAATAAGTTTATACCACCGGCCGTGGTGGGTGATTTTGGGTAAAGGCTGCAGGCGGAATGGACTTAAGTGTCTTCTTAGGGGTGGTGGGTAAAAACGTTTTACAGGGGGCATTCTTGGCGAGGTGGTTCCTCCAAAGACCAAAATAATAATAAATAATAATAATAATAATAATAATAATAATAATAATAATAATAATAATAATAATTTTTATGATTTTCTTTTTTTAATAATGAAGGGTTTCTTAGTAGATTATCTGAGAAGATCTGGGATGACATGGAATGCCAAGAGAAATGAAACCCACCAATAAAACAGCGGGGGGCAGGCTTCTGAAATAATTTCCTCCTTCTAACTTAAGGGATCATCTTCCCTCCATTAGACCAAGCAAAGAAATTTCCACAAGTGAGGATAATCAAAATTGATCGAATTCCTCAGGGAAGGAACTCAGATCCTTTGTCTCTGGAATCAAGTAACTTTCTCCAAGATTTACTAGCTTTGACAAGATCGCCCTGATTGGTCCTTCTAGGATGAACAAAGATCAAACAACTTTCTCCGATAACGACTCTGTTTTAAAGCATAAATCCATGCAGAAAGGTCCGATGGCAGTTGAAGCTATCACTGGCCACTACCACTCCGCAAATATTTTAAACGCGAGCATCAAAATCAATCGATTCAACGTCACGTATTCTCTCAAGTAAATCCAAATCCTTCCCAATGATGATTTTTCCTTTTTGGGGCACAGGACCGATTAGGAAGAAAGTTGCCGAGCAAATCAGCAGAGTAACAAAACATTAACTTTGTTCTATTGACAAAAAAATTAATATCACGAAAAATCATAAATTTGTACTTTGGGGAAGGATCAATAGAGCCCTTATCTCTTGGTGATAAATTTAAAATCACAAACTAATTTTACGGCGATGATAAATTTGAAAAACAAAAAACTAACACATCATTTGTGACAAATTTACTATAAACTAATAAGAATTTCTATGTGATCTTATTATATCGTGTGTCATTCAACTCAATAATTTTCTATAAAAATTTGATAGAAGTT
The DNA here is from genome assembly GCA_014182565.1 of Eucalyptus marginata. NCBI lineage: Eukaryota > Viridiplantae > Streptophyta > Magnoliopsida > Myrtales > Myrtaceae > Eucalyptus > Eucalyptus marginata. The sequence continues at coordinate 27,817,084 of CM024590.1, forward strand.
AATGGAGGATAAATGGGGTTTTTAGTCACCGAAAAATTAATTTAGTATAAATTTATCACAGATTTATCAATTTGAAGCTTTTTGTCATATTAACTCAAAAAATAAATGTGATTTATCACTATTGGGCTTACTTTCTGTTGTTATTTGGGTCATTATAAGGATTTCGTTAACTATTGGGCTGAATTTTTTTTACACACGTTCTCATGGGCATCCGATATTCTATCTGTATCATATTTTGGCATTGTCGGACATCTACGCCAATTGAATTTGGTTAGAGTTGATATTAAAGAAACTTGATTTGAAATTTTGTTGAAGTAGAATTACTTGGTTAGATAAATTAAAAGTGCTAAGACTTGATAAGAAAAATGCATATGAGTATGGGACCAAAAGTATTACTTTTCCTTTACATAGTAAGTAATCCCATAAATATATATCTATATAATCAAACTCTTGTTTCCTAACACTTATTTAATAAATTGGAAGAAAGGTCACAAGGGCGTTTTAGAAATTGCCATTACGACTTTGACTGTAGTAACCATTACGTACCGGTTTCGTGTTATGATTACAACAATCTATCCGTAGTAACCATCTTACCAGCAAATCTGTCTCTCTCCCTCTAGTAGCATCTCACACTTGCTAAAGGCCTTGCTCTTACATGTGTTAGATTTGAGTTTGGTTAATATGTTTTTGTTGTCTCGATATAATGATAGTGTTAGAGATGCCCAATTTAGGCACACACCACCGAATGGCAAAGCGGTTGGCATGTGCTCATCATTAATGATAATGTGTGATTTGATGATTGATTACCGATCTTTTTATTTAAATGTAGTAACAAATTTGTTTTTGAAGGATGTGCATTTGCTTACCTCTGCCGACTATGCGTTGAAAATATACCTTGATTTGTGGATTTTAATTTGTTTTGTAGTTCTCTAGGCTTGTTTTCTTGTGGTCATTTCTAGATTTCCTAGGAATCTTTTTATGTATCATTTGATAACGAACAAAAATGTCCTTTGACCAGAAAAAAAAAAAGGGACAATACTAGACAATACCAAGTAGCAATCTTGTAATATAAAAAATCTCTGCTACAATTCTGTTAGTGAGTCGAACCCCCTATAAATAAATAACCGCAACCTTATTATTCTCTCTTCTTTATTACATGCATGTGCATGATTTGTATGCATGTAACCCCACTAAAAGTAACATGCGGTTCCCGTGAAATGCTCCTCCCTAAAGTCTGATTTTTATTCGACTTGCGTATTGCAATATTCTTGATCAGAAATGTCCAAATTTCCCTCGCCACATCAACTCAATCGTGTCGGCGACACCGCGTCTCCGTAACGCCGGCCCGGATTCTAGATGACGAGATTACACAAAAGGCGACGGAACTTCCACGTTTAATATACGTAAACAGCAGAGCGAACCACCTCTCGACGCGTGCGAAGCGAGTGGACGGATCGGGGGGGCGGTGCGATTTCGGTCCGTCGACCCCAACCCGATGGCGATCGGAACCTACCCGTCCCGTCCGGTCTATTCCCTGTCTTCCACGTGGCGCCACCGTCGCTTTCCCAGCGATTCGCGATTCGCCTCCGACCTTGTATTTTAAAATTCAAATTTCTTTTCTTATTTTTTAAAAGTAAATTCCGAACCAGAAAGAAACTCGACGTGGCATTTCTTCTCCACCCTTCTTCTTCTGCACCCGAACTGCTCCTTCGCCTCTTGGCCGCATTATTCGACGTTCGCGCCTTCGCTCGATCCGTCCCTCCCGAATCGCGTCCTCGCTTCCGATCGATTCGTGCTCCGAGCGTCGCTCCGGATCGATATCGCGTGTCCTCCCGCCTCCGCGCGTGCGGTGGAGTCGAAGCGAAGAGAAGGAGAAGAAGGTGGCGGTGGTCTTGGTGGGGTCGGCGGTGGCAATGGCGTGCGGGAGTTTGTTGGCGGGGATTGGAAGCGCCTTCGCCTACACGCCGACGGGCCTGAAGTAGCTTCCTCGCACTTCCTCGCACTTCCTCGTGCTCCGGATTCGAGTTCCCGCCGCCCGCGCCGCGCCGCGCCCCGGGTAACTCTTCCTTTCTTCAGGTCGATCGATGTCGTGGTCGGTTTGGTGCTTCCGCTATTGATTCCCACGCGGTGGTGTTGTGCTCTTCCTTGTGAAGTTGTGTGCTGTTGCTTTTTGGGGGATTACTGATGAAGTTCGGCCTTTTGAGCTGATGGAGGGAAGGAGCGCGGGATGTTGCTTGACTGGGAATGATGTGCGGATGAAAAGTGATGCACTTTTTAGTGCCCTGCTTTGCTTTCTTATCGAGAAAAAAGTGTCTTGAATCGATTGATCACGGGTTGCGATGAAATGTGTTGCGCCTGCGTAATTTATTTTGAAACTTCGCGTCACTGGCTTTTCATCGAGAGGGCGAGAGGGCGAGCACGCGTGGGAATATGTGGGAGCGATTTTTGTGTTTGGTTTTTCACTTTAGTTTCCAGCTTTACTATTTAAATTGAATGTTTGAAGCCTGAGTTATGCATTAGGAGTTCCAGAAAGAAACAGACTTGTGAAGTGGTTCTTTGGAGGACTTGATGAATATAAATTCTTCTGCTCAACATATATTGAGGGGTTATCGGTGGCTGAACTTTCCTAGACAAATAGGTTTCCGTTATCTATAGCTCCGAGGAGAATTTCCTGCTATGTTTATGTACTAAGATGTGATTGGTGATGTGTATTCTTGCCTCATTCTTTCAGGTTGAAATATCAAGTGGAATCCACTCTCCCTCGAATCTTGATTAGTATGATGCGACTATAAGTGAGGTGTCTATGTGCATTGACAAGAGTTGCTCCACAGTGTCCTAAAGGCTTTCTAGGAATGCCCCTGGAGCTTTTACACTAAACTAACTCAGTTTTCCTGCATATTGTTTCTGGTCTTAGTGGGTAGAGATGAATATTTCTGCTCTTCTAACATCAGCTGGAATAAATCTCGGCTTGTGTGTGGTGCTTTTGTTGCTTTACTCCTTGTTGAGGAAACAACCGAGCAACTTTTGTGTATATTTTGTACGGAGGCTTGCTCAAGCACACCAGAAACGCATTGATTCTCTCTGGTTCGATAGATTTGTTCCATCCCCGAGCTGGATAGTGAAGGCTTGGGAAACTTCTGAAGAGAAATATTATCTACTGCTGGCCTCGATGCTGTGGTATTCATCAGGATACTTGTTTTCAGGTTATTAAACTTTGTCCAGCAAATATAGGTTTTGAAGGCTATTTATTTGTGTGTGTTGATTGATGTATGAAATGCCTGATTAGGGTTAACTTAGTTGTGACTATTTAGCAGAAGGATAGAGTTCCATTCATGCTTTTCTATTTTATTATTCACTTTAGTTTTTATCAATTACAAGGTTTTGAGTCACTCTTTGTTGGGATGAGCCATTCTTTTTGCTACTGATGACAACATCTGTCATCACCAGTTACCATTTTTTATTACTGATAACTTCATTTCGTCACCGCTGTAAGATAAGAAACCGCATGTAAAGCTCCCACTGATTGATGTACTTCCAGGAGGTCCCAAGTATCAGGACAGAGGAGAATATAGCTAGTGCTTAAGCTTTCTCTCTTTTGCATTCTATTTCATCTGAGATGTTTAATATTATCTGAAATGAGTACCATAGGATATTACGATGTCAGTCTCTTCATAGAAGATGCGCATAACCTCTCCTCTACCCACCTGTCTATTCTAGTTGAGTGGTCTAGGTGATTTAACTTGGGCACCTGCATAGGTCATGTCCAGCAGATAGTATGCTTTGAGGGGATATAAACAAACTTTTTTTTAGTGAAAAAGAAAACTTTGTGTTACTATGCACACAGTAATGCTTAAATTCTTAGACATAATGCTGCATCCTAGCCTAAATGGCCGATAAAATGTTGAATTCTGGAACTATAAATGGAAATGGATGACAATGTTTTTGAATGTCTGTTACGTATCTGGTTCAGTTAACATCTTGTGGACTTTCCATCCTTGTACTAATATAATTTAATTTCTTTATGCAGTCTTCGAGTATTCTCCATTGCAGCTTTTGTTTGCATGTTTCTTGTACTTCCATTGAATTACCATGGGCAGCAGATGCATCACAAGGAGATTGCATTTGAGTCATTGGAAGTTTTTACCATTGGAAATGTCAAAGAAGGATCTAAGTGGTATGATAGAAAGCATTCTTTCGTCTAATGTTTTGGCAGTTCTCCCTTGGGGGATGAATTGAGATGATTGTGAGTCATAGCTCTAGATTTTTCTATTATTCTCTCGGCATATTAATATCTCGTGTGTTGCAGCGATGACTCGGTATGTTTATGGTTAGTTGGTTGGCAGGCTTGAGGAATAGCCAAGCCATACTAAATTGGAAAGGATGTTATTCTGACTCATATTCAAGTAATTGTTTTTCAAAATTTTTGGTATTTTGGACAAACATTTAACAGTCCTTATTTGAATACATGTCAGGCTCTGGGCACACTGCCTTGCACTGTACATAATATCTTGCTCTGCTTGGCTTCTCCTTTACTTTGTAAGTAATCTACAAGGTTGGGTGGGTGTTTTACTTAGCATCATTTTTTTTAAATTACTGATGATTAAGAATGATATCTTATAGGAGTACAGAAGCATAGCTAATATGAGGTTAGCACATATCAAGGCTTCTGCAATAAACCCAAGTCACTTCACTGTGCTTGTGCGATCCATCCCCTGGTCTCCAGAAGATTCCTACAGTGATTCAGTTGAGAAGTTCTTCTCGAACTATCATTTGTTGACGTATTTGGGGCATCAAATGGTCCACCGGTGTGGTACAGTTCAAAAACTTATGGTATGAATTATTGTTTAAATGTTACAATGGTGTGGCTAGACAGATCAACTATTATTATTTATTATATGTTATGTAAATTGGGTTGCCGAGTTCATTTTTTTATGTGCAAAAAAGGTGCTAACAATATTTAGCACAATTCTTTAAGCATTTGCTGCAGCTAGTTAGTGACTCCAATTAATGACAATTTATTCCTTTCTATAGCAAGAAAGTTGATAACATAGCAATAGTGATAAATATGGCACTATTTAATTTAGCAGCTAAAGCTCAGTCTGGTTTGTTTGTATGGTTTATATATTAGTATTCTGTTGAATTCGGTTATGATATTGTTTTCATTAATATTATCTGGTCTTTCTGATTGCCGTGCTAAGGAAATAATTTTAATTAATATCAGAGTCAAGTTATCCAGCCTGCAAATCTTTTCAGGCCACTGATTTGCCTCCCGGTGTAATGAATTCCAACAGTTGTCTTATGTCAAATCTCAGCCAATGTGTCATTTATATTAAATGATAGTCTGTTTGTATGAGACTTGACATTTTGGATGCATAAAGTCTTCTTCCGTTATGGAAAATAAGTAGTCAATGCTCTATTTCTTATAAGTGGGTTTTGATTAATGGTTTTCACTAGACTTCATGGAGCAATTATGATCTGGAAATGCCTATTTGTTCTATAGAACTTTAGTTTCTTCTACTTGGCTTTAGTTAATTTGTTTTATCTGGTATATTTAGTGTTGACCATTTTTTTCTATGGTCAATCCTTACTATCTGCCATTGGATTTATTTTTGTTACTTAAAAATTTTAAAGAAGCAACTCTATCTCAAGTGGCAACTTTGAGCCAATTAGATCACTAATTAATCTGACTCTAGACTTCGTTAGTAGATTTCACGACTTGCAAGTGGTGTTATTCTTAGTATAAGTTGACTATTTACATCACACCCATTAAGATTGGGAATATAGCATTCTATCTTGCTATTAAGTTTTGCTTGTCTACATTCAACAATGAGTATGCTAGATTGTAAATAATGTCTTGGTCTATGAATTGGATAAACAATATCTTATATATTCTTGGCAACCTTATGCTTTTTGTGGGATCCTATGCGGGTTACTGTGCTTCTTCCTTTACAGCATCTCATGGTTTTATATATGCAGGGTGATGCAGAGATGATGTGTAGAATGATGAGATCTGAGAATCGTGTGGTTGAGTGCAAGCAAAATCTATTCAACTGTGGTCTATGTGGTGGACCATCTCAAGCTTTTCGTATGCTTTCTACAGGACCTAAAAGTGTTCAAGGGAAATCTGTCTGCAGGGATCTTGACACTTCTACAAGAGAGGTAGTGATGCTTAGTTTAAGAAAGAGAAATAAAATTTTCTTAAACAATGATTTTGCGACATCTACATTGTACTGATGCCTAGTGACTTTTGAATCTATTTCAATTTCCCATCGACTTTGTAATCAGTTGATATCGCCTAGATAAATTGACTTTTAATGACAAATCGATATTCTATTCTGGGTTGAATGATCTCCATAAGTCTTAGGAATGTGAGGATTTGTTACTGCTGTAAACTCGTTCATAGTACAATTAATTTTGGGCAACTTCATAATATCTTTTAATGTTTTGATCTTTTCTGAACTCATTAAAGTTCCGTTAAATTACTTTCCAATGTATAAGTTGATTTTCCTGTATGAATATGTTATGGTGTCCCCAGAGTGTGTGATACAAAGATTATTAAGCGATAGCTGATGAACTTGTAGTTGCACGATCTGGAAAAGGTGACATTGATTTTTTTTTTCAGTTGCTCTGGAGTTTCTTTGCTGGCTCCCACAAAAAAAGGGCCAAATCCAAAGAAAAAGGCTAAACCCTTTTTCTCCTAGGAGAAAAATTACATATATAGTCCATTCTCATTATTAAATCAGCATGCATCATCCCATGTGGCTTTCTGTGAGAGCCATGTCAACCAACATAAAACATGTCATTTTTTATTCATAATCATTGTTGCCAAATTTATTTTATAATCTATTTTGTCAATTATCTTTCATTTTGTACCAAAAAACAACATTGTATTTGGTCATGATTAGTGCTGCTTACTGTGCCATGTGGCAATTTTATGGTGAAATTGATGGGATTTGTGACAGGATTCGTTTTTGTTCCAAGGGTGAAAGTGTGGTTTATTTATTTATTTTCCTTTTAGGGACATTTGCAAGGTTTTTGTTCCAGGGGCAAAAGGTTGGGCTTTTTCCTGGGGGAACTTGAAGATTGTGTTTTTTTTTTTTTGTCTTGGGATTATAATTTTGAAATTTTATCCAGAAAAAAGCAACTTACAGTTCTATCTTTAGTTTAATACATTGGAGGGCAAATGAGGCAGGAACTTGTCATATAATGAAAAAAAACACTGCATTCATTGTTATAAGCTGAAATAATTTGGCTATTTCACTATACTGCTTATGGGACTTTTCTAGATGCAAGATGATTCAACCCCTTACTCCTTGGAAGACATTTGAATATATTACTGATGAACTGAGTATGTGGATTCCCTCTTTGTTTTAGCTTGTGGATTAACAATATCTATCTGAGTGTGCATAGTACTGTTAGATTTTTCCATAAATGTTGATTGTGTCTCTTAGTTGGTCTTACTTGTTTTATCACATTTCTTGTTCCCTTCTCGTTGTGATTGATGTTGGTTAGATCAAGGAGAAACCATGCCTGAAGGTTAGATCGGTCAATCATGTACATTTTTTTTTTTTTTTTTCATACAGGAAGTTGCAGCTGCTTTTGTCTTTTTCAAGACTCGCTATGCTGCTGTTGTTGCCTCTCAGGTCCCTCAATCATCAAATCCCATGTTATGGGTGACTGACTTGGCTCCAGAACCACATGATGTCTATTGGTCCAACCTCTGTATACCATTCAAACAACTTTGGATCCGCAGGATAGCTACACTTCTAGCTGCTATTGTCTTCATGTTCTTGTTTCTTATACCCGTGACTTTTGTTCAAGGTCTTACTCAACTAGACCAGTTGCATCACACATTTCCCTTTCTCAGAGGATTACTGAAGAAGTAAGCATCTTACTTTTGAATGATCTTACAAGTTGCTGTCATTTTTTACTAGCTTATTACCACTTTTTTTTTTAAATGACTATTTTGTACTAGGATGGCTTATAGTGTTGAAAGACAGACTATTCTCCAGGTCAGTTGTAAAGATAACACCCCGGTCATAGTTGAATATCTAGAGTGTCCATACATATTGTAATATCATTACCTTATACCTAGAGTGCGTGACATGATATGCATTAAAAGGTATTACGCTGCCATTTAGCTTTTTGAAAATGGAGAAAGATGTGGTGAGTGGCTTTAGAGATTTGGTTCAGGGGCCTAGAGGTTAAAAAACTTAAGGGAGAGACAGTTCTTTGTTTTTTTTATTTTTAATAAAAAGAGAGACAGTTCATTTGATGAATAATGATCCCATTTTCAGTAGTAAGTACTTTGTGATGATGCATTCATCTTAGAAACAATTTTAGAGCTATTTTTCATGTTAAACGGATAGGAGAAGGTCTAGTAAGTGTTTTGTCTTTTCCAACTTCTAGTCAAGCTCATAATTTGGCCACCTTTTCCTACAAGGAAAAATGTAAAGAAATATGGGAAAGCTATGTTATTTGAAAGGAGATAGTTGTGACATATCCTTCTTTTTTGCGTTGCAGGAAATTCATGAGTCAGCTGGTCACAGGTTATCTGCCAAGTGTTGTTCTGATGTTATTTTTGTACACTGTTCCTCCCACAATGATGCTATTTTCGACAGTGGAGGGATGTATCTCTCGTAGCGGAAGGAAAAAGAGTGCATGTCACAAAGTACTTTGTTTCACGATCTGGAATGTCTTCTTTGTTAATGTTCTCTCGGGATCTGTCATCAGCCAATTAAATGTTTTTACTAGCCCAAAGGACATACCTGCTCAATTGGCACGAGCTGTGCCGGCGCAGGTGATTTTCTAACATATTTTACTTACCATTTCACGGCACACTATTGCATTTGTTGGATAACATGCTTCTGTGTTTCTGCATTGAATCTTCAGCATCATATGCCTTGTGGATCTGACAAAGAGTGTTGTTTTGGCTATTGGCTATTTGTAATTGGGGATCTCTTCAGATAGCAGGGATATTTGTTTGGTATAGATGTATTGTGGCAACATGACATATCAGTATATGGTTTCAATTTCTATCTCTTGCTCTGATAAACATCTTTATGTGATTGCAGGCTAGCTTTTTCATGACTTATATCTTTACTTCGGGTTTGGCAAGTTTGTCGTCAGAAGTAATGCAACCTTTGGCTCTTCTCTGGAACCTAATTAGGCGATTTATTTTAAGAAAGAAAGATGATTTGTATGACAAGCCTTTATCTTTCCCATACCATATCGAAGTTCCAAGAGTGCTACTGTTTGGACTCCTCGGCTTCACTTTTTCCATCCTGGCACCTTTGATGCTGCCTTTCTTGCTGGCTTACTTCTTACTTGCTTTCCTTGTGTACCGAAACCAGGTTAGAGAACTAAATGTCATTTGTTTACGGTATGCTGTATTGCTAATCTATATGTTATTTACTTCTGGAACCCGTTGAACTCTGATGTTTGCACGTCTGGGATCGTCCCATCAGTCATCAGTACCTAAGCTGAAAGAAAGTATCTGTTTTTTTATTTTTTACCATGTAAGTTTTACCTGTTGCCGGTAGCCTGGGATATCATCCTTTTGAGTTAGAAAGGTTTCTTTTAGCCAGTTATTTTGTTTTATTTTATTTGGAGTTATTTTTGGTCGATTATTGTACCAATTTAGCCTTTTCTATTGCCATGATGTCTTCTCCATTGTCACTTGTCGTAACATGTTTCTGACTGTGTTAACTTGCTTTCAGATTCTTAACGTATACTCGCCTAACTATGAAACTGGAGGGCAGCTGTGGCCTACCGTCCACAACACGACCATCTTCTCTTTAGTTTTGATGCAAATAATAGCCCTGGGGGTTTTCGGACTAAAACGATCTCCTGTCGCCTCCGGTTTTACTATACCACTTATAATCTGCAGTCTGTTATTTAATGAGTACTGCAGGCAGAGATTTCACCCAATATTTAAGAACAGTGCTGCCCAGGTAATGTTTTGCTGTTGAGATCTCTCTCTCTCTCTCTCTCTCTCTCTCTCTCTCACTCTCAAAATCAATTGACGTATTGTCTTTAGATGCTCATCGACGTGGATCGGCAAGATGAACAGAGTGGGAGAACGGAAGAGATTCATAGACAGTTGCATTCAGCATATTGCCAGTTTAAATCTGGGCACTCTGATCAATCTGATAATGGGAAAAGCATTCGAGATTCTGAAGACGAGAAGCCAGGTTTGATTCACCCAATGCTCGGAAGACTTCCACTTCCTGGAATTAATGATTTGATCGCTTGGCTCTCTGTGCTTTTCAGGAGAGGACTCCAACAAAGTGAATGAACCATTGGCTCTTCATCACCGTATGGAAAGCAAAGAGCGTAATGAAAAGTGAACTTCTAGATTACGATCTTGTTCGTAGTTCATGGGCTGATGAGCTGATTTGATCTCATTAAGTGTTATATATTCCTCTGTTCTGCCTTCTGAAATGGAGATGCTCATAGGAAAAGTTTTGTCGATACATATTGAAATTAGAAGATTCATTAGAAAGAAAAGGTTTGCAAATATACCACGTCACCAGTGTCGAAACTGGAAAGAAGAGGGGGGCTGCTGGGGGTGCGGGGTTCTGATTCTTTCATTGTCCACTCTGTTTTCTCCCAAATATATACAGGAAAGGCTTTTGGTGCTCCTCAATGTATGATGATGGAAAGTCTCTTCTTGGCAATGCAAGCAGTTCTTACTTTTGTTTCATTTGACTTTCGAGATTCTGCGCTGGTCTTTACTGTGTCATGAGAGGATTAGCGACATAACATGTCTAAAGACTTTTTGGACAGTTCATCTTATTTGTGGGAAATGATACTTCGTCAGGAATGCTTCATCAGAGTGGATAACTTGGCTTAGATGAATCTATTGCCCACTTTTTGCCGTCTCCTGTTCTGGAGACAGCATATAAATTTGAAAAAAAGCGAAAAAGAAAAAAACAGTAGAAATGCATATCTTCTCTGGTATTTTTAATCTAGTGAAGGAAAGACCCAAGTAAATAAGTTGGATTAATGCATCACGCTCCATTTTATTTGCAAACTGGTGAAGCAGGACAGACAATTCTGCAAAGTGTCTTTGGTTAACGAGGCAATCGCAATACCAAGATTTTAGAAACGAGGCAGGATGCAGAAGGATTGCCATTTGAACGGTTCCGTCGACAAAAGTCCCGTCTGCCTACTTCAAAGCATCAGGGCTTGCGCGGCTAAAGGACGTTTCACAAGAAAATGCTTCTTCGAAATAGAACTTTAAGAGGTGGCCACTTCTTTAAGAGGACCAAACGATGCAACCAGCCTTATTTTGCAAAAAGAAGTCATTCCGCCTGAGTAATACCTGGAATTCTGGTGTCTCTCCAACTTGAAATGTTCCAAAATAATGTAAACAACATAACTGAGCATGTATCATTCTACACTTTGAATTTGATAATAACAGTCAGAGAACGAGTTCGTGCTCCATCCATGTGCATTGGTCATGCTTTACAACTCTCTCTCTCTCTCTCTCTCTCTCTCTCTCACAAATTGTCCAAAAAAAACATTTTCTATATAATGATTAAATGACGGTCGGCATTAATCCACCTGACGGATTGTGCAAGCGCATAAAGCCTCAAGAACTTGAACAATTCATGGAATGGCCCCCTCCTCGTGGTGTTTTTTCTCTTCGTTACTTGATCCATGCAACAGATTTCTCCACAGCCATAAAGCTTGCATCAGGCCGCCATTTGCAACATGCAAGAGGAAGACCCGCACTCCAAGCCCACAAAATGCAGCAGTGAACTTGAGAAGAACAAAGAAGCAGCCTATTGCCGTCAGGTGCTGGATGAATCCTTTATCCAGCTGAAGTATTCACATAGGAACAAAGGTTAAATACAAAGTAGGAATTCCCTGAAGAAAAATGACAAATGTGCAGTTAAATAAGGTCGAAAGCTGAACATACCTGAGAATCGTCTGAGAGTTCCACTGTCACCTCCTTTAGAAAGTCAGTCAGCAAACAACCGACAAAAAGGCCAATTGGAATTATCAATTCTCTATTTCTCGAAATGGCAAATAAAACATCTGATAAGGAGCTAGCTACGAATAGGGTAATCAGCGACCACTTCAATGCCTTCTGTCCCAAAAGGACCACTCTATCAAGAAGCACAGTCTCTGCTTCCTTCCAAGGAAAATGTTTCACCGAGGCCGGAATAGCCTCCTGTAACCTTTCCGTCACAGCATTAAGTTGCGCATTCAGCCTCTCCGATTCGCCAAACTGTGCCATCATCACTTGCATAGAGTGCTTTGGAAAGGTCCGTTGATGTGGAAGTAGAGTTATGCCATTGCTTGGCCGACACATTCTATTATTCAACAACTTGATCTAGAATCAGAAAAATGAACACTATGTTAGGTTGTCAAAAGCATAAATCAACTCATCCATCTAACCCGCAAAAATTTCCACAAAACATATTCAACAAAGCCGCTTCGACGATTCGCAAAAGCGCACCACCTAGTGCATCTGAATACAACTTTGCAAGACATTTCAGAAAACCATTTCCTATTCAAGAGATTAACAAAGTAAACACCGACTGTCCTTATATCGTCAACCAGAACTCCTTTCCTTCAAGCTTTATTCTCTTCAGGGTTTAGCAACCTTGCATTTTTCATTTCCTTGAAATTCCATAAACTTCTAACCCCCGAAGTCAGAAGAGTGTCGGCAAAATTAGCTTGGACAAGAACAGCTGAATCAAAATGAAAAATAAGTACCGACCCCTCAGAACTCAACAAGCGCGATTCAAAGTTCAATCTGTGCCTGCTCCCAGTACTTCACTCGAAGACATCACCACCGAATTGTTTGAGCAAAACACGAGTACCCCGGAATCTTATCATCCCCGACCCACATACAAAATCCAATCCAATCATTAATTCTCACATCGCACGTTAAAGAGACACAATTCTTGCATTGCAATTTCCGCGAGTGAAGACCCAAATTCCGAATATCAAAAAGAAAGAAACAAACAAAGAAAAGCTCGAGCCTTGAGTGTGAACCGTTCAACAAGAGATCATTCAGCAACATAAGTCAGCCGGCGGTCGACATTCCCCAACATCTTCATCTTCACCGCTCTAAAAATCCCACAAACTCGCGAACTCTACATACCCATCACAGAAAGAAAGAAAAAAAGCTTGCAAATTGCACAGGCAACGCGGATTGCTCACCCGAAATGGCGAAATCGAAGGCAACGCAACGAACGCCCGCGACGCCATTGGAAAGGGTAAAGAAACGAGCTTCTCCCAGACCCCTTCACCGCTCTCGCCGGCGCTTCACCGGCCTCCGCTTCGAAAGTTCAGCTGAACATGATGCAGAGTCGGTGGCTTCGCTTCGCCCTCCGCCATCTCTCTGTCCGCCCGGTTCCAGGGTTCTACCTGATGGATGGATGACAAGGGCGCAACGGTAAATTCAACGGCCGAGCGGAGCGGGGAAAGGTTCGTGTATTTACGATTTTGCCCTCGATGGGCCACACATTGGGCTTGGGCTTCTTGGGGTTTTTCTCGGTAACGGTCGCGATGGGCCTTGAGTTGGGCTTACCGGGGTCTTTTGTTTTCTTAGGTCAATTTTTGTTTCCATTGCATGACCAAAGAGAATTTCTTTTTCTATGTTTTTGTTTTGAAAAGTACACAAAACTCCTTCAAACTTTGTGGCGGTACACATTTGCGCCCCTGAACATTCAAATTTTGCACATTACCCTTTGATGAATGTATTAATGGTTTTAAGAAGGTATTTTATGGAAAAACCACGATTGATGAAAAGAAAGAAGGCCTTGGGCTCAATTTATTTTACAAAAAATGGATGATCTGGAAAAAAAATTTTCTAAAAATGATTGATTGTATCGCTTACAAAAGTAATTATACAAAAAAAATTTGTCATCCGCAAAAAATGTTCAAACATAAATTGTTATTGATAATGAAAACATATTCATTGACTAATTATTTCAAATGACATAAGTGATAAATTTTAGAAAACATTTTCTGAATCATTCATTTTTTGCGAAATAAATGGAGCTTTAATAACAAAAGGTTCTAATAGGAAAAATTGGATTCTAATTATGTATTTTTAAATAGTTAATCAATGAAGAAAATGATTGATCAATAGAAAATATTTAAAAATCATAATAGATTTTAGTCAATCAATTCCTTTTATACTTCAACAACATCATTCTCTTTCAATATTTTTTTTATGTTTTTGTCGAGGAATCATTTTTTACATTAAGTGACCCATAAAAAATACATAATGAGCAACTAGGCATTTTCCCTTTTGTGTTTATTCTTTTCCTCAATTGTATATAGTGTACATTTTTGTCAAATTTTTACAAATTTTTATTGTTTGGAATAATTATTGATATTTATATTTATCCATTATTAGTATCTTAATCGATTTAGTTTTCTCTCATTTTCTATAATTTATCATTTCTTTTTGCCCTTCCCCTTTTTTATTTTTTAAAGTATTTTTTTTAAATTTTTCTAATTTTTACAAATTTTTATATTTTAATGATTATTGATATTTATATTTATCCATTATTAGTATCTTAATCGATTTAGTTTTTTCTCATTTTCTATAATTTATCATTTCTTTTTGCAGCAATTATGGGTAGGAGAGCTTTTCTTAAAAAAGTAACACGCATACATATATGCTTATACCCTTTGAAAAGAATGTACATTATACATACTGTACCAACGTGAAAGTTCTGGGATATTGTGTAATAGTTGAAAGTTCGGGAGTAAACATGTGCTATAGCCCAAGTTCAAAGGGGTTTTGTATAATTCTTCCCTTTTTTTTTTTATCACTTTTTTTCATTCAAGAACTGATCCATGTGATCTTTAGCTCTAGAGTATGAAACGATATCTTGTCATCATATTATTCATGTCAGTCCGCATCCTCTAGTGTTGTTGTTACTTAATTAGTTCAACATGACGATAATGTTACATAAAATAGAATTGAGTTAACACGTGAAAAGTCGTGTCGTTTTGAGTTATTCATACTTCTCTCATATCAAACTAGAATTTCTCTAAGCAAATTTCACATTGGATTAGAAACATCTTCTCATCTTATATCATAAAATGAAAACGCCAGAATTCTCATCGTGAGAATTTCCTTCTTTTTTCATTTAATTTTCCTACAATTGACAAAAGACAAGGAAAAAGAAACAATTGCCGGCGCCATCAGTTGGATGAATCATAGAATTTCTCCAGAACAAAGTATTAATTGCCAAATAATAGAGAAGAAAGAAAAGGACCTCAGGCATGTTCGGCCTCTATTCAGATACACTTAGCTTCTTTTGTGTTATGAACACTAGCAAAAACTGCACATGTTTTGCTTGTATGCAAAGATTAACATTTAAAATAATTTAGGATATTGCCTTAATTGCAAAATATGTCAAAAGAATTATTGGCACAAATACGAAGAAATTGTATCTATAAATGTCGAAAGGGAAAAATATTTGAAGATAGATAATATTTGAGTTTTAATATCTCAAAATGTGAGAGATTATAGATTTATTGATGTACACATTCACCCATTGATGGAATATTCGTACAATAACTAATTGAGCTATTTTGAGAAAGAGAACAGGATCGTGATCCCATAAAAGTAGGTCAATTTTGCTAGATATAATATTATAGATAACAGGCTAGTTAGCTCAATCAAAAAGTAGGTGCAATGATGGGAGCTAGTAATCCTCGATATACTCATATAGAAAATAACGCGAATAATCATCAATGAACAACTTTGAGTTTTGGACGTCAACACCCTCCTACTCTAGTTTAAAACAAAGACAATAATAAATATTTCTCAAAAAATTTCAACCAAAAAAAAAAAAAATTTCTTGGAAATTCATTGTGACAAATAGAGGTGACAATTGGGCCGATTTGGGCTGGTGCGGTGTCGGAAGGTTGAGCTCAATATGTTGCCCAAGACCAGCCATACCAAAAAAGTTCAAGAAAAATTTCGGGGCCAGGCCACGGATGGGTGGGTCTGGCTTTTTTATGTAAAACATTTGCCTAAACCAACCCATTTGTCTCTCAAGTTCGGCTCAGCCCACTCACCCATTGATTACCTCGATAGACAAAATATCAAATTTTAGTGTTAACATCGATAACGAGAGAATATGTATTTATTACTTAACTCTATATTGTGTTACATAAATCGATGGGTAATTATATCCATGCGCTATATATAGCAAGATGAAGTAACTAAAGGAGCATTTGGTAACACTCTCGGGAACAAGTATGTTTGTTCTTTTGTTCCTTGGAATAGAAATGGAATAAAAACGCGTTTGGTAATTTTTTTGTTCTCGGAACAAATTATTTTCGGAAATAGATTTGGAACAACTCAAGAAACAATTTTTTCTTTTCTCTTCTTTTCTTCCTTTTCTTTCTTTTATTTTCTCTTCCTTTCTTCTTCCTCTAGCCGATCGCCGGCCTTGATGATGGCCGGTGATCGGCCAGTGAGGCTCCACGATCTCGATGGAGCCTCATCGGCCACCGGTGACGCCCCTCGATCCTTGCCATGGCTAGATGAGGCCCCCGGCACCTTGTTGTGGTTGGGCAAGGCTTAACCTTGCTTGGCCGAGGCGCGGGCGACGCTGACCTAGCGGTGCCCGGGCCTAGCCAAGCCACTGACGAGGCTCAGGAGGACCTCACCGGTGGCCGGCAAGGCTCCCCTGAGGCTAGCGACCTTGCCAGCTCTCGTCTAGCCGATAGCCGACCAACCATGGCCAAGGCCAACGACCCGGCTAGAGAAAGGAGAAGAAAAAGAAAAGAAAAGAGAAAAGAAAAAGAAAAATGTAATGAAATTATAAATAAATTAAAAAAATTCTAAGTCACAAAAATATTTGTGATCGTACCAAATGTATTTTTGTTTCGTAAATATAAATTTTATATAATTATCAAACACCTTAAAATACTCAGAAAATGTTTTCGAAAACAGAAATAGAAAAAAGTGTTTCTGAAAAAAAAAACTATTCCCAAGAGCAAAAACGTTACCAAACGTAGCCTAAAATTATAGAATCGATTACAGTCTCATATGAAATAATCATAATATATTGACAATAGTCTAGCAATGTGGACGCATTACCATGAATTTGATTTTCCCATGGATTATTGGGTATCAAATTGAAAGAAGATGAAATTATTGAACTTGTAATCGCCATTTCTCACGCTTGATGGCTTGCTTGCTTTTTTTAGAAGTTCGAAGGGGGAGACTGGTCTCTTCGAAGGGAGACTAACAGATCGTCAACTTTCCTATTGACGTCAATCTTTAGATGTAGTTCCTGTTTTCCTTTTCAAATACAACTGTATGTTAATCTAATTTTCTATTTTCGAAGTCTTGCCTTTCGCCAAACATATTGAGATTTCTCATTGGTGAAATGTAGCACTTTGTTCATAATGAGACTATTGGTAAGTCGCAGTGATCTAGGACGATAATGCTCAATGGCTTATCCGAGTTCCCGAGGCAGACATTTTTTAAGATGAGAATATGTCTCAAATTACTCAAGTATATAATCAATATGAATCCTACACTAGCCAATCTCATAGCCTTTTGGGAGATAATAATTCTTAATTATTCGAATAAATAATCAATATAAAGCCTATACTAGCCAATCACATAGCCTTTTGAGAAATAATAATTGTTAATTAGATGATATTATAAGAATCCGGTTCAAACTACATTTGTCAATTATCATCGTGGATGTTCATATCACCTAACACCACACTCAATTATAACAGGACTATTCCACCATCACCTTTTAGACTTTCTAGCAAACTATCGTGATAGAATAAAGATACTCAAATGGATCTAGTCTAGAGCGCGAAACCCTTTGAATGACTACATTTTGATCTCAATTCTCTAGATATTGACACACACTTATGTATATATCTTATATATGGTTATATACATGTATATTTTATATGTACATATAATATGTAATATGTATGTGTATGTGTATAATTACATACATGACAATTCACATTTCATGAGCCGACGACTAACAGATTATCTTGTTATTAATAACCTTGTATGCTCCAAGAAGAAGCATCCACACATGACAATTCACATTCACGAGATCATGCACTCCGGAATCTCACTCTTTCAAATTTCAAGATTTCTTTATACATGTGCGTCA
This sequence comes from Eucalyptus marginata, assembly GCA_014182565.1. Lineage (NCBI taxonomy): Eukaryota > Viridiplantae > Streptophyta > Magnoliopsida > Myrtales > Myrtaceae > Eucalyptus > Eucalyptus marginata. The sequence goes on from CM024590.1 coordinate 27,835,227, forward strand.
GAGAATGTCCTTGAATTATTTCTTTGTGTGGGGTATTATTGTCGGGATTCTACATTTGTGGGCACTCCTTTAGAATAAATCATAAAGTAGGCAAACAAAATATTCTGGAAAAAGAAAAAATAACTCGAGATAGCAAAATCCATCGCAAGAACTCCAATCATTCTCTTATTTTTATCCATTTTTCTGACAAGAGAACGAGAGGCCACCGACTGCTATATTCTTTTACATTCTCCTCGTAATAGTAATGATAAATAATTCCACTGAATTATACTAATCTGGGTTTATATTGATTTAAAAATAAAAACCAATTTCATAATGAGAACAAGCCTTTTCATGTCTATTTTCGCGCTGGTGAGAGTGTCGTTATCACCGCATAAAAAAAAACGGTTTTATTCGGATTATTGATTCAAGTGCTCGATTTTTATAATCAAGGGTGTTAAGACATTAATTTTATCATATCATAAAATATTGGCAAAGCAGTGACAGAAGTCGTCGTTTGGCGGTTGTCACTCCTAGGGCTTTATTCCTCCCAATAGGCCTAAATTTCCGATGCTTTTGGTGCTTATTATCGTCATTAAGTTGACGGAACGTGCCTGAAGCAAGGTCAGTTTTTTGTATAAAGTTTTGGTCTTTTGCCTTGAGCCCCATCTGCTCTGCTTCTTCCTCGAGAGGATATTCCCACTCACTTTACAGGTGAGAACTGATTTAACTACATTTTAAGCTTGTCTTGATTTCACTGACTGTCAGAGTCTCCTTTTCGTCCATGCAAGGGCCAAGTTGTTGTTAGGCGCATGTCGATTAAACATCTTGCGCTTTACAGAGTTGTCCGTGACTTGACAAGCGCAAACACCACAGGCATGATGGTAATATATCGTTGGATGAACTCAAAGCCTTATCTTGAAGTTATAGTAAATGATTTCAATTGCAATCGGCCGGTTTGATCAGTAACAGTTTAGTGTTGGCTAGAGAAGTAATGCTTGGTTTCCTACACGCGTCCCATTTCAATAGGTAGGTGAGCTCAAGTTGTTAACAAAGATGAAATATTAATTTGGTCTTGCTTTTTCTAAACCAATTGCTCGAATTTCACAATCAATGTAGGGTTTGTGACTGTTGTGTTAATTGACGTTTCAATATGTATTTAACATTGATCTCTTCCCTCTTTATAAACCGAAAACATTTCTTGAGCGCTGCACCCTAATCAGCTGTAATATGACTATACATAAATGCGTAGAATATACGTACCAATAAGGGTTTTTCGTCAATTTTAATTTCTCTCCTAAGTTCAATTAAAGAAGGTATTATATGGACCAATTTTATCAGTAATGTGATTATGGTAGAAAATACCGCTATTCCCTTTTGTATATATGATTGCCTAAATCATGGTATATATCATCATCTTTAGAATATTGTGGCAAGAATCAGAACAAGAATGTAGCTGGGGATAAGTGTGCTTGACAGACATGTTCTGGGATACCGTGGATTCCAAGCAGCAAAACTCATGCACTGATATGCTGGCGGCTGAACACTGAAGACGCAATAACGAATCTGGCCCTAAAATGGGCATCCAATAAAAAAGTAATATGTCTGTCAATCATGAATGTACTGCATGTCTCTGCTCTCTCCTTGTGGATCACGCCGCTAAGTAACTTGTTAGTTTAGCCTTGGGCGTACCGAAAGAAACAGCTCCATTTGTTCGTTTCCTGGAGGATCACTAATCATCGCTTTCAATGAGATTAGGGCTACTACTTAATTACTTTTTTTTTTAACTAGTAGTTTGATAGTCTAGTCTGTATAATCTATGTTCGATTAGTGACAGAGATTCCTTCACTCGACTTATTATTTCCCTTGATTCAATTTCTTTCTGATTAGCTGAACCGACTCAGTTCCTGCGTTCATATGCTTTAAACTAGCTAAAACGATGGCTGAAAAATTGCTCTAATCAAGGAAATTTAATGCATGTAGGTTATGAAGGAAAGAAAATATTTGACAGATAGAAGCAATGACGGTTCAATAGTGAAATACTGTGAGTTCACGCCTTGTTCTTTGGAGCTCAACATGAGGCTCGCCATATTTCAAAATTTGATTTTTTTTAATGTATAGAATGAATCTGCAACACTTAGTTTATTAACGTTTTCCATTTCTGAGCGATTTCATCACACCTTCAGGAATCTGAAATGAAGTTGTGAGAAGTTTATTCCTTGTTATACAGGTCAATAAGCAATTTATTATTTGGATGAAATGAATTTAATAAGTGATGGATTATTTCCCTATCTTCTTTTGAGGCTTACGTTAGGAGGCTAAGTGATGGAGTACTTTATATTTATAAGAATAAACCTTAATTTAAGTATTTTTATTTATAGTTACTTTCATTCTGGGGAAATGTTATGTCTTTTCAAATCATGCCTCTTGACCTTTTATTTGTATTTTGAGTTTCGAATAGATTTTATTGATTGTTCCTTCTCAGTGGCTATCAAACAAGTTCCAATTGGTTCGTTTTCTCTTAATATGTAGACTAAGACAAGAACATTTCGGTATGGGCGTTGCATCATAGGAAAAAAGATTTTCATGGTAGCCGATGGCATTGGATAAAGTATCCATTCGAGAAAATCAGTATCTTTAAGTCAAAATCATTAACATGTATTGCTCGGTTTTCCTTTCTTTACTTGACATGATTTTCACCACTTCTATTCGAATTCTCCCAACTCTAATCACTCTCTTGGTGATTAATTTCATCTCAACTTCGTCAGGAGCAAAAAAAAATGAAGCTCAAGAGACAGAGGTTTATTCCTTGTTATACAGTTAGTTAATCATTTTACTTTGCCGATAGGGATCCTTTCTAGTTAGGGGAAACGTACACTGGTCCAGTAAATCCAAAATGAGCAAATTTAAGTAAATTCGACAAGAAGTAAATTCGCCTAAAAAATGCTCAGCTCTCTCTTTCCTCCTCCCCCGAATGAAGTAGATCTTGTGTGTGAAGTTCGCAACCACAAAGATCGCAACCTTAGATCCAACCATTGAACAAAATGCAAGCCAACACAGCGCACATGCCTAGGTACGTAGCACAGAGATGTGGGCGACGCCGGCCCGTGGGTGGTCGTTTCACGCGGTCTAGAGGGAGCTTGATAGGTGATGGTGAGGCGGCAAACACGACGGAGTCTATGCAGGGGGTGTCGCTGTCGTGGAAGAGAAGGGGAAAGTGGGGAAGAAGACAGACATGAGAAAAAAAGGAAAGGAGACGATATACCATCCAAAATCTTTGTTCATGTGTCAACCTCTCACGTTAAATTGAAGACGTAAGTTTCTCCTAACTTGAGAGGATCCTAATCTTTAGTTTTGTCATATAAAAAAGTCCTATAAAATAGTCATTTGCAACAACTATGCCGTCTAAGAGAAACCTTTCCTAGCTACTCCAAGTGCCACTAATTCTTGTATAGTCAGTTTGTACGAAAATGCGTTTTGTGTAACTTTATAATGCACAATTGCATGCAACCACTCATGTATTGGTCAAGAAACGTGGCATACTAATAAACACACCTATATGACCACACCTAATAACAATAATTTCCTTCTTTGACTCACCGATTTATGATTTTGTCATTTATATGCCTTTAGAGACAACCCAAGAGCTTGGTACAGGTCATAATGGGACCAACCTCTGTGGAATAGCTTGACAAAAACAGTTAAAAGGGATTCAAACCGTGTCAACTAAATCCAACAAATCGTGACCAATGCTTACCAAACAATGCAAAGTCAACACTCAAACATTATCCTATAATTAATCTTAACTTGTATTTTACAACTGTAATCAATCATGTTGAGACTCCTTTTGGCGATCTTTTCTACTTTAAAAGATGTGTCCCGGCGACTTAAACCTGGCATGTAAGAATAATATGCCATGTTTGTCAATCTTCACTATATAGTAGAAATTTGAATTTTCAATCAAATTTAAACAAGTCTATGCAGGTTTTGACTCACTTCTTGAACGATTCATGCGGTTAGAAGGATATTTCATAAATTCGGAAAAGTTTACCAACCTACAGAAAGCTTTCCCGTCATCATAAAAAATAATAATAATAATAATAAAAGCTGTTTTTTCTATAAAGAATGGTGATCTAGATAAACAAGCATTACAAGCCCTAATTGCCACCACTAGTAAGATTGATCTTAAGGAATAATAGTTTCTTCCAACCAGGGGTCAGAGGAAAATATACACCTATTTTCATCTCATCATATATTCTCTCGATATTTCGACATGGAGAGTCTCCTTATTTAACTTTTTGATAGGTCATTATCAGAGGAAAATTTTGAGATAGGATAAAACCTAAGACCTTCATTCTGGTCATGTTAAGAATGGAGAGACTCTATGCCAATTTTCTCAGTTCCAAGGAGGATGAATATTTGCTTTGCTGTATTGGAAAGGAGAAAACGAATAAGCTCGTGTAATTGAGAAATCCTCATACTTTTTAAGAAGGGTAATTGAAGCGGGAGGATGAAATCCAAAATGATAGTGTGACATTCGCCGAAATAACATGCAAATTCATGTTTTTTTCTTGATTTAAACCTAGGTAACCCTCTTGCATTAACAGAACCTCCATGCTTGTCATTTAATGTCCTTGATGGTTTAGGTGAATATACAGAAGAATTCTTATAATCTATTTGCACAATCAGCACTCAATGCTCGACGAGATACAAAACTGCAAATCAAGATAGGCTCTTCAATCTGAAGGGCCAAACTCAAAAACATGTGCCGCCTCAAAGAAGTTTGTAAATGTAGTTTCTTTATTATCTTGCAATTTTATTGGTGATCTCTCTTTATTCCTCAAAACACCATAACTAAGCATAATGGTTGATCCAGCTTAAGTCCCCAAAAATGAAAAGTTTGGGGTCGATTGTTTATTCTATTTTCTGACTACTAAATTGTCTTCAAAAGTTATGAAAAGAATTGAGAAGCAAGTTTGATTAACTAGAGAAAATGTAAAGACGTCCCTTTATTTTCCACACTCCAACTGCCAAAAAACATAGATCCGTCTTCTGTATATCTCTAGCTTATATGCGGCAAAGATTGACTTGGGCGGCTGAAAAATGGATGGGAAATCATCACTTGAGGTTGTCGCTTTGGCCACTTTCCTCGCGGGATTGCGACCCCGTGATAACGAAAAATCATGTAGAATGTAGGTCTTTTTGACGACTTGCACAACTTGCAGCTAGAAATAAGATACGTGATGAACAAGAAAACTGACTCCAATAGCCTAGTTTACATAAACTATATACGTATAGCCTATCAACATCCCTCATTTCAATTTTCAACCCCAACAAATTTCTCAACAATATGAACCTTCGAGGCGCAGGAGGACGAAGAATCATTTATTGCTTTGAATTCCCTAAAATATTGTTGTCCCGCGTAGGATGTGACCAATGAAAATGCGTTTGTGATCCTAGATGTGAGCCTTTTTGGATGAGTCAGATATAGATTCTACATATGGAAGTGTGAAAAGGATGAATGGAGAACCAAGGTCAGCTGGCTATGGACAGAAAAACAAGTCACTCTACATCTAATTGGTGATTCCTAGAGACTAGCCTATCGTTCTGACATTAATCATAGTGCATAAGTGTTCACAAATTGGAGATGAACATGAAAGCATTAGCATAGAAATTAGGCTGAATAACAAGCTATGTTTCTTCCACTAAGATTCCCGCCTATACCTACCCAAATCAAGAATGATGTTTACCCTACTTCCTTTGAAATACCCCTCCACTCATGGAACGACAAACGACATGCAATTAATCAATAATTAATTAATTCTACACTACATGGTACATTGGGCACTGTAGGCATTTAATCAAGTATATTTTACTTCATTATAAATATGAATGCATCATGCGGTGTCCTAAAAATGGAAATGCTCCTTTGATTTAGTGATATAATGTCAATAGATCACATGATAATGATACAAGCGTTGCACAATTAATTTTCTTTTCCTTTTTAAAACATACAATTCTTTTAAACTAGTCAGATAGATAATTAACTGATAGATGCAGCTAACGTGATTAGGGGGAGAGAGAGAGAGAGAGAGCGCTTCGCAAACCGTGCCATGTCCAAAATGTCAAAAGCATCTATGGAGCTCTAGGTGCCTTCTGTTTGTGTTTCCAAGGAGTCTTTGAGTTCGTTGAATGACCCATTTCAATCATTCGCTTTCAAACAAACCCATACACAGATTGAATTCCTCGTCTCCAATGCAAATGCCCAACATCCTTCTCAAAAAGCACACGTTGAACTTGCATGCCCATCATCAAGAAAAAAACCACCAAAAATGGTTCTCTTCATCATCCAAAAAGGTATTCCTAATCCATACACTATCAATTATCAATACAAAGGAGAAGTCTAAAGTTCAGATGCTACGACCAATAATTTTACAGAGAACGACTTTTATCACGACGGACTTAACGACTTTACATCACTATAGTTACCACCAAGCAAGGAGAAAAAGCCCAAAGAAAGGAGATAAAAAAAAACAAACAAGCTTTCACTGGGATATGTTCATTTCATTAATTAGGGTTCCTGCAAACACCATTACCATCTTCTTGTCGCTAACAAGCCTCTAATTCTGATCACCATACACGCAAAATCATTAAGCACAATGGATTTCGCGATGTCTTAGCATTTAAGACAGCAAGCGACGTGCAAATAAGTAATTAACGAGCACACATAATAATTAAACTCACTCGCCACATGGGGTCACAGATCAAGCCCTGACACAACTCGACTCATGAATGGGACTACATTCTTGAACCAAACCTTGTTGATGAGCAGCTTCACAGATTGGAGTGGAAGTGATCGGAGAAGGATAAACCAGAGAGCTCATATCATCCCACCCATTAATGAAGCCACTACCTCCACAAGCAATACCATCATTATTATTCCCCGTCATCATCATCAGCTCTTCCCCTAGCAAAAACTCCAACCCCTCGAGCCTTGATGTGTTGTTCAGGTGGCTGGTTTCCATTAACTCCCCGAGATTGGCCGGGAAATTACCCCCTTGCACTTGCGACATCTGCAAATTGCCTCCTGCATCCAAGTTGTACTGGCTATGGACAAATTGAGAACCGTGTACTGAGTTGGGGTCAATTTTTCCAATGAGCGATGGATCGTAAGGGTTGTGAGATGATGAAGACGGCGTCGAGCCCTCACTCGAGAACTGATAGCTCGCGGAATCATAATTGACGGGGAGATAATTGTTGTTGTCAGAAAACTTCCCTCCGAGCTTGATGAGCAGCTTCTGGATCGATGCATGATCATTAAGAGCAGTTGTTGCTGTTGCGGCTTCGTGGATTGTGTATTGCATTGGTGTAGAAGGAAGTTGTGGCCAATATGGAGTGATTTGAGTGTTGTTGTTGCAGGTGAAAGAATAGTCCATGGAATTAGTATTACTTTTTCCAAGCGATATTCCTCTCTTCAATTCTTGCTTCAAGCTTCCACTTCCTCTTCTTGCATTGGGGTCTTTTCTTTGCTTGCCCAGAAGCTTCTTCTTCAGCCTTGTGTTCCAATAGTTCTTTATGTCGTTATCTGTTCTTCCTGGTAATTGTGCTGCAATTATAGACCACCTGTACATGCCCAAAACCAACAAAAGAAATCAGCAATTGTTCTTTGTAACATTCTCAAGACGGTAGAACCTGGAACCTGACTAAATTAATATTCCCCATGGATATTGAGACCCAATCTAGAAGACCTATTAAGATGATCCGTATTCAACCAATTGCAAAAGTTTTTTGAGCATGTAGTAATATGTACCTGCTTCCAATACTTATGTAGAGGCTACAAATCAAGTTTTCTTCTTCTTCAGAGAAGCCCCCGTGCTTGATGTTTGGGCGGAGATAGTTTAACCATCGGAGGCGGCAGCTCTTCCCACATCTCTTAAGGCCTAATCAAGGATCGCCAAGAAACAATTGTTGAGAATTCGGAAAAATGGAATGACATACTTCTAGGTTTTTTTCTTCTAGTCACTAAAACCCAAATCATATATGTAAAGAGACTACTTGTATGATTTTGGGGGTTTGTTTGATGTTTTCAAGGTTAATACTTACCTATCTTTTGGGGCAAAGCAATCCAGTTACCGCCAGTGCCGTGCTTCTCAATGTAAGACTTGAGCTTGGCGTCCTCCTCAGGTGACCAGGGACCTTTCTTCACGTTGGCCTTGTCGCAGCAAGGAGCTCTCCCCATGTCGACGTATCTTCTCGAGTCCTCTATTCGATCCTTCTCGCTTCGATCTAGTTGATGTTACGAAGCTCAGAGAGAGAGAAAGAGAGAGGGGGAGAGAGGGAGAAGATGATAAACATGGTTGTCTGTGAAGAGGGGTGTTATTTTATTAAAAAAGGCAGAGTGGGGTGATGAGAGGGAGAGAGACGATGTTCCTTTTTTGCGTTTTGAATTAATTAATAATATAAACAGAGTAGAGAGCAAGGTGTTTTCTTCTTGTCTTTGTTGGCTGCGAATCAATTTATATAGCACAGAGAGATTTCCTTGGAATTCCATAGGGTGAGCAATAATTCTGATGTTTTCATTATTACCGATATATATTGTATAGATTGGTGGATTGTAATAGAAGTACACTGTTGGACTGGCCACGCATTGACTACGCTAAATTGACCCGTGTAAGCGCAATAGATCTCAGTAGCTATATCATGTAGGCTCTGTATGATCTAGCATAAAAGAAACATATTTTTTTATTTTTTATTTTTTCAGTGCTGATAAATTCCTGAAAGAACTATTAAGTGTCAAAAAATTGTGGGATAAAATTGATCACAAGAATTTTCAGGATACTTGTTGGTGTTATATGGGCAATTTTTACCACCTATTTTTTTAAGGGGTGTGTGAACTATCAAAATTTTCTCCTTTTTTACCAAATTTTTTGTCTTTATTACCAAAACCTTACATTTAGCAATCCTTATCGTATTTAACATTTTTTTTTATTTAAATGACTTTCTACTTTTTTCTAATTAAAATATCAACTCATTGTGGATTACCTACTCTTTTTAATTTACTTACCATCGTATATTTGTCTTTGTTTTTATAAATCATCAAATCTTGTTTTCATTTACCAACTATGGTTTATCTTTCTTACAAGTACCTTTGAATTTATCAACTCTTGTATGACTTTACCAACTTTTTATTCGTGGAACTTACCAACTTTTCTCTCGTTTGACTATTAACTTTCATTTGAGTTACTTAACAACGTTTATTTGGTTATTTTGTAAAAATTGCAAACTTTTCTATTAAGTTGCCAACTATTCATCACCTTACTTGCTAGTCCGTCAGATATTTCAAATCTTAATCGGAGTGATCACTAACTTTTTCTAATTAAATTATCAACTACATTTGCTTTATTAGCTCTTGTTTGAGTTACTTACGAACAAATTGTTGGTTTTGTTAAGTCACCAACTTCTCTTATCTCTAACAAAAAATGAAACAAAAAACTCATATTATCTATTACAAATATTTATCTATCTTTTGTGCCAAATTTTTATATTACAATCTATTATATAAATTTATCGATCTTTATTTGAGTGACTTGCACCTTTTCTTCGATTAAGTTACCAACCAGTATTTGGTTATTAATTCTAATTTGAGCTACTTACTAATGATTATTTGTATTTTTTAGAAGACATCAACATTTCTATTGAGTTGCCATTTTTGTTCATCTTATTTAACAATTTTTAATTTGATAAACCCGTTTTAGGAACTACAAACCAATGGTTTACCAACTTTTCATCGATTAAGTTATCAATTAATTTTGTGTTACAAACTCTTATTTTAGTCAACTACTGATGTTTGTTTTTTTTTTTTTTTCAAATTACAAAATTCTTTTATTTTGGAAAAAAAAAAGAATTTTTCTTATGCTTGCCATCTTTTATTTACCTTTCTTATTAACAACTCCAATTTATCCACTATTATATAAACTTATCAACCTTCATTTATGTGACTTGCCAATCTTTTTTTTTTTTCAAATTAAGTTGAGCTAGTTCCAGGTTGCCCAATTTCATTTGAATTGCGTACCAACATTTGTTATTTATTTCTTAAATTTATCAACTTCTCTATTTATTTACCACTTTATTTGCCTTGAATATTTTTTTAAATATGCCAACTCTTTTCATAATCTAACAATCATAATTAAAATGTTTATCACTTTTCACCAATTAAGTTACCAACAAGTTTTGTGTTATCACCTTTTATTTGAGTTCGTTAGCAACGTATAATTTTTGTTTTTGAATTACCAACTTCTCCTATATTTGGCAATTAAAAGTTCTCTTATCTTTTACCAACTTTAATCTACCTTTCTTATCAATGCTTAAATTTACCAACTATCGTAAGAAATTAACAACTAGTTTATGAGTGACTAACCAACTTGATTAAGTAACCTAATAGAAAAGTTGGTAAATTAACCAGAACCAAATAAACTTTAGCGACTAACTCAAAATGAGAGTTGGTAATCTATAACTCTTTGACAATTTACTTGGAAAGAAATTTATAAATCACTTAGATTAAAGTTAGTACCTTTATATAAGAGTTGGTAATTTTAATTCTTGATAAGAAATTCAATAAAATGGGAGAGGTACTATTGGCCAACAATGGAAGCCCAAATTTCGGGGGAAAGAAACGCCAATCGTTTGCCCTTGGAACAAATACAATACAATCTTTCAACTATCCGAAGAAAAAAAAAATCCGACTTTTGCACCTAATATAAAAATGATACATCTTCCAAACGTCCAGTCAAATTTTCATACTCTCCGATCCGTTACGAATTTCGTCCATTCTCACCATTAGATTGCCAAGTGCCATGCACAATAAACTATGTTAATTATTGCTAAATGCATGAAATTTGTTAAGAGAACTTATAAACTAAATTTGATAACGAAGATCACAAATTTCAAAACTACGTCTGGAGTTGGTTGATATGGCTCACTGTGTACATTAGCACAATGGTCCACGCAGGATGATGTGTGGCCATTTAACGGTGAGAATGAACGGAATTTGCAAAAGGTATCATCTCTACTCAAAAGGTAAAAGATTGGGCTATTTTTCAGATGATTGAAAGGTTGTGTTAGTTTGTCATAGGTGCAAAAGATTAGGCTTTATCCGGGGCGGCCAAAAGATTGTATTATTTTTTTCTCCCAAGTACGGACTAAGATTTTCTTTGGGTATTTGGTCAGCAATGGGACATAGGCGCACCAATAGGCATGGCCCAAATAGTCTCAATGACCTCGACCAATGCCAAACATGTAACAGTGATTGCTAGATTTGGACCTTTCACTTCACTCAAGTTCTTGGAGTTGCACGAATGAAATACAAGGAGTGAACGCAATAACTAGAGAACTATCGAATTCACTGAACTAATTTGTGTTTTTGAGTTGAAGGCCGGTCTGGAATCATGTGCTCTCCTTGACTTCCTCGTACATTTTCAACGTCTCTGACATCAGCCTTGTTAGATGACGTTAATGAAAAAGAAAAATAAGAGGTTTTAACAGGATTTACCTTCTGAGGGTTGTCGAATATTCCATGATATGCCAAACTCCATTCATAAGTCTGAGAAAAAGAGTACCTGCGCCAGAAATCTGAACAAGTATACAGTGGACGTACAACCAAATCTTCAAATTTATTCATGAGTGCAATCAAGATATCCATAATTTCCCATTGATTTAAGGGACAGAAAACATTGACGTGAAAATTTTTAATATTACTAAAATAAGTTGTATTAATATGACACCAAGTAGATGCTCCATTTGAAAAAACACAAAAAAAAATTTAAAAAAAGGAAAGTAGCAGAGAAAGAAACAGAGAAAAAAGGAAGCACGGCAGGAGGGGGGCTCTAGAGGAGGTGGCCCCGCCGCCGCCTTCACTGTAGAGGACTTGCAGGCCCCTATGGTGCTGGCGCAACTATTCACCATCACCCCCACAAGGGGTCAGTCATCCCTTGTATGCGCGTAGAGAGGGCCGAGTGAGGGTCTAAGATTACATGGAAATAGCGAGGGCCTACTAGCGGCGTTGGCCCATCACTTGCGGCTCGGTGAGGGTCACCAGCCCTACTAAATCCGTGGGGGAGACACTACTACTCCTTCCAAACCCGTAAACTCCCCACGCCACCTCAAACCCAATCGTGTCCCTCCCTCTCGTGAATGAATTGTTATGATCAATTTGATGGGAACCGGAACAAAGCTGGTCTGCTCATTTAATCATTGGACATTGAGAAGGTTGCGTTGTGATTGAAAAAATCGCAAAGTTCTAGAAGCAAAACAAAGAGAAGTCACTACTCACTACAGAGATTTTCCTTATCTTGTTAGGTAACCAGATAACTAACATAAGTAGACTTGAAAGGCGTTGTGGTTTACCGACAAAATCGACCTAGTCCTCTCATTAGAAAAACAGAGAAAAGAAACGAGTCAACATCCGTCTATGTTGGAAAGGCAAAGGTATGCTCAATTCTCCGTATCTCCCGGAGCAACTAATTCCATGTGCGTCTGCTTGCACGGTAAATGAAAAAGTAATAAGATGTAAAAAGAATAATATGTATGTTTCTTCGAAGTAACTGCAAAGAAGTGGAATTGATCGATGGTAGATTTAGTTGTTGGGTTATTTTAAATTTCATGATCACACTCTTGATCGAAGTTGTTTAGTTCCACGTGTGAATTATTTTAAAACAAGTCTCGCATCAGAAAATTGGTGTGCTCATAGCCCATTGGCTTAAATTTTTTAGTAAAGGTGAATTCAACTGGATATATTAACGTGCTCAGATTTGAGCTCTCTTTTAGCAATCTCCCTACGTAAAGATATTGGACTTTTACACTCCCAACAATTAGTATCAAAGCCGGTGGTAGATTGGTGGGCCTCCTTATTTGTTCCAATTATGGGCGTTGTGGTGTAGCAACGAGGTCCTAATGGCAGCTTTTCATGGTTCAGTCTAGAGAAAGAGACTGAGAATTTAAGTGGGTATTGAGAATTCAAGTTAAGATAACTTTATGTAGAAGGTTACTTAAAATTAAGGGGGGGATTGTTGAATTACATTTAGGAGTTGTGTTAGAAAAGTTTGACATCGGAGTTCAGATAAGTGGATGCAGAAGGAAACTTGAATTAAGGTAATGATTGTTGATTTGGACGTATGAGTTATTTTAGAAAAGTCCCACAATGGAAAAAGGTGTAGAGCAATTAATAATTCCCAGTTAGCCCATAAGTCATCGACTAAAATTTTTAAATGAAGATGGATCAAATTGGATATATTGATCAACTCGGACTCAAGGTCCTTTTTGTGGCTTCTAAAGGATTTTTTTTCGTAAAATTTGGAGTTGGGGCTTCATGCTTAAAGCATGACTACGTGGCTCTTGACTCAAACAATTTGCGCCATATAAAGACGCGGCTCACAATGAAACCTTGAGTTAGACTAATTTAAATTTGAGAAATAGTATATGTACTGAAAAATTGCGATAAATTTTGGTTACTAAATAATAGGACAAGTGATCAATTGTTGGATAAAATGAATCTAGAGTTATCAAATAATTTAGTAAAGAATTCTTAGAAAATTATTTAATGCGATATCACAATTAATTAGCTATTAAAACAAATTGAAGCATGAGAAATCTTAAAATTTGTTACGAAAGTGCAACCAAATCCTAATGACTAATGGATGCACTCAAGTATTTTGATTAACTCTACTCAATTTAAGTAACGGGAAAAATTGATATGACCTTCTTTTCTATGCTATCTCTTGGGAATATCCTACGTAGGATCCATTGTGTTAGAGATGTATTTCCCTCAATTCCATATATTTGTTAGGATTGTGCATTATCTTCATTGATTGATGTTGGGGAAAATTACTTAATCAATCCTAAACCTATTATAAAGATGCCAATTCATTCCCACACTTTTTAAATTTGTCAATTTAATCATAAGCATTCACATGAAATTCCAATTTAGTTCTAAATTTCATCGAAAATCACTAACGTGGCAATCCTAGTCATCGTCGGCTAATTTACGTGACACACCGCCACGTTAGTGATTCTTCCATGATTGTTATTGGGGAAAATTACCTAATCGGTCCTAAACCTATTACGCATATGTCAATTTAGTTATACACTTTTCAATTTTGTCAATTTAGTCCTAAGCATTCCCCTGAAATTCCAATATAGTTCTACAATTTCACCAAAAACTACTATCATGGTAGTCCAATCATTGCTAGCTAACTTATGTGGCACATTGCCACATTGGTGATCTTCAGCAAATATTAGTCAGGATGATTACATTAGAATTTGTGTGAAGGTTTAGGACTAAGTTAGAAAAATTGAAAATTTTAGAACTAAGTTGTCAAAAATGAAAAGTTTAAGATTGAATTACTACTTGTATGATAAGTTTAGAGCTAATTTGATAATTTCTCATTTGATCCTAGTTGATTGTAATTGATATTATGCTATTCTATTCTTGACATAGTCATCATGTAAGGCTTATTAATAGACTCATGTACTCTTCATTATGAACACAACAAAATATATAGAATATAAGGGTGTGTTTTTTTCGAGGAAAACTTCATGATAAAAGAAAATGCTTTATGGAGAAATCATTTTTCAAGAAAATAATTAGTTTTCATTTGTTTAGTAGTATGTGACCGAAAACATTTTCTAGTGTTTGGATCCTATTTGGAAAATGATTTCAATCTCATAAAATAACATTGGTATTGACAAATTACAAATGGCATGTCTTTCACTTTCCTAGTCCAGTAATAGCTTCCAGCCCAAAAAGCAAATGGATTGAAAACAAGAAGTCTTTGTTACTTTTTTTTCCTCACAGTATGCCATGCAATATGTGAACTAAACAATTCATAATTGGTTTAGTACAAATGACTCTATTTTCATATGAAACATTAGGATAAATTATGCCACAAAGAGCTACTTGAATAGCTACTACAATAAGTAATCAAATAACAGCAAATTTGTCATTCATATAATATTAAGAACAATAATCCAAAGTCTAATGATTGTCGATAATCACTTTCCCTTCTATTTAAGAAGTCTTCAAGCTATAACTTCTTTAGCTTGGCACTCTTGACGATGAATGATTTTGCAACTCTATTATTGTCCCCTAGATAATCAACGCATATGCAAGGTGGCTTCATCAAAACCTTTAATCCCCGTTACTTGTTCTTAGAACTTAGTAACATCCAATTGAATTTAACTCCATTTTGCAACCTCTCCAATTTGCTCCAACACTATTGGAACCCTATCATCGTTGTTAGTAGCATAACTTCACTTTCTATTAAGCCTTGAAGGACCTTCTATTCCTTTTGTAATATTGTCAATACTATCATCTAATCCAATCAAGAAATATAAATCCACGATAGTAGGAGGCAGATGTTTCCAATTTTATTTTATTTTTGCAAAGATTCATGTTGCCATGTCTTTTCCAGCTATCAGACTGAGTTCATCGTGCATCTCAACTTTCTTGTTCAAGCACTTTTAATGTGTGGGATGTGCTTGCGAAAAATCACAAAAAAACAAGCATATAAATATGTAGATTAAGCGTGTTGCATTTAAAGTAAGTCTTACAATACGATCATTATCTACTTATTTCTCAGTTTTTTTATATGTAAAGAGCATAAGATGCATAAGCAAACAAAACTATAGCAACCTCCAAATCCTGCATATCTTAATATGCTGCAAACTAAGACCTCAATCATTAAATACATAGCAGCCCGAATATGACAAATTGCAGCATACCAAGCTATCCTAAAGATCAAAAGAGGGATAGATTTCCCTTTCGTATATAGGGAATCCCGTTGTAATTTCAAATTCCGCCTTTGGATGGTTCTTCTACTATAAATTTACTATAGAGAGAACTCAAACGTCCAAAATAATGAGCTACACCACAGGTGCATGCATCCTTTCCATGAGTAGCAAATGCTAAGAGTACAAGTTATATTGAAATCTGAAATGTACATTACCGTTATTTCTTCATCATAAATTTCCTTCTGAAAAATTGTGATCATCTTCAAGTTATGGTTCCACTGACATCCACTCTTAACCTGCCATTTCTAGATGGTACCTCAATTATTTTTAACAATTCTAAGGTGATTGTTATCATGGTCAGGCTCACATTTAGTCCCAAATTTCTCATTTATAGCTTGAGCAACCCAAACAAAGGAAGATGATTTAAAAGATGTTGAGGGTTTGTTCCCCTTTGAAGCCTCATCAACTAATATCTCTAAAAACATACATTCCATTGGTCTTGCCCATCTAAAATGCTAGGTTTTCCCTTCCTTAGTCTTGCCATTTGCTACATTATTGAATATATCCAACACAAGAAATTGTGATAAACATTGAATAACACAAAAATAGGTGTCATTTTACTAATGAGACAATGGAAATATCACAGTGATGTATGGTACAATATCTAGTTCACATTTACAAAAACTCCTTCAATCACAAAGTAGTAATCTATACTTCATGTCAAATTTAAAACAACAAACAACTTCTAAGAAGATTCAATCTATGCCTACAATAGTCATCCCACATTGAATGTGCGTTACCATCTCTTTTAGTTGGCCACTCTCTATTTTGCTCCCTCTTTTCTCTGTGTTCATTGATCTCTTCTTTCTTGACTTTGAGATTCGACCTCTACATTTAGTTCTTGTATAAAAGGATCAATAGGGTCAGCTCCCATAATGAATTTATGTAGAATTCAACATGTTAAGATCACATCAACTTGAGTATCAAAAGATGAAAAAGGTTCGGGTATTCAATACATGAAAACGACTTTTGAAAACCCCAAATGCCCTTTCTACCATAGACTGTGAAGATGATTGGCTATGATTGAATTAACTCTTTTTCATTCTTGAGTGAGCAGTCATTGGAACTCCTTCTTATGATATCGATCTCTACGATGTGAAGAAATAACTCATGATTGAATGTTGTATTCAGCATTAACAAGGTTAGATTTACATACCAATTTTTATGTAAATTTTAAACAATATGTTTTACGAAAGTAGAGAAAAATTCTATACAAAATATGGAATAGTTTATATCTTTAGGAATTTCATTGCTCAAGGTTTTGAAAGTGCATTTGTAAGAATTCGAGAGTTATATGCCGTGCCTTCCCAACCAGCTAACACAAATGAATTATATATCAAAAGTAATAGTTGCAAGAACATTTTGCGTTGTTTTATCTTTTTAATAATGAATTTTTTTTTAAATTTTGGGGGGAACCAATGCATAGAGATGAGTACCATCAAGAACTCCAATGCCAATCCTAATGTATTTACATGAATAAGCAAATGTAATAAAAAAAAAACCTTCCAAGATGAATTACATGACATTTGTCCTATTACATAGATTAAAATAGGAATAAAATCTTCTATTTTTAGATATCGTCAGGTGTGTAATGCCATCCAATGGTCTTATAACATGATTACATAATTTTAGAATTGCTTATAAGACAATTCTATAGTATTGATGAATAGTCTCATTAGACCTATTGAACCTTGACCCTATCACTCTCAACCTTACATTATGCCCTAAATGAAAAAAAGACTTGCAATTGTTTTTTGACTGACATAATTTTGTTTCATGTAACAAATTATTATCATAAGAACTCTACATAATATTATAAAAAATAAAATAAAAACTTAAGGTCTCATGATAATTAGTATTTACAAAATAAAAATAAAAAAGGCAATTCATGAATAATTTCCTCTCAAGATCTCTTTTCCCCTAACACTCTAAACAGGAAAAGTGTCAAAAAAAAGTCATAAACATTTTGCATTTGTGTCAATTTAGTCTTAAACATTTTTACTTGGTGTCAATTCAGTCATTTCCGACTAATTTTGACCGGATTTTGCTGACTGGACGCCGGCCAGCTGATGTGGCATAATCGGTGCTAACATGTACAACTTTTAATAATTTTTTAACTTTTAATTTAATTTTTAATTTTTAATTTTTCTTTTTAATTTTTGCTTTTTTCCTTCTCCTCCTCCTTCCACCAGCCGACTCTCGCTAGCCTCTGGCAAGCCTTGCTAGCCACTGGCGAGGTTTGAAGCCTCGCTAGTGGTCGCAAGGGCGGCCTCGTGCGGGGCGGCGAGACTCGCCCTCACCAGATCTGGCGAGGCCTTGGCCTTGAGGGCAGCCTTGCACCGTTGGCGAGGCTCGCCCTCGCCGTATTTGGCGAGGGTCGAGCCTCACCGGCCATGGGCAAGGCTCCACCTCACCAGATTCGGCTTTGTCTGCGCGAGGCCGCCCTCACGGCCACCATGTTCCTTGTCATAAGCAACATTTCTCCTTGTGAGCACTTATATGGTAACGTTTCCTATTACGGTCGTCTTTGAGTTTTTGTTAATGCTTGTTTCATACACCTCCTTTCCACATAAACACACGAGATTAAAACTCCATGCTCATTTATATCACTTCCTTTGGTATAGTATTGAGCACAAGAGTTATAAATGTTGGGAGCCTATCTCTAACCGGCTTCGTGTGTCTCGTCATATTTCATTATGGGGACATAATATGTTCTCATTCCTTTGAATCTGCTACTCATGTTCCTTTTTTACCAATCCTTCAGTGAATTTATTCCCGGAACATCCCGTACTACCATCCATTCGTGAATCTTCCTCCCCTTAGTTGTTTTCTTTACATCTTGATGCAGGACTATCTAGCAATTCCATCTCGGTAACTTTTGACATGTCTGCTTAAACCAAGAATTCTATGTCTTTAGGCTTTCCATCTACTTATATCCATCGTTCCACTGGAGTAAGTCACCCTCTAGTTTATCTTCGTGATCATCAATGTTACTCTATCATTGCTTATCTTCACCAATCTCGCACCTATTAAGAAACTAGTAATAATCCTTTTTGGCAACAATCTACAATCGATAAGTTGCGGGCCTTGACAAATTCTCATACATGGGAGTTGGTTGATTTGCCTCTTCGTAAGTCTGTTGTCGATTGCATATGGGTAATTAAGATTAAAACCAAGGCAGATGGTACTATAGATTGCTATAAAATTCGGGCTAGTAGCAAAAGGCTTTACTCAAGAATACGAGATTGATTATGATGAGACATTTGCCCATGAAGACTAAGATGAGGATGTAATAGAAGAAAAAATGCTGAATCTTTTACCAAGACCGAAGACAAAGATGAGCCACTAAAGAGCAAGCCATCTCCAATGCCATATGTTCCACTTATTCCTTTTTCCAGAGAGATTAGCTAAATGCAAGCAAGATAAGCAATTTTCAAAAATTTTAGATTATCTTAAACAATTGCACATTAACATTCTTTTTGTAGATGCTCTAGCTCAAATGCCAAGTTATGCCAAGTTCTTGAAAGAGATCTTAATTAACAAGAGGGAGTTAGAGGAGTATGAGACCGTCAAGCTAAATGAGAAATGTTCGGTCATCCTTCAAAATAAGTTACCACCAAAATTAAGAGATCCATGGAGTTTTGATATTCCATGCAATATTGGTGGTGCTTATTTTAATAAAGCTTTATGTGATCTTAGTGCTAGTATAAACCCGATACCTTATTCGGTATTTATGAAATTAGATGTGGGGAAAGTAAAGGCAACCACCGTGTCTCTACAATTGGCAAATAGATCTATCAAATACCTAAGAGGCATGGTGGAGCATGTTTTAGTGAAAATAGATAAATTTATCTTCTGGCGAATTTCATTGTGTTAGAGATGGAGGAGGATTATGAAGTTTCAATCATTTTCGGCCAACCATTCCTAGCCACGGGAAGAGCTTTCATTGATGTACAACAAGGAAAATTGATCGTTAGAGTAGGAGAAGATAGAGTTACCTTCAATGTCTTCAAGGCCATGAAAAACCCCAAGGAACTGAGTGATTGCTTGAGGATAGACACCATAAATAGAAAAGTGGAGATCATATTTAAATTGATCACAATTCAAGACCCTATAGAGGTATGTTTGGTTCGGCCAAAAGAGGAAGAGGCCAAGAATGAAGAAATTGGAGAAGCCGTGAAATTTTTAGAAGCAAGTCCTTCGTACCCAAGATGGAAAACACCAAAATTTGAAGAGTTAGAGTCAAGTACAAAGAAGCCAAAACCCTCCATTGCAGAACCACCAACTCTTGAGCTTAAAGCATTACCTTCTCATTTAAAATATGTTTTCCTTGATGGTGCTTCTTATCCAGCGATTATTTATTCTTCTTTGACAGGGGTGATAGAGGAGAAGTTACTTAGAGTGTTAGAGAGCACAAGAGTACCATTGAATGGACTATTGCGGACATAAAGGGAATAAGCAATTCGATTTGCATGCATAAAATTTTGATGAATGAGCAATACAAACCAATCATCCAACCACAAAGAAGGCTCAATCCACAAATACAAGAAGTTGTGAAAGCCGAAGTGATTAAGCTACTCAATGCAGGTATTATTTATCCAATTTCTTATAGTGATTTAGTGAGTCTCTTGCAAGTAGTGCTGAAAAAGGGAGGTATGACTGTTATAACCAATAAAAATAATGAATTAATACAAACTAAAACGGTTATAGGTTGGCGAGTTTGCATAGATTATAGAAAATTGAATGATGCTACTTGTAAGGATCACTTTCCTTTACCTTTCATTGATCAAATGTTAAAGAAATTTGCAAGGCATGATTATTATTGTTTTTTGGATGGATATTTAGTGTATAACTAAATCCCTATTATACCCGATGATCAAGAAAAGACTACATTCACTTGTCCTTATGGTACATTTGCATATAAAATGATTTTTTTTGGTCTTTGTAATGCACCTCCTACTTTTCAAAGATGCATGATCGCTATTTTTTCTAACGTGATAGAGAAATACATTGAAATTTTTATGGATGATTTCTCTTTTTTTGGCACATCTTTTGATTTATGTTTGCATAATTTGGCTTCAGTATTACAAAGATGCAAAGAGACTAACCTTGTGCTAAATTGGGAGAAGTGTCACTTTATGGTGCAAGAAGGAATAGTGTTAGGCCATAAAATCTCTACTAGAGGTATCGAGATGGACCGAGCCAAAATTAAAGTTATCTCCAAATTGCCGCCCCTTACATCTGTGAAATTACTTCAAGGATTTTTAGGACATGTATGGTTTTATAAGCAACTCATAAGGTATTTCTCCAAGATTGCAAGGCCACTCACAAAATTGCTTGAAAAAGATGCTAAGTTTGATTTTAACTCTGAGAGTTTCCAGGTATTTAAGACCTTGAAGGAGAAACTAATTTCGGCTCCTGTAATGATGCCACTGGATTGGAACTTGCCTTTTGAATTAATGTGTGATGCTAGCGATTATGCCATTAGAGTTGTGCTTGGTCAAAGAAATGATAGAATTTTTCGAGCTATACATTATGTTAGCCGAACCCTTAATGCAGCCCAATTGAATTATGCCATCATTGAAAATGAGCTTTGGGTAGTTGTTTTCGCTTTTGATAAATTCCATTCTTATTTGATTGGCCCTAAAATAATTGTCTATACTAGTCATGAGGCTTTAAAGTACTTGATGGCAAAGAAAGATGCGAAACCAAGGCTGATTCATTGGATCTTGTTGCTTCAAGAGTTTGATTTAAAGATCAAGGATAAGAAAGAGACCAAGAACCTCGTGGCCAATCACCTATCTAGGTTGCCAAATGCCCCTAGTGATGAGGTACCGATCTTGGATGACTTTCCTGATGAGGCATCTCTTCCTTGAAAATCGAAATTCCATGGTATGTAGATATTATAAATTATTTGGTAAGTGACATCCTTCCTCCTTACTTGAAAGAAGTTTCACTCTGATGTTAAACACTACTTTTGGGAAGATCCTTACTTGTTTAAGATATGTGCTGATCGAGTTATTAGATATTGTGTTGTTGAGGAAGAAATCCCTAATATTCTTTTTCATTATCATGATGGAGAGGCAAGTGGTCATTATGGTGCCACCAAGACTGCTGCTAAGGTCTTAAATGTGGATTTTATTGGCCTACTCTTTTTAAGAATGCATATGCTTATATTTCTCATTGTCATAAGTGTCAAAGGACTAGGAACATATCTAGAAGGCATGAAATGCCCTTAAACAATATTATGGTGTGTGAATTGTTTGATGTTTGGGGCATTGACTTCGTGGGTCTGTTTCCACCTTCTTTCGGTAACACTTACATGTTGGTTGCTTGTGAGTATGCATCTAAATGGGTAGAGGCCGTGGCTTTGTAGGCTAACAATGGTAGAGTTGTTTGTAATTTCTTGAAAAAGCACATCTTTAATCGGTTTGGTACACCTAAAGCCATTATAAGTAACCAAGGCATGCATTTCATGAATAAACAATTTGAGTCACTTTTACATAAATATGGAGTCACTCATAAGGTAACTACTACTTATCATCCCCAAATTAGTGGTCAAATTGAGATATCTAAAGGGGAGATAAAGAGAATTTTGGAAAAGATTGCAAACACTAATGGGAAAGATTGGGCAAGAAAACTTGATGATGCGCTGTGGGCTTATAGAACTGCTTTCAAAACTCCTATTGATGTCACCTTTTCGACTTTTGTATGGTAAAGCATGTCATCTACCTATTGAGTTGGAACATAAAGCATATTGAGCTTTGTAGAAACTTAACTTTAATATGCAGGCAATGGGTGAGAAAAGATTATTTCAATTGGATGAGTTGGAAGAGATGCGCAATGGTGCATATGAAAGCGCAAGAATTTACAAGGAAAAAAGGAAAAGATGGCATGATTGACACATTTTAAGGAAGGAGTTTTATGTGGGTGAAAAAGTTTTATTATATAACTCCCGTCTTCGTTTGTTTCCAAGTAAGTTGAAGTCTAGATGGACCGGTCCTTACACCATCACCAAAGTATTCCCTTTTGGAGCCATCGAGATTACCAATGAGAAGGAGGGGACTTTCAAGGTGAATATTCATAGGCTCAAGCACTACTTTAGAGGAGGTTTTGATGCCCAAACATTTTTCATCACCTTAGTTCCACCTACTTAAAAGCAAGGGAAGAGTTCGGCTGTGAATAATAAAGCAAGCGCTTCTTGGGAGGCAACCCAAGTTTCCAGTCTTCTATTTCTTATGTTTGTTTGATTGATGTGTCATCTTTAAAAAAATTATAAAAAAAAATTAAAAAAGAAACTTTGTGGCAACAAATTTTTGTTTTGCAGGGATAGCAATGTTGATGGGCATGAGGCAGAATGCATATTCTGTCGCCTTACCATGTGCCATAGAGGCAGAAGAGGGGTTAGGGACACACGACTATGCGACCTTGCAAATAAGACATTTTCTTCGAGCACCCTCTAATCACAAACCCGAGCCAACCATCACCCTACTAGGCCTAATTTAATATGGACAATTGGCATCTTCACATATCAAGGGGAGTATTTCAAACCTTACTCTACTCTAATTTAGTTGCCTCATTACTCTTGTTTAATTCTTTATTCTTAAGCATTGAGGACAATGCTTCATTTTAAGTTCGGGGTAGGAAATCAAAAAAAATATTGAAAATTTTTATGCTAAAATTTTTGCTAGTCTTGAAATTCATGGGCTTATTTGAAATTTTTGAAATATTTTTAAAGCAAACTTTATAGGAGATGATGACTTTTGAATCTGAATTTACAAGATTAATGTTCTTTTCATGATTATGAGTTGTTGCGATTTTTAGGGGGATATAAATCTTGTTTAACTTGAGATCGATATATGAGTTAGTCTTAATCTTGATTGTGCAATCCATATTTTGAGCAATTATCCTAGCTTTTTGAGTTATGTGTGCTTAGAAAAGATCAATGGGAAGTATGTGATTCTCTAGAGCTCACCTAAGTCTCGTAATTTGCTTGATGTTCTCTTGAAAATAATATATTATACTCAATTAAGAAGGTGATATAGGCATTCTTTGGATCGTTTGAGTTTCTCAAGCCTATCTTGTCAATTGATTCCTAGTAACCTTTTGAGTTTTTAATTGGTCTATTTTTCTTTGATAACCTTATAATATTAATCCAACTTAAGTATATTACCTTACCCTATACCTCATAAGCATGTTTATTCTTAAAGCTACTTTAATAGTTAGGGATTCTTGATGTGTCTGAAGTTGCCGAAGCTTGAAGTAGTCATGAAAAGTCAAAAAAAAAAAAAAAAAAAAAGGCAATGAAAGAAGGAAAAAAGGAAAAAAAGAAAAAGAGAGAGGTATAAATGCAAAGTTATAAAGTGGAAATTGTTTATTCAAATACTGCTTAGACGGATCCCTACCACTAACTTTCAACTTGAATGAGCCTTTTAGATACTCAATAGGTTAGCATTGCACCATGGGAGGGACTTAGGGAGGAACTTCGCCATAAAGCGTGGCAAGAGAAGTAATAGAAGCTTTGAAGTGTTAAGTGTTTGTGAATTGCATGACTATGATAGTGTAAGCATATGGGGGATATGTCTTGAATCATATTTAATTCAAATTCTTTGAGAATTGATATGATTATGGGGTGTGTTGAGCTCAAATCCTTTATATCCTATCTTTAGCCAAGCCACATTATATGCCTTAAAGACCTATTGATTTTTTACTGGGTATTGGTCTTCATTAGTAGAGAGAGAACATAAAAGCAAACCTATGAGACTTGGTTAGTGGATTGTGAGTTTGGGTTGTTGCATATCAAATTGATTTATTTTGAGTATACATAATTTGAAAAGTCAAGAATCACATACACGGATTGCATGGTTAAGGTTAGATATAGCTTATGTATTGGTTTTGGGTTTCATGGGATTTATGTTTTCCTTTAAGTCGTGATGCCAAATAATTGTGAATGGATGGTGATAATTAAATATGAGGTTTTTCTGCTTCTATTATTTGCTCGAGGACTAGCAAACCTTTAAGTTGAAGGTAATTGATAACTCTATTCTAGATAGAGTATTTTTACAAATTTAAGCTTGATATTTGCTAAGTTTTGATGAATTTTGTGTGAATTTATTTGCTACTCATGAAATTTTACTGAATTTTGTAGGAAACACGACTTTCATATTTATAAGAGATTGTGCGCATCATTTGCAGAACAGTGAGGACCAATGCGTAATTTTTTCATGTATCCATGCTGGATTTGCAGATCAGTCTCTACGCCTCAATATTTTCCAGAATATTCCAATATCTCTAAGGATATTTCAATATCTTTAAGGATATCTCTATATCTTTAAGAATATTTAAGTATCTTTTAGAATATCTTATCTTGAAGAAAAAGCCGGTCAAGACCAGTGGATTAACCATAATTGAGGCTAGGTTCAAAGAAAATCAAGGTTATGAATCATAGGAAAATAAACTCCTAATTTATCAAGGAGTCCTATCCAAGACCTAATGGGAGGCTGACCTAGGGTAGATTTTTATAAACCCCTCTTGTGCTACATATTTCAGAGGGAGGGAGAAGGAGATTTCGAACCGCCACCAGATTTTAGGTTTTCTTAATTAGCTTTTATGTTTTTATTTTCTTAGCAAAATTGGCGCATGTCAAGGAGAGAAGAATGAGGCAAACCTAAATCTATTTGTGATTCAAATTGGTGAATTTGTTATAATTTAGTATTATGTTTTCTTCAATTTTCGTTGTTAATTTAGCTTTAATTATGTTCTAAATTTCTTTTGTTAGAGCTACAATGGATCTTAACCATGATTAATTGACTTTCAAGACTTGTTCATGTAATATAATTGTTTTGATTGTGGCGTTCTCTATCATGATCTTAATGCTTTTAGAAGTTTGGCCAACTTTTAAATGATTTTTGATGGATGCATGATACCGGGTGGAGATTGTATGCATGAAAACTAGTGATATTGAATCATAAATTAAATCTAGATCAAGGTACACTAGATTGTTTGTGTGGTTGCGGTAGTAGATCTAGGTTGAGATTACTTAGATTAGATTCAAAAATTTCCACAAGAACTTAATGCTTTTAGATAGTTTAAATTCACCTAAGATTAGTGTGAGTCAACACACCTAATTAGGGATTATTAGATTGAGGTCGACTTGTAATCTAATTTAGGGAAATTTCACCAACACAATTGAAAATTAATTTATTGCATGACAAGTTAATATAATTGATTATGAGCGGTTAAGTGAAGTTGGATGCTCTAACACTTTGTGATCTTGGTTAAAATCTTGAAATTTACCTTGTTAATTTTCAATTTATTTTAGATTAGGTTTATGTTGCAATTTTAATTAGCTTTCGAATTCTTTAAATTTCGACTCTTTTACAATTCAGTCATTTAATTGGTTAGCTAAATATTTAGATTGATCATTTTCGGTAAGTAATTAGATAATTAGAGACAATCCTTGTGAGAACGATACTCACTCATCACTTTATTACTTGTAGATATTGTGTGCTTGCAATTCACTTAACGAACAATTCACTTGTAGATATTTTCGGCTTGGAGGCTGCATCTGATACTTCTATTTATTATCTCTCTCAAGAAAAATATGTCACTAATCTTATTTCTCAAGTTAGCCTCATTGATAACAAGATTGCTTCTACTTCCATTGAGTCGAATGTCAAATTCAATGACAAGGATGAAACTTTTCTTTCGGATCCAACACTTTATCAACAGTTGGTTGGCGGTCTTATATATCTATTTGCACCCATCTTGACATCACTTATGTTTTTTATATTGTTAGTCAATACACCACCAAGCCTTGTACAACTCATTTTGTTGTAGTCCTTCCAATTCTTTGTTACGTTAAGGGTACGTTATTTCATAGCCTTCACTTTTCTACTCATTGTACCTTAGAGTTGACAGCTTAGTTGGAAGCTGAATAGGCTGTTGACCTACAAAATCATCGTTCCACTAAGGATTACTATTTCTTTTTGGGCGTCTCACTTATCTCATGGCATAATAAGAAACAAACCATCATTGCTCACTCTAGTACAAAAGCAAATTATCAAGCTCTTGCTAATATGACATTGAAGTTAATATGATTGCACTGGCTATTAGAAGACATGAAAGTGCGTCATCATAGCAAAACAATCATTCATCATAACAACCGAAGTGCTATCCAAATTGCATATAATGATGCTTTTCGTGAAAGCATCAAGCACATTGAAATAGACCATCGTATCATCCGATATCACATTTGTTGTGGCACCATTTGACTTGCCTCTTGCTTCAACCCTTGAACAGACTACAAATATCTTCACTAAGACACATTCACCTAGGCGTTTTCTCACCTAGGCATTTTCTAGATCCATTCTCCAAACTCAAGTTGACATCTTTCAAATTATCTTGAGTCTGAGGAGGATGTTAGAGACATATTAAGGATATTATATGATTTTGTATATTTCGCTGGATTGGTCCTCATTTATGGTACTTAGCATTTTATTACTTCAGATAGTAATTATATAAAATCTATAATTAGACTCATGTATTTTTCACTTGACCATAAACAAAGATACACAAATTTTAAATTCTCTATACCGCTTTTTTCTCAACTGAATGAATTAATTCAGTCCCTAACTCGATCAAGACATGATTGAAAAAATGCTTTCTGGATACTTGGGGGGACGTCCAAAAACTTTTGGGTTGGTCGCTCCCTATGGGGACAAAAGTTAGGTTTTTAGCAGCCCATGAAGTCCTTACACTTTTAGGGTTAAAGTTTGAGGGTGTTCGGTCACTTTTGGGACAAATTGTTCGTCTAGAAACAGAGAAATAGAACATAGAGGAGAGCAGCTGGTTTGCGCAGAAGATCCATGCATTGTACCCCGCTTTGGTAAAATCGAGCAATGCAACTTCATTCACCATTGAATCGTGCTATAAATTTGACAGGAGGTCAAGGACGTCTCCTTCTTCATTTTGTACCAGTTGGATTGTTGAGGAAAGCTCTGTAAATCTTGTTGGACGCCAAAAACTCGAACTGTTGCTGGTGAAGAGCTTTTCTAGTCACTTCCGGAACTGTGTCTTCTGCTGATTCTCTCTTGTTGTTGGAGTTTGGAGATGGTGCACCTATTACAGTGAAGTACTTGGAGGCAGGCATGGCTTTTTCCTCTTCAATTTGGAGAGTTTTTCCACTTTGTATCTCTTTTTCTAGTTGGCTTGTGATGAGCTCCAGATATTCAATGTACCATTCATCTTTACACTCATATCCATACGAGCCATCAACGGTCTCAACCTATTGAGCTATATGAGCATATATAACTTTGTTTAGATGGCAAGTTAACTGGACTTTGGAGTGGCATAAGTGCATCTTTTCCTTCTTTGTTTATGTAAAATCGAAGTATTGAAAGAAAAATATTTACCAACTTATCGTCCCAGCAAAGCCATTTCGACAAGCGCTTCATCTGTGAATTGTGCACATCCACACGAATCCAATTCATGTTGGGCTTTTGGGCCGCATTCCTATTGGGCTGAATTCCATAAGTTAATTTAATTGCATTGATACCCTTGTTTGTCAATTTCTTTTGCTTATTTTATGTGAAAGTTATTTCTGAAAGGGAATATGTAAGACAAAAATGGTTGATGCAGACATTAGGTGCATTTGCCATGTCATCTATTCCATTTTCTACTTTGACTTTTTTTTTTTTGTGGTCAAAATTTTCTACTTTGGAATTGATCTTTCTCATAAAAAACATGCCGGAGTTTAAATTTGGATTAAGAGCCACATAGGATAAATGGCCGAAATAGGTACTCAAATGAACAATTTTTCACCAATGTAGCATTTAAGTGATCAAAAAAAAAGTTAAGTGAGCGTAATATGAAAGTAATAACACTAATTGACTTATTTTCAGCTCTAATTATACTATTTGCTTATTGACTTGATCCGCTACCCTTGCAATCCCCACTATGTATGGCAGTCCCGATTTCACACGTACCAAGTAAATATCATCATAGGGCCTCAAGCGTAAAGCTCCTGGATTAGCCATAGAAGGTGGCACACTTTCACACATGAAAGATTAGCTTCCCTGCCGTGGCGGCAATTCATTTGATCACGAAATCGCAGCAAAAGCTATAATCATGAGTCCATGACGACGGGTGTGGCCGAGGGCAATCAAAACATGGATATGGACAAAAGTAGGTGCTTCCTTGACATGCATGGCCGGTGCGGATGGCTGTGTAAAAGCCAAACACAGAGCACAAAGGCCGGACCAAATATAACGGGAAACCTTATCTCCAACACCGCCACTGTCTCCATTTCCAAACATCGTTCTCCCTTTTCGTCGTGACAAATAATTGCAGCACTCCCGTCAAAAGTGTCACTCTCCCTTCTACAGAAGTATACTTTTAACCCTCTAATATAAGTATCTGTGCAATTTGATGCTCCAAAACTAAAGATATATTCATTGATGGGTGTGAACAACCCATTTCATCTTACTCCGATAATAATACCGAAATTGCTGGCATCGCGTTGCTGACATGGAAAAGATCTAAACCAAGTGGTGCCCCATCAACAAGTAAAAAGGAGTATTATAGGGAGAGAGAGAGGGGGGGAGAGATACCGCAAGGATCTCAAAGATTTAGATTTTTGCAGGGTTCATTTGTCCCTATGAGTAAATAACGGGACCAAAAGCCTAAAAATCTCCTCCTCATCATAATCATCCGAGTCACCTATGATATCAAATTCTCCATCAATCATGACAAATCATTGGTGGTCCGCTAGCTTGTCTCCTTGCTCCCTCCCATGCCATCAGCCAACGTGGACCACCTGCTCGACACGTGGAATTTAATCGAGGAATAATCAAAGCCATTACGGTCTCTATCACCTTTGTCAACGAATAACATATTAGGTGACGAAGGATGGTAGAAATAGCCCTGCTAGTGCTGATTGATCAGGCTTCCTTCATTTTGAAGCAATGCCCTCTCTTTTCCTTAATTAACTTTGCGATAAGATGCGGGGTTAGTGCGCATGTCTAAGATTATATTAGTGTAATTCATTGTCAACTAATTGTCCAAATGATTTGTTGGACTCGGTAGCTTTGTGAAATACTTTATGTACGCTTTGTCGTGGTCATTGCATATGTAATCACACACTTAAGATATGCTTGTTCCCGAAGGGTTTTGGAGAGATAGGGTAATAATCATTATTTTTATCTTGGGGATGGCTTGACACAGCTTTTTCATGACCTAATGAGTAGTATCATCTCAAGTCTCTCCCTTTATGTCCATGGGCGGTGTGCGATGCAACTTTTAAGTTTTCAATGGGTGAAAAAGTCCCATTACTTTTTTGTTTTCTTTGAATACTAAGACGTTGTTCGATGTGAAATTTCCCAATCATCATCCTCATAGAATAATTCAAGTTTTGGGATTTGTCGGCGGATAAGCCGTACCAAATAAGATCTCGTTTGATCATCTCTCTCTCTTCCTTTTTCTTTTTCTATCTTTCATATTCTGGGTCTTTTTTTTTTGTTGGGAGGGGGTGGGGGACTTTGGATTTTATGATTTCCATCTTTTGATATATGAAATTTCTAACCAAATAAAGATATAATGTGAAATTGAAGATGCCCATGTTCAGATATATTAGGCAATAGTGGTGCCCTGGGAGTGCAAGATGCATCATGGAGTACTTCCATTAGGAAGCATCCCTCACCTCGGAGGCAGATGCGGATCATCTTTCGCCCGCTGTTTACCCACTGTCTGCGACATGCATGAATGGCTGACAAGGGTCAATGCCAATTCCCGATTGAATTCAGCCTGTTGAAACGAGATCACAGGAAAATAGTTTTAACTGTATCTTCTATTTTGTGGTAATCATACTTCAGGTAACTAAATGCTCTCTTACCACGCAATCAAAATGTATTGTTCAATTTAATACACTTGAACTGTTAGAGGTTCTGACCAACCAAAAAAAAAAAAAAAACTCTTAGAAGTTCTGACCAAAAATAAAAAAACTATTAGAATTCTGGTCAACCATAATCGGACATATGGAGCGATCTCGGTTCGACACTTCGAATCACATCCAAGGGGGGCTCAAGTTCAAAGAAAGCGGCCTTCCAATGCTGCCTGAGTCGACTCTCAAATTGCTTTCGTTCCTTAAAAATATAATAGCATTAGCGGTGTGCACGAGTCTATACGCTAAATCTCTGTTGAAAGTACACATTAGACTCTGACACGTTTTCTTAAGATGATGTCGATTGACCAAACACATATCGGCTAGCCGCCTTATATTCACGTCATCACTTCTCTTCATGTTCCACACAACCCTCAATTTACAGAAACCCTTCAGTTGGAGCCCCCACCGGCAACGATCGCCGCCGTGGATTAAGCACTTCCACCACCAGGTTGACCTGCAGTAACACCATTAACAGACGTAGCTATAACCACCAACGTCGGGCGCAACTACCACCATCCTCACCTTCTTGTAGAATAGCACCGCCACGGCAAACTCGGCTACAGCAACCATAAGATTTTTAGCACAATCACCATTCTCTCCGGATCTCTAGCTCAAACGGCGTCTCTCTCTCTCTCTCTCTCTCTCTCTCTCTCTCTCTCTCTCTCTCTCTCTCTCTCTCTCTCTCTCAAAGAAAAAGGAAGGGAAAACACGGCTTTTTGCTAATTGAGGAAAAATTATTGGTGTGGTAGTACACGAAAGTAACAAAGTTGCTCTGACTAAAGAATTATGTCTCTCTATTGGAGCGAATATGATGATAAGGCCAAGGGATGCCCCCTCCTCCCGTCACTCTCCTTTGCTTAAACATGAACCTTGAGCCATAAAAGCCTTTCTGGCTCAATTTGGACCGATTTCCTCACACGACTGGCTCTTCAAAAGGCAAAACTCTTGTTGTGGTTTGGCAACTAAACTTGTCAAAATGGATCATAGGTCATTTTTTAACCCATATTCTATATTCAATATATGGGTTTAGAATGGCAAAACCCTAAAATATATGAGTGTTAAATGGGTTCATAATTTACTCAGACCCAAACCACCTTTATAGCTCTTTCTTTGCCTTTTATGAGAAAATAATGGACTTATCGGACTGTTTCAAGTTTAGAGAAGTCTTGATGAACACGTAAGATAAACCTGATTCACCCTTATCAAAAATATCAAGACAGTTCCTTTTTCCCCATTATTCTTTTTTTTTTATTAATCTCATATGTTTTGTCTATTAGTTATTGAAATATATATTGGTTGCATGTACCATTGTTATTTTTATGTAATATTCTAATCTCGGTTCTTGTCGTTGCTAATCCATTATCGGCATAAATCATCTTCTTCAATATCTTATATTCCATTTTATTAAAATTTCAATTCTTTCACAGTATTTATTGCTATAATTTCACAAATTCTCTACCATATATTAACTTTATCTTATTTTTCATTGTGAATAAATACAAAAATTCAAAATTCTATACAATGTTGAAAGCCAATTCTTTAAGATCTTATAATTGAAATAGCGATTTTACCCAAATAATAATACACATGAAGAGTTTAAAGTAGTCAAAGCGAGTTAAATGGGTCAATTTAAGTCGAGCCATTTTCAACCCAACCGCACCTAACTCGACTCACCAAGTTGACGGCCCGATTGGCAACCTAAGGAGTGCACACTAATTGTTATTTAAAGGCGAAGACTCTAAAAGGTCGAATACTCAGCCTTGCCTGCAGTTTGGCATTTTGTGTTGGCTATAGAAAAGCATGACCTATCACTCAATTTAATAGAAGCACCATATTGAGCTGACCCGTCAAGGTATTAAATTGACTAAAGACATTCGTTTGCCCAATAAGTAAAAGTTGAACTACTTGCGGTATCTTTATCCTACTATGGATGGTCTACCATTAATCAAATTAAAGAGACGGGAACTTAATCAGAGTACGAAACTCGAGCAGGAATATCATCATGTCTAAACAAAAAAAATGAACTGAGGGCTTCATCCCTTCCTTCGCCTCATTTGCCTCTTGAATGTTAGTCTTGGTTGTTCTTCATCAAATCTCAGTGACTTTATCAGATCATTTACCATGGGAAAATGGACCGTGCTATCAAATCAGTTTAATCAAGCTTGATAAGCACAACCATCAGGATATCTTTCCCATCATTCCGTGTAAATCTGCCGAACACCGTCCATATAATTGAACAACAGTTCGCGTCGGTGCTAGAGAAAAGGAAACAGGGATGCAGTCGCTATCCGACCCCTAAAAGAACGCTGGTCGCAAATAATGGAGGACATTATCATCTCACTGGTTTCCAACCTAACCGTGTACACTCATTATTGCATATCGCATAATGAGCTTGTGTACCCAAAAGAAGTCACGTTCCGAGTACCACTCTAAAGTTATCTTGTCCCCTTAGTCCCGGGAGGATTAGTGACTAATGTATATGATCGAGGATAATAGTTTTTTAGATTCAATATCTTGTACGATGATCAAATTGAGTGCTAAAAACGAAAACAATTGCACATAATAAAATGGCATGTTTGCGGTATATTTGTTTTGCGAAAAATAAATCATTTGAAACTATTTTCCTAAAAATTATGGCTTACAAAAATGAATGAATGCAATATATGTTCATCGTCCATAAAGATGTTTAGACATATATTGTTGTTGATAATGAAAGTATTTCTTATAAACTAATTATTTTAGGTAGGAAAATATTTTCCAAATCATTCATTTTTCATCAAATATATGGAGTAAGAATATCAAGTAAAAAATTAATAGAATGCATTTAAGCGAAAACAGGTCACTTGATTTGTTCAAGAGAAAAAGGTTTATGGAAATTTGGATCTCACCAGTAAAGTTGCTAAATCCTGCGAGAATGTTCGTAAATCCATCTTTATGAGAAATAAAGGATATTTTGAATTCATGAAATCCAAACTTGGCAAGTTAAAAATGGGAAGTTAATTATAGGAAATGCAAGCTACTCTTATTTGGTTACTTCCTTAGCAATAAATTTTGCATGACATCACTTCAATCCTCCATTGAATTTGGTGGAAGTTGCCATTTAACAAATTTTTTTTTGGGGCAATTCTTATAAAGGTGGTAAGTAGATAACTGTAAGCTTAAAAAAGGAGACGAGAATGAAAGTTGCGGAGTCGGTAGGATTATTCTCCTTTTTTTGTGATCACATCTTGCTTGGTCCACACATTACACTTTCCACAACAACGCTATGAAAAGATATGGTCATTTCACTAGCAAGGTAATTAAAAAAGGCTAATACGCAATTCACCAAGAATGTCCAATTTTTTACTAAGTCTAATTAAGATATTGCATATCTTTTCTAGATATGACGGTACATACAACAAGACACGTCCACGAAAAAGGGATAAATGCCAGAAATTACAAAGATTAGTTTACATAAACGGCTGTGTAACTTTGGTAATTATAAAGCTATTTACGGAAATAATTTCTCGTCCGGATATGTCCATATAACAAAAAAGAGCCCCTCCTCAATACAATAACACGCTGCGTAGTGCACGCATAGTTTATATACATAATACAGACTTGTCGTGGTCACACGCCAATGATATCATAGAGAGATGGGGAACGATGCTTCGTTTCTCAAAGAACCAATCATTACCCTTCGCTAACAAGGACTTATTCACATTCTCTTCTCCTTCCTCTTCCTCCTCCTCCAGAATTTTCTCTATTTTGGTAGTTACCCTAGTTTACATATACATTAGAGTCTGCTTCGACTTCCTTCGATTCAACCCGTTATTGTGGACATGTGCCCTATCGATTCGGGCCGCTCCTTCGACACGAGCCTTAGTCTCGGTTTAGGCTGTTATGGGGATCCTGAAGATCACGAGATCAAGATCAAGAAACCGCTCGCGAAGCTCAGTGGTAACAGCGCGTGCCTCACGATAGGCTTGCCTGGCGGGACGGCGTGCGGGCTGGGATCCGCAAGTGGGGACGAGGTCAGGAATATCCCGAGCAGGTCGGCATCGTCGTTCTCGAACTCAAGCAGTGTGAAGAGGGAGAAGGCGGAGCAAGGAGAGGAAGAAGCGGTTGAGAGAGGGGCGGGCTCGCCGAGGGCGACTATTGATATCGAAGATGAAGATGAGATCAACCCCAGGAAGAAGCTCAGGCTTTCTAAAGCACAAAGTTCCATTTTGGAAGAGAGCTTCAAAGCGCACACAACCCTCAACACTGTAAATCAATCAATCTCTCTCTCTCTCTCTCTCTCTCTCTCTCTCTCCCCCAACCCCCTTGTCTCTCAAGACTTGTAGTGTATCAAGTCCATCATTATTTGAGGAAAACATAGTTCACGTTTATAATCACACAAAATGAACAAAGTAGCGTGCATGCTTTTCATTCGATTTCTTTTCATAGTTATTACCCGAATTGAAGCTTTTCAATGCAAAGATCTGAACTTTGCTCGGTTGCTACAATCATTTACATACCTTGATCACTCATGTTTCTTCTTCTCGGCTGGAATCTGTATAGAAACAAAAGCACGATTTGGCAAATCAGTTGAATCTCCGGCCACGGCAAGTGGAAGTGTGGTTCCAGAATAGGAGAGCCAGGTTGGTCCGCTAAAGCCCTGGAGAGAACTTCTTTTATCCTATGCGATTTTGTTCCATGGTTTTTCGTCATATCCGTCTTTGCATAGCATGAAACGTTCGTCTCTCTATATGTAATTTCTTTCGGAAGAGCAAGCAGCTAAAGTTGTGCTTGTTTCAGAAAAGTATTTGCTTTCCTGTATTCTATGTTTTGTAGGACTAAATTGAAACAAACTGAAGTAGAGTGCGAGATGCTGAAGAAATGCTGTGCAACCCTAAAAGAAGAGAACAGAAGGTTGAAGAAGGAGTTGCAGGAGCTCAAGTCATCGAAGCCAACCGCGTCGGTTTACAGGCAGATTCCTGCAGCCGCTCTCCCTCTATGCCCTTCTTGTGAAAGGATTGCCCATCCAGAATTCCCGTTCTCGAATGAATCTCGACTTTGGCCTGCTCATCCATCAGCTGCTTGTTAAACATAATCTTTAAGGCGAGAACCTTGCATAGTTATACTAGTTTTGGATTTTTCTTCTTCTGCAAAAATACTCACCTGGCCTCTCTGCTTTATTAATCAGGTAGTGGACTCACTATAGTGACTCTTTTGTAAGTTTTCATCGCATGGATATACTTTTTGTTAAAATAGGATATGATGCGATGTGAATTGTTCATGGAAGTTGATATTGGGTTTGCCAAGGTTCATCTATTAAGTTAGGTGTGCATGTCGAGGGCTATGCATAATTTCGTAGTCCCGTCAAGCAGCGTTTAATTCCTTTCTTAAATAATCACATTGTGATGTATTTTATGGGAAACGAATTAAATGGAGAGATGAATTTGTACTTTAAGGCTTACCCTCATGTCGTTATGTTAATCGACTTCATAAACCCTGATTTGGTTAAATCTTATACATATGGGAAGACATGGATATGTAGATAGCATGAGGATGGGAAAGGCAGAAGGTTGGCAACTTGTCATCATCAATAGCAGTTGATGCTATTTCCCATCAGATGAGCTCATTCCTATTGGCATCAGCATTATTAATAAAGGCACTGATATCATATGATCTTTCAGCCTTTCAACTGAGCTACATTTGTTGAATCTGATTGATGATGATTACACAAATGAGCGGTTAGTTTAATCAAATTCTAATTCTACATGACAGATTCGTTTGGAAGAGGAAATCAACGTTTCTTATAAGCTTGAATTGCCTCCAATCGGCCATATGTTTCCATATCTTGTACAATGACTGCGTTCATAAAGCACCGGGCAAGATGCCATCACGTGAGAATGCAACTTCCTAAACCAGTTCCGGGCAATAAATGGAAATTCATCGATTCCCATCGTTTAGGCCGGCAAGTGAGATTTCTGCTCACTGTAGTTACGTCCGCGGTTCTTCCCGCCTGGACAGTACCAAACTTAAGGTCTCAAGGTGTTCGGCAAAGCATGACAAACGCCTTAAGCGTGCAAACCTACCCGTCTGGATGAAAGATTCTCTGGAAACAAAAAAGAACGCATAAATAAAACGAAACCCATTATTAATGGGCGAAGAGGGTCGCAAGGAATCGAATCCATTTAAACCTTACAGCTCCGGTACGCACCAACTTGAAGCCAAGTGCCTAATCGCCTTCTCTGAAAATGCAAACGGTTCGAGAACGACACCCAATATATCGACGTTAAGCACCATGGCTAAGGGAAAAGGGCTTAGGAAAAATGACAAGAAGCGTGCCGCCATTGATTTCATGTGAAAATAGTATCCGCCCCTGGCTAATTGAGCGAACTGTAGGGTGGAAATCTATGAAGGGTGGATCGTCAACGTCGACAGAGTGATCAATTTATAATCTCTCATGGCATCACGTACTTCCAATTGTTTAAATGCGCAGTTAATTCAAGCCTTAAACTAATCCTCTTTTCTAAGGCCAGAAATCGAAGCGAGAAAACAAACATGGAACCAAGACCAGATAGCCTCTGGACCATGTCATGAGGTGGGAAACAAGTTGGTCGTTTGGAAGTTGATGACGATGGCAAGTTAGGTAATTGCCCCCCCATATAAATCATTTGAATATTAGGCTCTTAGAACCTTATGTTATCAAGAGATTACGCCACATTACCAGAGAGAAAATTAAGTTTCACTTGCTATGTTTGAAGCTAGGGTTGCTTGACAAATCAATGCCTCCGATGACGACGTTGCTTTGTCATGGAAACTATGTACCTCTGTATCCTTTTGAATAATTAATATAATTTTATTTTGACCAAAAAAATAAATAAATAAAGAATGATGAAGAGATATTTGCCTCTCGTGTGTTCGAATTTACAGACTTCCGAACCTAATGGCCATGACAACATGCAAGTAAGAGGTTGCATGCGCCCACATTTGGTCTATAATTGGTCCAATTAAATAAGAATGCACTTTATGTGATCGATTGATCAATCGAAATTGAGATGCACATACACCTTGAATTTATATTCGTGCAAATCGAATCAGGAATGTCGTGTGGCATCTAACGAACAAGGGGACCACACATGAGAAATAAACGGGGGCAAAATATGGCAACGATACCGTGTTAAAAAGTCCGACCCAAGTACTTAAACTGATGGTGGAAAAAGACCAACCCCATGAACAAGCGATGTGATATAGAGTAACATCTAGTTCAAAATTTCAAGCTCAATCAAAACATCCAGCAGGTCGGCCGATCGAAGGTCGCTAGAGTCACTTGATCGAGAGTAAACTAAAGAACGTAAAAATTCGATGGGCCAGTTGCTCGAACCCTTAAATAGTTTTGACCATCAGATAACTATTATCTTTTTCCGGCCGAGCTCAGGGTAAAAGTTGCGAGAACAACATGATTGTGCGTCCTTTTTTAATTACGTGATGGCATTAACTATGGCCTACTGCAATCAATCTAAGATTAGAATATACCATGTCTCATTAATTATGGATTGGGTCAATTAAGAGATACATAACCAAACTCGGTTCATCCAGAATGTTCAGACTTTCTCTAGCATGCGTCGATTTTATAATCTTGATGAGAAAACGACGTGCACCTTAGTGGGGAAGGAAAGTAGACCGGAAGCAGCCAGATCATTATCGATTGATTCAGCCAATTGGAAAGCAGTAACACATCACGGATGACTTCACCAATTTAGAATTCAATGAGCAGCCATTCGGCCATGTCCATGGTAAGTTCCTTTTTAGCCAATGCTCCTAATCGATTGGTTGCACTCCAATATGAAGCGGAAGAAAATTAAACCAGGTGTTGATGGCAGCATGAGAAAATTTTATTTTAAGTACGAAAATATTTAGGTCATGGAGATATTTTGCATCATTGCACGAAAGCAGCCGGAAATTGAGCTAGGCGCTGCATATGGTCTCCTTTTTTTCTTTTTCTTTTTTTTCTTTTATAATTCAATGGTACGGGCGGACGTGGGGTTTTGACAATCTAGAAGCCCATGCGATTCCTAACAAGCCCTATTAAGTTTGATGGTCATGATTTAGAATAGTTTGTACTTAGATGGTGACAATCGAAAACGTGCGGTTCCTGAGTTGAAAATCTCACAACGAACCAATCAATTGTGCCGATCCGAAATTTCCTATCATCATCATCATCCTTATTCTCAAATGGCATCGTATTGGATTTTTTTTTCTTTTTATTGACTAGACGAGATAGTTGAGAATAATGAATGAAGAGAAATTATATTATGTTCGTTATTCTACTGAATAGTACATGTACCTATGCAGAATCACATAATAATATACAAAATCACATAATATCCTAAATATATCTCTAACGTCTCCCCTCAAACTCATTAGAAATAGAAGCCAACGCTTAACAATAGCAAGAGCAAGAAGACTATGAATAGAAGTAAGATGAGCAATAGAGGCAAAAATCTCATCATAATCAACGTCTTACTCTAGAGTAAAGCCTTTTGCTACCATCCGCCTTGGTTTTAATCTTATATAACCATTTACTATCAACAGGAAACTTACGAGGAGGCAAATCAACCAAATCTCATGTGTGAGAGTTTTCTAAGGCGCACAACTCATCTGCCATTGCTTGCTGCTAAAGATGACAAATACTAGCTTCTTTATAGGTAAGAGATTCGTGAATAGAAGCAATGGTGGAGTAACAATGATAATCATGAAGATAAGCCTAAGGTTAACTTACTCTAGTGGAATGACAAATAGAAGTAGACGAAATACTGAAGGAGGTTCTCAATTGGGGCAAACATGTCAAAAGTTGCCGAAGTGGGATTGTCGGATGAGCCTGCAACATGAGAGAAGAAGAAAATTGTGGAAAGGAAGATTCATCAGTGGATGGTACTACGGGATCTTCCAAGATGAAGGATTGGTAAAGAAAGGAACGTGAGTAGAAGATTCAAAGGGATGAAGGGATAAAAACATCTTATGTTCCCAAAATGAAACATGATGAGACACACAAAGAAGATTAGTGATTGAGTCCCAACATTTATATCCCTTGTGCTCAATGCCATACCCAAGGAAGCAACATCAACGAGCACAAGATTCTAACTTTGTGTGTTCATGTGGAAGAAGGTGCACAAATAACCACTACCAAAAACTCTAAGAAGATTATAAAAGGGAACCTTGCCATATAAATGCTCACGAGGAGAAATGATGTCCATGACAAGGGACGGGATATGATTGATAATATAAATAGCAATAAGACAAGCTTCCCCCTAGAACTTTTCTAGACAAGATTTAGAGGTTAAAAGAGTTCATGTAACATCTAAAATATACCAATGTTTACGTTTTATACAACCATTTTGTGGGAAGTACCTAGACATGAATGATGAATAATAATGCCTTGTTGGGAGAGAAGTCTAAGAAATTATGTGTCTTGATATATGATGTCTTTAGAAAATTATGTTTTTATCATTGCAACAAAATCATGGTAGATACAAGTAAGCTCAAATTGATTTTTTCATAAGATAAAGCCAGGTATAACGAGAGTGATCATTAACAAAAATGACAAAGTAGCGAGAGCCTCTCATGGTGGGTGTTAAAGAAGGTTTCCAAATGTCAAAGTAAATTAAATTAAATGGAGCATGACAGGTAGATTCATTAAGATCAAATGGCAAGGCATGATGTTTTCCTAATTGGTAAGGCAAGCAACCAAATGTTTGTCATCAACATATCCTAAATAACCACTTGAAATAAAAGATTTTAATCTAGAAGAAGAAGATGACTTAATTAAGAATGCCAAGTTTCACATGACACTGTGGCAGCACAACCAATAAAAGCATTAGGAATATTTAAGGAAACAAGCTCAAATAAGCATCTCACTCTATGGCCAGTTCCAATAGTCTGTCTCATTCATAGATCCTGTACATGACAACCATGGGTAGAAATGTGAACTTCAAAGCGAAGTTCAAATTTAGAGAGTTTGGGAACCATAAAGGTATTAGATAAGGACAAGGTAAATATGGAAATGTGTCATATATGGTTAACTTGCAGTACAAAATTATCAGCTGCATGAATGGTAGGTACATGTGAAGGAAGGGATTTTGACCAGAACAAATTAGAATTAAATATCATATGATTGCAGCAAGTGGAGTCAAGATGCCATGAATCGGGATTACGTGAAGCGATAGACATAGCAAGAGAAATAGAGGAGTTAAATGTACTAGATTCTCGAAGAACGAAACGAAAATCCTCTAGTGAAAAAGTGATCGACAATCCACTGGAAGAAGACTCTATAGTGGCAACATTGGCAGATGCATGTTCATCTCAGCTTTGGAGTTAATTGTTTAGCCCTATAGGTCGCTTATATCATAATTGATAGCATTGGGATGCCATATGACCACATCAATAACAATGATTACAAAATTCCTCCATTGTATGTACTTTACTAAGTTAAACACAATAGGTTGGACAATAAATATAATGAAAATCTGCAGAGTAGATATGGAGAAACTACGGCCAAAATGAATTCAGCACGTCGAAATACCTTAGGAATTGGTCATAGATCATGTTTAAAATGGCGCATTTGGGGATTTAACATTTCAGTGGCGCATTTGGTAACATTTCCGTTCTAGGGAACAATTCTTTTTTCAGAAACACTTTTTTTTTTATTTCTATTCCTAGGAACAGTTTTTGAACATTTGAACGCGTTTGATAGTTATACAAACTTTTTCAGACGCGGACCCCTAGAGTGCCGTAACTTGATATAAAGAGACACTTAAGTGCCATAACTTACGAAAGCGACACTTAAGTGCCACGTTCGAAGAAAATGGATCACTTAAGTGCCACTCCGGCCAAAATGCTGACGTGTCAATTTTCCATCAAAGCGAGTCCAAAACGGCGTCGTTTTGATGCTAACGTGGTAAAAAAATTCATATAAAAATTAATTAAATTTAAAAATAAAAATTTTTAAATTTTTAAAAAATTCAAAAAAATTTAAAAATTTTAAAAAAGGGCTGCAGCTAGGGAAGGGCCGACGACGAAGTGGGGGGAGGGTCGGCTAGGGTCACCGGGCCCCTAGCCAAGGGGCCGCAACCCCGGCCAACCGGCGGCGAGGGCTCGCGAGCCCTCGCCGATCTAGGCGAGCGCCGCGACCCTCGCCCAAATGCGTGGCAAGTGCGAGGGCTCACGACCCTCACCTAGATTCGACAAGGGTCGACGGCCCTTGCCCAAATCCGGCGAGGGCTCGCAGCCCTCACCGCCGATCGGCCGGGGTCGCTCGCCCTTGGCCAAGGCTCGGCGACCCCAGCCGACCCTCCCTCCCCCGTCGCCGGCTTGCCGCCCTTTTTTTAAATATATTTTTAAAATTTTTTAAAATTTTTAAATATTTTTATTTTTAATTAATTTTTATATTAAATTTTTACCACATCAGCATCAAAATGACGTCGTTTTGGACTCGCTTTGCCAAAAAATTAACACATCAGCATTTTGGCAGGATTTTTGGCAGTGGCACTTAATAAGTGATCCATTTTCTTTGAATGTGGCACTTAAGTGTCACTTTCGTAAGTTATGGCACTTAAGTATCCTTTTGTGCCAAGTTATGACACTTGAAGCATTATTTTACCCAAATTTTTTGTTCTCAGGAGAAAAATGCATTTGGTACGACTTGATATATTTTTATGATTTCGAATTTCTTTTAATTTATTAATAATTTTTTTCTTTATTTCTTTATTTCTTTTTTCTTCTCCTTCCTCCGGCCAGTCGTCGGCCAGCAACTAGCTAGAGAAGGGCCGGTAAGGTCGGCCTTAGGGGAGGCTCGCCAACCACCAGTAAGGTCGGTCTTAGGGGAGGCTCGCCGGCCACTGGCGAGGTCACCCCAAGCCTCGCT
Organism: Eucalyptus marginata; assembly: GCA_014182565.1. Lineage (NCBI taxonomy): Eukaryota > Viridiplantae > Streptophyta > Magnoliopsida > Myrtales > Myrtaceae > Eucalyptus > Eucalyptus marginata. The sequence continues at coordinate 27,877,883 of CM024590.1, forward strand.
ATGACTAGGCGAGGCGACCTCGCTCGACCACCAACGAGTTCGAGCCTTGTTGTGGCTAAGCGAGTCTCGGCCTCGCCCAGCCACCACGAGGTCGACCTCGCCTTGCCAAGGCGAGGCTGAGCCTTGCCCTTGCGGTGGCTAGCAAGCTCAGGGCGACCTCGCCAAGGTCGAGTCTCACCTAGCCACAGCAAGGCTCGGGGGAGCCTCCCCAGCCACGACAAGGCTCGTGGGGACCTCGTTGGTGACCAGCGAGCTCGAGGCGACCTTGCCGAGGGCCAACGAGGCTCCGACGAGGTCGCCGGGCCTCATCTAGCAAGTCGTTGACCAACACTAAGGCTGGCGACTGGCTAAGGGAAGAATGGAGGAAAGAGAAAGAAAAGGAAAGGAAAAAAAAACTTGATTCTTGTTTATTGAATTATTAAACAAGAAGAACTTTTTTTTTTTTTTTTTATTTTATTTATGTTCCAGATCTATTCTGAGGAAAAAAAAACTTACCAAACGCGTTTATATTCTAGTTTTACTCTCGGAAACAAAAGAACAGAAACATCTGTTCCCGGGAGCGTTATCAAACACACCCTAAAGCAATTGAAACGGTCAGAAAAGCAACGGAATGGGTTCTACGAATCCAGTCTAAACCGATCAAAAGTCCAATCCAATTTGAACCCGTCAACGGTTCAGTCCAATCCAACCCGGTCAACGATCAGAGGATGACATGTAACGTTAGCAACACGGAGGTGACGTGGCGATGTCATCAGCCGAGCTGCAATCTGTGGCGTGTGCAGCCACATGACGCTGGCGAGGCGCATGACGAGGCGCATGGATCTCATGTGCAGAGACTTCTAGCGACATGCGGAGGCCCGTTCGATGACTTTTGGCAACAAAACTTAAAGCTGCCTTAACGAAGGATGGTGAGTCGTGGGTTAATGTTTGTTTTACGGAAAATTCATCGGCAAGCATCCAAGTCACGACGGAACAGTGGCGAGCTTCCCGAGTCCAAGACGCAATGGCACGTGGCAGCGCATGTGATGGCGTCTAGTGTTGATTGGCGACGAAATTTCAGTATTTCTCTCATATGAGGGCGGCCAATTTGATGGTTGTAACCTTTTTTTTTCTGAAATGATCAGCGGAAATATGCCGAATAGCAACTAAAAGCTTTGGCCTGGACGGAGAATTAGTAGAGACACGGCCGATGTGGTCGGCATCGTGGTGGCCACCGTGTAGCAAACTCGATGGGCGCACCTCAGGTAATAATTGCTCTAATACCAAGTTAAGAATTATGAATGAAGGGAAATTATATTGTCCATTATGCTAACTAATAGTACATGTGCCTATTTATAGGCTTTACTTAATAACTATCTAAAGTAACAAATTAGGATCAACCAAAGAGAATACATAGAATCCATAATAATATACAAAATCACAAAATATCCTAAATAGATTTCTACAGAGATACCTACTTTCAACGTGATATTTGGCATACCAAATCTAGGGAGTCTATAATATTAATTGTCAGATAATTATTATGAGATTATATATGTGAAGCTGATCATTGATAGACATATTACAAATCACGCAAACTTACAAATTCATAATCTTTAGTTAGCGTTCCATTTCTGAAATTGGGTATACAAACGGAACGGTGTGGATGGAATCTGAAACGATCCAACAGAAATGGGATTGAAGTGGAGCATCATGAATTGGTCATCTCTGATCAAACGTTTTGACTGGTAGAACAGGAGAAATGAGCCCCGTTGTGTCCACAAGAAGTAAAATAATGCAATACCTTTTATTTTTCTTATTCAAGATCCAATTCAGGAGTAATTGAGTTATTTCAATTCAGAACATCTTCTTAGACTAAATTCATCGAGTACCGGCGCAATACTCTGTCCGGTAATGTCAAGAGCAACGAATGAACGAATCGATTTGGACAACATCAGCATTTCACAGATCAATGGACACCTCCAATGGCCCGTAGCCCTCGTCCACGACAATCGTCTTGCAAACCTTCTCGCAGAGCGTGATGATCTCAACGTCGTACGTCCCGTGGAACCCCCGGAACCTAAACTCGCACTCCTCTTCGACCAGCCCGTGAGCTCGAGACAGCCACTCCCTCTTGAGGCTGAGCAGCCTCTTGCCAGCTTCGTTCACTTCCCCTTCCGCGTCGACCAAATGCGCATTCTCTCGGCTCATGAATAGCTCCCAGAAACCCCACAGCATCACGCCCTCCACCGCGGGGTGCGCGAAGGCCTCTCGAAGCATGACCTCTAGATCGTCCGCCCTGACATACTCGTTGTTTGACGACACGTCCAGCTCGGTGAACCAAATAGGCAGTCCGACGGTGGCTAACTTGTCCAGTGCGGAACAGACAATGGACCCAACGGGACTATCTATGTGACCTTGGATTCCTATGCCGCCGACGGGCGCGCCTTGCTTCTGTAGATTGATCACTTGCTGTGAATACTTCTCAGGCGACGACTTGGCATCATCCCCATCTTCCACGTGATAGTCATTGACGAATAGCTGAGCCGACGGGTCGAGCTGGTGCGCCATACTAAACATGGTCGCCCGGATGTTATTGCCAAGCCTGTCCTGATAGAACGATCCGTGCAGCATCTCGTTGTTCACATCATAGTGCTTGAACCTTCCCTTGTACCGGGTCAAGAGCCCGGTCAGGCGGTTCTGGACCGCCTTCATCAGGTCGTTCCGGTTCAGGGCCCGGACCCATGGCTGGACGACGCCTTCCACTTCCCAGAAGATGCAGTGTCCCCGGGTCTGCTTCCCGTTCTTGTCACAGAAGTCCAGCATTTCGTCCGCGTCACGGTAGTTGAATTTCCCTTGCTGCGGCTCGGTCCAGTACCATTTGATCTCGTTCCCAAACACAGCCCAGTTGAAGTGCTTCACGAAGAAGTCAACGAAATCCTCGTTGTCTAAGTTCGTCCTGTTTATGCAGGATCCGAGGGGGAAGCTGTTCTCTCTCTGCTTGACGATCACGATGGCGCCAAGCAAGCCGGTCGATTCTGAGCCCGTGAACTTTAGGATCACGTCGCGCTTCCGAATCTGCACAAATGACAAAGATAATCTTGTCGTGTAACACATTCAAAGCCTTCCCCTATCAAGTCTTTTTTATGTCAAACAAATGATGCAGTAGTAGTACGATTACCAGATCGATTTGCACATCCAAGCATCTAAATCTAGCACATCGATCGACTGGAAAAATCTGAAGCCCCCCGACCATCAAGTCAACACCCGAAGAGGGGCCTTGGAGGTAAACCATGACCTTGGTCGGTTGCTTCTCGAGCCTGAACGACCCGCCTATCTCACGCCATCCGTCATCACTGGCCTCAATTTGTCCCCCATTCACCCACTGGCCATCGACACTGAGAGCCACATTCACGATCTGAGGGCCAAAAGCACCAGTTCCAACACGAACCCAAGCAGATACTTGATATGTCAAGTAGAGCTTGAGCTTATCTGTGATCATCTGGGCAGGGCCCATCCAAGTCTGCGTCCGACCAGTCACGAGGATGTAGCGACCACTCAGTGGCTCATGAGGACCAAGGGAACCTCTCGCCATCGGTGGGAGGACATGAGGCGAGCCTGTTTGAACACTCAATTTGCAGTTGCCTAGTGGGAACCACCCATTAGTATCATCATCTAGATTGCTGTTTGCTATGATGTTTACTCCAAACTCCGGATCCTTCAATCGAGGCAAAGCAAATTACTTAAGGGTGGCTGAATCAATAGCAGGTAAAACATTCAAGATGCAACAATGTAAGACGAGAACCTGAAACCTACCTTGATGACGGGTGGACGAGAAGGAGGGGGTTTTGCTGCATGCTGTACAAGGCAATAATTCACGAGAATGTCGATGCCTGCGGGTGGACCTTCGAAATACATGATTATTTTGGAAGGAGAATTATTTATCAGGAATTTCCCACGCAATTGCACCCAATCCTTGTCTGTTGCCTGCACACTGGAGATGTATATGCAACATGTAAATGTCAGCAATGCAGAGATTATGAATCTGGCATTGCCTATGTAGTAGCAATCGGCGCAGGCTTGACAGAACAAAGAGGTGCCTTACACAGCAAAAAAAGACAAATTTCTTCATTCGGAGATCAAAAAATATCGAATGCCATAGATACGGAATACGATAGATAGAGTTAAAGCATTCTCTAATGGAGGGCATGAGGTTTGTTAATTGTTTGGGTACAACAAAAGATAAGCATTCAGTCATGGTACTATGAATGTATGCAGGTACTATAAATGGAGAGGAAAACTGACTTTGCTATGCTTATGTACTGCTCGCGGAGATCCGGCAATTGAACATAAAGAGTGACCTGCACAGTACTGGTGGTGGCATTTTTGCCGTAAATCCTGACCAAGGCATCGACTTCATAGGCGCGCTTCCTTTGTGCTCTTCCCGTAATCTCCTGCTGAATCCCGTTCCAGCTCTGAGTTCGGGCCGTTGCAACGGCAAAGTAGTTTCCAGACTGTGGCACGATCTTCCCATCAATCGAATTGCGCACGGCAATCTGACAGCCTCGTCCGGCCCAATTGTTCAACCCGTCCTCAAATCTGGGATTCAAGATGATGTTCTCATCCCCGGAGCTCATTTTCTTTCAAAATTAGGAGGAAGGATCAGTTTCATAGCATCAACATTTTGATTAGCTAAGAATCATGGAATGATTGAAAAATGAACAGTAAGTCCATGTACATGTAAGCATTAGTTTAACTGGTCCATTCAGCATGCGCAATCCTCTTGCCACGACAATTTAACAAAGCCAAAATCTCAACCTGCGCATAAACTCTTCTACACTGAGTGAGCAAGCTTCGAAACCGGACTTATAGAGGTCGAGAATGATATTCTAGTCTTCCACTAGCCCCAGGAAAGAAAGCGTCTCGCCGAAACCCATTGAAACTGGATAATGCAGAAGATGATGACAGAAGAAACGACACAGAGAAGCCATCCTCCAACTCATGACATGCATCAAGGTTTCGGTGATTCATTCATAATCTTTCTATGAGCAAAAGTGGCAAAAGAAAAACGATGTGTGTACCTGAGGAGACTGTGTAATTCTTGACGTGTCTTTCGAGAATCTGAACTGCTGTGAAGCAGCAAATCGTCATTCTTCCTGGTTTTATAAGCCCAAGCTCGTTTCGATGATGAACGAGCAGCCTCCCACAAAAGCTGGACCGACCAATATAATCACCAAGCAATCTATTTCTTTTCTTTCCCGGAAATGAAGAACTAAAAAAAAAATAAAATATAAAAAGAACATCTTTACCAGCTTCTCCTTCACCAGAAGAATAGTCATGATCCGTGATTAGAGGTAGGAATAATTCAAGCTTTGATATTTAAATTTCAGTTTTTTTCATGCGATCTGGTCCTTCTATTTATTTTTGTTTTTGCTTCTATTTATTTGATTCGTGCAATCAAGACCTTTCGCCGTGGCTCTGCAGCAACTCCGTCGATGCCGTCAACCTTCGTGCCTTGGAGATAAGAAAGAAATGTTTCTTCTTCTTCAATGTCTTTGCTTTATCTTGCAGACTAGTAATACGATGCTTGAATTAGAAAAGAAGAAATCGTGAAGTTTCCGGTACCCGTGCGGCAGACACGGATCTTACTGTCGTTGTAGCAGATGCTTCTTGCTTCAGCCTCTGATCTAGAGCAAGCTCCTTCGCGAGGTTTAGGTGAAGATTAGCTTTCAGCAACGGCAAAGACTTGGTGGAGATTATTTTGCCATTTCGACATAGATGTTCTTGAGTTCATGGTCCTTGGGCCGTTAAGTTTCAAAAAAAAAAAAAAAAAAAAAAGGCATTTATCCCCTAAAAATCTCTAATTTTAGGTCCAGTTTCAATTATACCCCGAATTTTTTTTTATTATTATTATCTTAAAAACACCCAATTATAGGTTGAATCCAAATCTGCCCCGAATTTTTTCCCTAAGAAAAACCCAACTTTAAATTCAACCCCAAACTATCCAAAATCTGTCCCCATTTGCCCTTCGTCAAAAAAATCATTGTGAGTCATCTTTAATTTCCCTAATTTTCATATCAAAGAATGGTTTCATTTTAAAAATAATTTTTCACATCATCTTGCTAATGTGGATTTTTTACCGAAAATTAAACTTGTCAAAATGAGTCATAAACTCATTTCTTAACTTATATTTGATGAGCTAGAGTTGTTGTGTAGATTAGTTATATTCTATAAATAAGTCAGAAATGGGTTTAAATCCAACTTGCAAATCATAAATGAGTTTAATATGGGTGTTAAATCAGTTCACAACTTACTTAAGCCCAACCCATCTCGGTGACTCTCTCTTACTCTCTCTCACCCTTGCTTGATCTCACTCACGCCATTCTCTCACCTCAAATTGGGTATGAGTTTTTCTAAATTTAGTTAAATATTGAAATAATTTAACAATATGAGTCGAGTATAAGTTGGTTTTGATATAGCTCTCTAGATATGTATTGCATGAAAATGCATCAAAATGAATTAAATTGATCGATTTGGGTCGAATCATTTTCAACCCAACCAAAATCCGACTCAATCCACTTGTATGACAGGTCTACTAAACGTGAAAATACCAAGTCAAACAACTAATGGCAAAGGGTTAATAGAAGCATATTTAAGATTAGATTGAGAGTTATTATTTTTTAGATAGAAAAAAGTTTGGGACAAATTTGAAGTTATAGATAAAGTTAGCAACTTTTTTTCAAACAAAAAAGGTCTATGGTAGATTTGGGATTAGTTCTAAATTTTTTTTGTTTAAGACAAAAAGAAGTCAATAACAAATTTGAGATTTGACCTAAAATTTGTGATTTTTTAAGAAATTAGGCTAACAAAAAAGTGAGCAAGATTTAGGTTAGACTTTGAATCAACCCTCCGTGAGTCCCTTGTCACTTGACTTGGTGCATGTGTCTTGGACCTTAACATAACATGTCTATCCATCTCATGCCTTGTACTAATATAACATGCATCTATCCATCACAAATTGTATAAGGCAACTTTCCTTTAGCATTATTAATGACCGAGAAACATTTTGTGAGAAGGCTTAAATTTTCTCATGGGGTCCCTCTTTGCTAGCTTTATTGTCCCCATTCAATCATATTAGCTCAATCAAACACGAAATATCGTAAGAGAAGAAAACCTTAGCCCTACCTAAGAAGTGCAACAACTTCATCAACTTGAAAACGAGCAGAATCGATGATTGAAAGCTTCAAAGAGCATCATTTGCCAGTGAGCTGTGGGCAATTCCTCTTCAGGCCCTGTGACATCAACCAACAAAGCAAGTTGAGGGCAAACAGCTGATGTCCCAAATTGGCCATTTTGGTAAATTGACGTAGGAATACAATCAATGATTCAAGAACATTACCTTTTAAAATCCCTCAAGCTTAGTAAATTCATCTTGTTTATCACCTAACGTTCTTATCCGGACCGGTACATATATATTGCTTGTTATGTTTTAGTATCAAAACCCTAATTTCATCTTTATCTCTCTCCATCTCTCACCTCACTCATCTCACGGCCTCGCCTTCATCTCTTACTCTTGCTTTCAGTAACCTCCAACCTTACTGATCCCTCTCTCACTCTGTCGCAACAACTTTTATGAGAAACTAGGTTTCCAACACCATGACAATTTACACACTCAATTGAAAAAGTGAGGCGAAGAGTAAAAGACTCACCTAGATGAGTTGTGGAAGATCTTTTCTTCCTAGAAAACCAGTCTCCTATAAGTGAAACAATACGATTGTTTATCATTTTCTTTACCTTCACACATCCAGAGTAGTCCGCCCCGCGCACCACCCCCAACCTTCTCATCGATACTCTGAGCCAACGGGGGGGTGGGGAGTTGTCCATCATGATCACCATCTCACTTATTTTCTCTCGCTCTTTATAGCATCAGCCCCGATTCTCCTTTCGAAATCAGTTGATATTCTAGTCGTTGCAGCTTTTGCTGCAGCTACAATTTCAGCTCAAGCTAACTTTGACATGTTCCTGCGCACCTCTCCGTCTAGGCAAGTTTCACAACTCATTACAAATTTGCCTATCCATCACAAATTGTACGAGGCAACTTTCCTTTAGTGTTATTAAGGATCGAGAAACATTTTGTGAGAAGGCCTAAAATTTCTCTTAGGGTCCCTTGTCGTTTCATTCGATCATATTAGCTCAATCAAACACGAAATCTCGTAAGAAAAGAAAACCTTAGCCCTACCTAAGAAGTGCGTCCACTTCATCAGGATTGATGATTGAAAGCTTCAAAGGGCATCATTTGCCAATGAGTTATGGGCAATTCCTCTTCAGGCCCTTGTGACATCAACATACAAAGTAAGTCTGAGGGCAAACAGCTTGGCCATTTTAGTAAATTGACATAGAACACAATCAATTATCCAAGAACATTACTTTTTGAAATCACCCAAACCAATACATACATACATACATACATACATACATACATACATATATTATGTTTTCATATCAAAACCCTGATTTCATCTTCTTTTCTTTTTGTCTCTCGCCTAACTCATCTTGTGGTCTCACCTCCCTTTCTCACTTTCGCTTTTGGTGGCCTCTAAGCCCTGTTGATCCCTCTCTCACTCTATCTCAGCAACTTTGAAGAGAAACTAGGTTTCCAACACCATGAAGACTGACATACTCAATTGAAAAAATGAGGCGTAGAGTAGAAAGACTCGTGTAGATGAGTTGTGGAAGGTCTTTTCTTCTCCTTCACCCAGCTCGAGTAGTCCCCCGTATCACTATACTCGGTATACGAGCCAAAAGCGGGGAAGTTCTCCATCATGATCACCATCTCCCTTATTTTCTCTTGTTCTTTCATGGCATTAGCCCTGGTTCCTCTTTCAAAACCTATTGATCTTCTAATCATCACAACTAGCTGTGGCAGCAGTTTTAACTCAAGCTAATCTTGACATGCTCTTGTGCAGCTTAGCTTTTAGGGAAGTGAATGGTTGCATAATAATTATTCTAATTTAAAAGTCAACTTCTAACTAGAAATTAATTTTTCTATTTCTATTCCCCAAATAAATTTTTGAGGAAAAATACATGTTTGATAACTTTATAAAATTTATATTCTTGAAATAAAAATTCATTTGATAATGACACAAAATTTCTCTTCTTGAGTAGTGGTGTGAGATGTTCAACCATTGAAGGCAAGCGACGTTGGAGCCGGCAATTTGGGGGGACACCGTCAGCAAGAGGCGCTATGTCCTACGTCCAACGGGTGGTAGGTAGACGATAATGAGAATAAACAATGAGAAGACATTTATCATTTTTGTTTTAGAGATAAAAAAAATTAAAAATTTTAATTTCTAATTTCTTTCTAAATCTATTTTCGAAGTAAAAATCTGTTTTAAAAATAAAAAAAAAAATAGAAAAATTAAAAAAAAAAAAAAATAGAATGGTTATTATATACGTTGAAGTGAAATAAAAAATAAAAATTAATTTTTTTCTTTTTCCTCCTCCGTTGCAAAACGCCACCCCGTCCAGCCACCATCTCCGCCCGTTCCGGCGTCGCTCGCGTCGGCCCAAGCTACACTTCCGTCATTGCTTGCGTTCGGATCCGTTAGTGCTCGTCCAGATCTAGCCTCGCCCATGGCCGCGAGCTTTGTTCGTCCATCCACCGCCGGCAACGACGCTGCGACGAGCCGTGACTGGAGTTTGTCCATCCACCGGCTCACAATCGTTGCCCGTCCAGATGGACCGGAGTTGTGCTTCCAGATCTGGTCTCGTCCATGGCTGCGACCGCTCGTCTATGGCTCGCGAAGCGGCTCGTCCACTGATCTAGCGACAGCAGCTTGTCCACGGCCGTGAGCCTTGACGGCGAGCTAGAGATCCCGACGGCCATGGACGGCGAGCTCAAACAGCCAAAAAATAAAAAAATAAAAAAAGACGGAGGGAAACGGAGGAATGGAGGTCAGGGAAGACGGTCGGAGCTTGAACGCGGTCACGGACGAGCGACGAGCGGCGCCGACGATTGCGGCCATGGACGGCCAGATCTTGAGATTAGGAGAACGAGGAGGACGGAGAAGACAAAGGAAGCCGGCCACGCTCCGCTTGGACGCAGCGGTGGCCGGCCTAATCACGGCGCCGCCGGCGAATCCGCCGGTCGCGACGGCGGGGGAGGGAGCGGAGGTCCGGCGGCCGTGGACGAAGGGAGGAGGAAGAGGAGAGCGCCGACTCCGAGAGGCGAAGAGGGAACAACATTTTTTTTCAATTTCTTTACCTAGATTCCACCTCAATCGTCGACGTGGGGTCGGTGGACACGTTTCGACACATGAGTGGATACGAGGGGAAGAATATACGGCACATGGGACGCTGACGTGGCCACATCTAACATCTGAGAATTTTCTCGGAAGGGGACAGGGGGCATTGGGAGTTGACCAGGACCGGCACCGGTCTTGTTCTCTCTCTCTCTCTCTCTCTCTCTCTTAAAATAATCGAGAGTTCGCGACTGCCGGCGGCATGATCATGGCGACTTCGGAACCGGAGGTCGAGGCCCCGTGCGAGGCCTCGGACGGCGCGGGAAATGGCGGATCCGAGGCCGTCGCGCCCGGCGGCACCGGAGACACGGCGGCGGCGCCGGAGATGGAGGCTCAGGAGCAGAAGAAGAAGAAGAAGACGAAGACGAAGAAGAAGAAGGCGAAGAGGAAGTCGTACCTGCCCAGACTCGCGTGCATGACGGGATCGGAGCCGGACGAGGACGGCGGCGTCGACGCGGAGGCCAAGGTCCCCGGAGATCCTCCCCGCCCTGCTCACCTGGTCATCATGGTTAACGGCCTCATCGGCAAGTGAGTTTGCGTCGGTGTGCGGCGTTTGAACGCGCATTGATTCGCGGCACTATTTTAGGCTTTTTTCGGTGATTCGATTCTCGCTTCGAAATGCTGCTGAGGCGTTTCCTGTAATCTTCTGACTAAGGCATGCGTCTTTGTTGCTTGCTCACTGCTGGCGTTTTCGCCTTCTTTTTGGGTGCAGCGCTGGGGATTGGAGATTCGCCGCGAAGCAGTTTAAGAAACGGTATCCAGGGAAAGTTGTTGTTCACTGTGAGTTCTTGGTAGCGAATCTTGTAGATGATGGCTTTAAGATGCTTTACTTTTTCCAACTGATTCTTGCCATTGAGCATGAGAATTGAAGGACAAGACACAGTAAACAAGTTTCTGCAGCTAAAGCCACTGAAGGGAATGTAAAATTCTAGAAATGTAGAGAGCTCGACTATAATATGTGGGTAACATAATTTGGAGTGAGTACATGACATACTTGATTAGTTTTTTGATTTTGATCCCTTGCATTTGAAAATGTTGAGAAACTATTATTAGATGCTCAATCAATCCATTCAATTCATATTTCCTGGGAGATGGCAGTTTCCATCCTGATCTGGCAAATTAGCGTACATAATAAGGGGCATAAGTTTTGTTTTGTATTTTTGCCCCTAGGTATGTTCCCATAGATCTTACTAGTGGGTCGTTTGGTAGCCAAAGATGACTTTTTGCTTGGAGGAGAACTCATGAGGAATGGTGGAAAAAGACTATACATGATCACTCTGGTTCCATGGCATTACTCCCATACATGACAAGTGAACAAAGCTGATGAAAGGGGTTGAATGCATTTTAACTGATGCTTGCCGTGATACATGAAGAATGGGAAACCTCTTAAACAAGTGAAATTGCCTCCCCTGGGATTGTGACACGTCGCTAAAAAAGAAATGGATCGTTAATCGCTTAAAAAGAAATGGATCATTAAGATGCAAGTCTCGACGATCCTTGAGTTCTTATTTGGGCAGATGGTCATGAGCATAGCGCTACTAGTCTGAAACCTCCTCAAAGGATCCCAGTCAGGAATAAGTTGTACTGGTTTAATGCTGGTTGATGAATATTACAACTTGGAAGATCTGTTGTTCATGGCACACTTTGGCATGCCCGGAGTCCTTTTCTCTAGGCGACATTATACCCACAGGCTGTTATCCTTTTTCTTTTTCTATTCCTTTTTTTCCATTTGTGATCCACAATAACTTTGGCAAAGAGGTTTGACATGTGGTTGGACTCCGTGTGCTAGATTATGCTAATTTAACCGTGATATGACTGAGCTGCATATAATGCGCAATGCAGGCAGCGAGTCTAACGCTTCGAGGTTGACATTTCATGGTGTTGATGTTATGGGGCAGAGATTAGCAGAAGAGGTGCGTTATATTGCCTGGGGAGCCACTTTTTTTTTTTTTTTTTTTTTTTTTTCAAAAAATGGGAATTTCCTCTGTATTACCTCCGTATTTGTTATCAGTCTTGCCTTGAATCTGCCTATCTTAAAGGCTTAATGTCTTGTTTCTTTCAGGTTAAGTCAGTCGTAAAGCGTTCACCCCACTGTTCAGAAAATTTCATTCATTGGTCATTCACTAGGTGGTCTGGTAGCAAGGTATGCAGTTGCAAAGCTTTATGAAAGTGGTCCAGCCAGTGAACCTACTAAAGTAAATGAAGAATGTGGGAGTGAAGGACGTGGAAATCATCACCGAGAAGATAAAAATACAGATAAAATTTGCGGACTGGAACCTGTGAATTTTATAACTTCAGCAACACCTCATTTAGGTTCAAAAGGTCACAAGCAGGTTATTAGTCTTTCTGGTCTGTCTTCTTTTTCAGTTTGACGTGCTTAAGGATGAATTTATTGAGCTGTTATAAGTTACTTCCATGATCAATATTCTTTGACGGCCTAGTTCGTGGATATAACCTTTACATGTTAGTCTATCTGATTAGGTGCTTTTTCAGGATGTTTAGGTTTGGCCTGGTTCTATAGGACATATGCGCATTTCCATAATCTCATTTATTACCTTGAAATTACAGTTCCTTTTCTTGTTGTTCTGGGACGTAACAGATTTTATATTTTTCAGGTCCCAATTTTTTGTGGCTTTTACTCCTTGGAAAACCTTGCTGTCCAGTCATCACGCTTGTTAGGCAAGACTGGTAGACATTTGTTTTTGACGGACAGTGATGATGGCAAACCTCCTCTTCTTGCCAAATGGTCGAGGACAGTGAAGATATTAAATTTATGTGGGTTACATCGATGCACGTTCTTTGTTTTTTAAATGTTTGAGTGCTTAAGCTGTCACGTTCATTGTCTTTGAAATGTTTGAGTGCTTAAGCTGTCACGTTCGTTGTCTTTGAAATGTTTGAGTGCTTAAGGTGTTTAATTTTATGTCTTCAGCTCGGCTCTGAAGTCCTTCAAGCGTAGGGTTGCTTACGCAAATGCACAATTTGATCGTATCCTCTTGGTATATTTGCATTATTCCTGTTGTATCATTCTCATAATCAAACGTTAGGCCTTCATTATTTGCTTTTGCTTAGATCATACCATTTACAAACTTTATTCTATGACATTCAGCAGTTGGTGGATTGGATATGACATTACTGGTCATTTGTTATCATCCTTTTCCTTGTTTGACTTGACATTTCTCGTAGACCTAGTTGGATGGAGTACATCATCGCTTAGGCACCGGAGCAATCTTCCTAAGGTAATCTAAATTTGTTGAATCCTTTTGAATCACTGTTATTACATTTGAGCTGCTCTCTCTTGCCAGCGTGAACATCTATCAACAAGAGATAAAATATACCCACATATTATAAATGTGGAACCGGCAAAAACAACCTCCTTCAAGCAAGAAGACTCTTCGGAATATAAAACTGATTGGAGAAACACTGCTGACTTGGAAGGTTCGCATTTCTGCTCATGTAGTTGTCAGTGACACTTATTGTTATCTCGCCATGATCATGAGAGAGCTTAAATATTCCTTCTGTAGATAGGAGACATTTGTTTTGAGAGTGCTTATCTGGGCACACATCGAAAAAAAACTTTTTTATTGTTTTTGATCTAATATTTGAATATTTGGAAACCTAGAAATTGAGGTTTAGATTTCCTGTACTTTCTCATGTTGCCAAGAATTGCTGGGAATGATGATTTTTGTTGTCTGTGCTTGTTACGCATTTTTGTTATGCTTTCAATTCGTTGATTTTCCACTGAATAATTGCAGAGATAATGCTGAGAAGATTAACTAGATTGAGCTGGGAACGTGTAGACGTAAGCTTCAGTGGAAGTAAACAGCGATATTTTGCTCACAGTACCATTCAGGCCAGTACTTTTAACACATTTATATACTTCAGAAAGTATGATTGGGATTGTTCTCATGCCTTAAAAAATAAGTGATTACAAAATTCACTATGGTTTAGTAAATAGTCATATGCTTCTTCAGCAGCGTTTGATTGCAAGAGTTCACTGTTGTTGACACACTTTCTCCTTGATATCCAGGTGAAAACTCGGTGCCTCAATTCTGACGGTGAAGACGTGATCCAGCACATGATTGACCATTTTTCTGTGTGAGCGAGTACATGGGTCGGCTATATGTATGCTGTTGAAATTGCTCCTAGTAGCCTCTCGCAAGAACCACCGCAAGGAATTTTGAAGTGATCTCTAGGAAACGTCTACGAAGTCGGCAAGTTGGAATGGTTTGACAAAATTTATGAAGCAGGTGAGCTTTACATATCGTATCGGAGCCACAGATGCATTCACAGAGAGCGAGAGCGAGAGAGACTAGACCCATTGCCGCAATTCGTTGCAGTTCCTTTTGACACGAGCATGATGATGGAAGAGTCGACCGGGTGAAAAACGAAGTTAGATTGTATTGGAAGTACTCTCGTATGTATCTGTTTTATATTTTGGTTATGTCCCCCAAAAAAAGAAAAAACAAAGCCCCCAAAAACGCAAGAAAAAAAAATCCCCACTTGTAGTAAAAAAGGCTGTGCTGAGAGAGGCCCTAAAATCGTAGGGATGACCTCCCCAGTACTTGAAACTTTTTTACAATCGAGTATCTAATTTTTCTTTGTTCGATCATATACCTCAATTTTTCAAATTTGACTTAACGTGAGATCTCCATTAAAATAGCGGGCCAAAAATGCCAATGCGGATGCTATTGCCATAGGAATAATGTTAATTGTTCACATCGGCATTTGATATGACCTCTTGAGATGGTCATATTATCATAGGTAGGAAATTGTTCCTAAAGTCTTAGATTTATTGTACAGTATTTAATTCAATCTTAAAACTTTTCAAGTTAACCAACTTAATTCAAACTTTTTAATGATTTTCCAACTAAATCCTTTTGCTCAAATTTAACAAGAAATTGCTATCGTTGCCATTAGGAGCGCACATGATAAGTATTCTATATCTTATTCTAGACTTGTTTTTGGAATAAAAATCCGTTCGATAATACAATTTCATTTTTCTATTTTTATTTCATAAATAGGTTTGGAAAAGAAATGAGAAGTCTAAATTTCTCATTTCTCTAGAGAAATAAAAATTCTTCTCAATCACTTATCTTCACTATTAACTAGTTGTCCACCCACCATTGCCGTTTGCCATTTGCCACCGCTAACATCCGTCACTACCCTAGTCAATTGCCACCACCACTGCTGCTCACCCACCGTCTACCCACCATCGATCACTATCCACTATCGCCGTCTACTGCCAATGGCCGCCACCAGCCATCCCCCATTGCCCACCAAACAAATTTTCTATTTTGGAAATAAAAATTGTATCGTTATTAGATGCATATTCTTTGCTCAAAAATTCATCCAAGTATAAGAATAGAAAAATCTGTTTATGTTCCAAAAATCAATCTCTAACCAAAATTATTATCATTCACGCTCTACTTATCCAAAGCTAATGTGGAGTATTTTTGCAATATTTTAAAATTCTGAATTTTTTTAGTTTCTATTCTCTTTTTCTTTTTTTTTATAGATTGAATCTTTCACGAGGGTTGGCAAGGGTTTATAACCCTTGCTGGCCACTAGTTGAGGCTCGCAAAGCCCTCACCAATCATGAGGGTGGGTCATGGCCTTGCCTGTGAGACGAGAAGTGAGCCTTTCCTCCTCGAAGTTGTGTGCATTGTGATCGAAGCATTTGGCAACAAAATGGGGCCGATCAAGATGGAGAAATCTAGGCTTTTCGTGGGGAGTTTCTGCGCGATTTATCGGGGAGTACTCATCGTGTTTAGGGAGGAAGAATCGAGAAAATGTGACTTATTCAAGAATGGGGAACGAGATTTGGTCTTAGATTGCCATAGTTGTGATTGGTGAGGGCCGCACGAGGGCTTCAGGCCTTCAACCAATGGTTGGCAAGAGTCATTGGCTCTCTAAGAAGATTAATAGTGGGAATAAATAAATAAATAAAGAGAGAAAAAAATAAAAATCAACAAATTTAAAAGAATATATAAGAATAGCCCATGTCAGCATCAACCTTCGATTTCCAATCAAAATTGACAAGAAAAATCATCAAGGATACAAGATTTCAAAATAGGAAAAGCTTTACACCAAGACCTAAAGAAAACCTATCAGCTAAGGATGGATAAGATTTTTGGGTTCACCACCGAGGAGCTTGGATAAAGAATCAAGATAGAAATTCGCTCACTGGAAAAAAGAATCTCATGTATTCACCAAATTCAAGTCTTGTCTATGTATAAATAAGATTATATCCCTACTTATAAAGAAATCTGTTGAACAAAAGAAAGTGACTCTTGAAATTTTAAAGACCAAAGTGACTCTTAGAGTATTTATATAATTAAGACCGACATCATAACAAAGACCCATAAAAACTAGGACTTATGCATTAACTCAGACCAAATGCATGTATACAACAATATTAAACTCTCTAGATTCGTCCACAAAAGCTAAATAACCATTTGAGAAGATAACAACGATTGAAATCGACCATAATAGCCTCCGGTTGTTAGTCGATAAACAATCTTGAAATTGATGACAAATTAGTAGAAAAGACATAGTCAATCGACAAACATAAAGTCGACAACTACCACATAAAATTAACTAAAATTGACACCTTCAAATTCAAACCCATCGAATCATGCAAAGGTCGAAATATGTTTATGCTCGCACGAGTAATGACTAAGTAGAATCAACCAATGAATTAAGAGTTGGGCTTGAGAATTGTTCCATTGAATTTGACACTCCAGCAAGAACTCTATCATAGTTCCAAGCTAAATGTACAATTAGAGCCAATTTGGTAATCATTTTGTTCTCGAAAATAATTTTACTTTAAAATGATTTTTTTTGATTTTGTTCTCTGAATGAGTTTCTAAGCATTCAAAATCATTTGATAATCGTAGAAAATTTCTATTTTTGAAAAAATAGAAATGCATTTAAGACGACTCTCAAATTTTTTTTATGATATAGAATTTTTTTTAATTTTTTAATAATTTTATGAGATTTTTCTTTAGTTGTTTTCTTCTTTTCTTTTTTTCTCCTCTCCTTCTTCCTCCTCTAACTAGTCATCGGACTTGACAATGGCCCGCAACTAGCCAAAGATGAGGTCCTGACAAACCCGCTAGAGCCTCGCCCCCCTCGAGACTAGCAAGGTCGCCAGCAACCAGCTAGAGAAGGAAGAAGAAGAAAAGAAAAAAAGAATTATTTGATTCTAGGATTGTTTTTGAGAATAAAAAACTAATTTTAATTTTCATTATAAAAAATAGAAAAATTAGCTAATGACACTAAATAATTTTTATTCTTTTTAAAAAAAAAAAAATATCGAAAATAGATCCGCTATCAAACAAGCTTTAAATGTCTCATTTGCCCTGTCGCAGCGCGATGTGACACCGTAGATGCAAACCTTGTTTGCTTATTCGGTCGGTCGGTCCTTCAGCCATGAAATGGACACAAGGTGGAACTCTAGTTTCTGGGAGAGTAGGGCATTCAGAGGGCCAGTTTAAAGTGGGGCCTGATTTCACTTGTCACGTCGTTTTCTATACGCTAGCCTTTATCCACGCGTTTTCTACGACATGGAGCTTTCGAGATGTATACATTGACTAGTGAGAAATTGTTCAAAATTTATTATATTTTTATCAATTTAATGTTAAATATTTTAAAATTTATCAATTTGAACATTTAATATTTTCAAGTTTTATCAATTAAATTTATTTAAAATCACTAATATGAATATCGGTCATCCATATGATGTAAATAATTTTTTCAATAATATTTACAATAATTTACAATTATATTTTAACAATTTTTCAAAAAAAAATTAATTTTTTATTTTCTTTTTCTTTTTTAAATTCATTTAAAATCACTAATATGGATGTCGACCCACCGTGACCCACGCCTATAATTAGCGAGGGCATCGAGGGCCTCACCCAAATCATCGTAGCCGCCGGCAAGATTGTCTTACCCATATCTAGACAAGGGCCAACAACCCTCACCGGCCAAAGTTGAAAAAAAAAAAAGATAATGAAAAAGAAAAAAATAAGGGAAAAATAAGATAAATAAACAAATATATTGAAAAAAATATATTAAAATATTATTAAAAATTATTCAACATCAATAGGACATACGCCATATAGAACAATTGGTGCTTATATTAGTACCTTCTTATCAAAATTAACAGGATGAAATTAATTGACAATACATGAAAAGGTTTAGAATTTAATTGGTAAAAATAAAAAGTTTTAGAAATAAATTAATTAAAAATATATAATATTTTAGATAACCGGGTGCTTGTTTGGAAGTCACGAATCAAGTTTAAACGGGAGCATATATTTATACATTTACTGGAAGTCACATCAAGATATCAAATTAAGTAGCAATTGCTTTAAGGTCAAGATCCATTCATTACGCCCAGATTGCTCTCAATGAGATATCAAGTTTGTCTGTATTCCATCACGTGTTCCATCGCACGATGTACATAAATACGCCCCACCCCAAGTTCCAAAGAGTGCAGCATGAGTATGACAATGGATGCAGCAGGAGTATAATTATATCATTAAGTGTCCAATGTCCATACTGGAAATCTCTGTCAACATGTTATAATTTACTCTTTTGAGAGCAGGTGGCTCTTCCAGTCTGCATCTTTTGCATCTTTTGAATCTTTTGAATCTTCCTAATAGCCAGTTTGAGCCATCGAAGAGGGTACCACACACTCCTTTTCGTCCCACCAATGACTTCGGACCTATACCCGCAACGATATGAGAACACATCCGGTCGCAGTTCCGTTGTCCATAATGTCCATTTAATATCTTCCATTGTAGAGGTGGGCAAAAAACACCACCAAACCAAACTGAACAGGCTAGTTCCAGGCAGTTTCCAGAAATACTGGTTCGGTTTCTAATTTCATGTGAAAAACCACCCATTGAGACCACTCAAACCAGACTGATTTTTTTAAAAAAATTTCTTTCAAATATGTAAAAACCAATAAGCCCTAATTTATGTTCTGTTGAAATAGCTTACGATCATTGAATTAGAATATGGTCCCGAAAACACCAAAACCTATCGATGATATCAAATTCACTTCACTGCCTCGTGATGAATTTTGCCTGTAGAGGGAGGAGACGGTGCATGCTCACATCACGTGAGCTTCCCTAGCATTTCCGTTTGGTCTACAAACTACAAAGGCGGGAAAAGAAAGAGACAGGACTCCTGCAATAGCAATAACCATAAAGACTACGAGTCAAGACAAAATGACATGCACATAGAGAGGTAGAGTTAAGGTGTGTGCCCATTTTTTTGAGAAAAATAATTAGAATTTTATGCGTGGAAAGTACAACGAGAGAATATAACGATAAATCAAAAAAAAAAAAACAAGGAACATGCATCGATTTCCAATTCCTAGGTGAAGACCAAATTATCCTAAAACCATTGGAAAAGTTCACAATTTTTTAAAGGGAAAAAGCCACCAAAAACCCCAAACTTCACCCAAAATGACAAATTTACCCCAATCATATAAAAACCCTAATTTTCGTTTTTTTACTTTTTTTGGCTTTTTTTACTTTTTTTATTTTTTTATTTGTTTTTTCTTCCCTCCATCGGCGTCCGGTGAGGGCTCCGCCATGGCCAGTGGAGGGAAGAGAGAAGAAAAAAAATAAAAAAACAGAAAAAATAAGACGAAAATGCCTTTAATGGGGTAAATGTGTCACAATTTACAAAGTTTTGGGTTTTTCATGTCATAAAAAAAAATTTAGAGTAAATTTGTCACTTTGGACAAAATTTAGAGTTTTTGGTGACTTTTTCCATTTTTTTAAATAACACTGTCCCATTGGAAAAGTTCACAATTTTTTGTGGGGCCTTTTCATTTAATTTTCCCATGGATCTTTACTTATTTCAGTCAAAGATCCACACTCGCCGGCGAAGGTTAATGAATGCTTTAATTTCTACTATTGGCAGCAGTGGAACGGGGCTTCCCCAGGCAGCGTCAAAAAAACGTCGCAGTCTTCATCTGCCGGGAAATTAAATGCCTCTTGACCATCTTCCCTCTTTGTAAAAAACAAAGCTGATGGGATGGGGATGGGATGTGACCCCGATGTAATTGCACTCCTTAAATGCCTTCGTCCCGCAGCCTTCGCGAACGAGGCACTCGTGTCTTGCGTCTGTTCTCGCGTTAGTAAAACTGACCCTTTCTAGGACCTTTTGGCCATGTTTTCCTGTGACGGATCGGCGAGGATGTTGCTGCGAAAGTTTTGGAGATTGATTTAGGTTTCAAGATGTAAAAATTCACGTCTTTCGATTTCGAATTCAGAGAGGTGTTTGGTGTTAGGTGTCGTATCAACAATCGTCGGATTAGTGGTTAAGATTGATTCGGTTAACTAATTACCTAAATAAAAGCTCATTTTGCTTAAACCCCTCGTCTTTAGGGATGATGATGTTGTCCGGTCTAGTTGGTACCTACTCTACTTTGCCTTGGATGGGAAAATCTCATCCTCCTTCGTCGGAGGGAGAGCAAGGAAGGGGAATTTGTTGAGAAAATATGACTTCGAATTGGATAGAACAATAAAGTCGGATTTTTAGAATAATTAAGTCGGACTTTAAGGCATGATATCACTTATTTTAAGAATTTAGTTCTTTGCCCCCCACAAAGTTCTTCTTAATAGTCACTAGCAAATTTTCTCCAAAATATAACAAAGTCTCAAAATTGAAAATACTATATAGCAATTTTAGTATTTATTGAGAATCTCACTAGAAAATAATTGAAAAGATATCTGTAGTTTTTTAAAAAGAAATCTTGAAAATAATCACTTTTTTTTTTTCTGAAAATCGACATGTATATATAAAACATTCTTAAACATAGACAACTCATGAAATGTTGCAAAGCAAACAAATGTATCATTTCGAAAATTACCAAGATGAATAAAGATGTCCATTCGTAAGAAGTTAAAAAACGAACAAATGCAACCCTTAGAGAAATATTACAACGAAATGAGTATCTTCTTTTTCTTTTCAAATGTTATCTTGAAAAGACACAAACGAAAATTCTCAATAAACAAAAACAACATTTGAAATGATTAAATTTAATAAGATAACCGTACGGAATAAAAAATAAAAATAAAATAACAAAGGGAAGTGCGCCAAATAATTGTGCCAAAATTGCGCAATCATTTGCGCACCCGCACGCAGGTATGGTGCGCCAAAAAATGCACTCTTTTTTGTTTATTTCAAACAAACTTCCAACATAATCTTCCTCCCCTATGAGGAATGATTTAAGGTGCATGTGATAATCATTTTATTTTTATTTTAGAATTATTTTTATATTCTAGACTTATTTTTGAAATAAAAGTCCATTTGATAAAATTATTTCATTTTTTTATTTCTGAAATAAATTTTTACTTCAAAATAAGTTTAGAATAAAAATCAAAAGTAAATTTTTTACTTATTTTTCCAAAACGTAAATTATAAAAAAATTTCTCATCATTCATCCTCACTACTAATCGATTATCCATCCACCGACACCAACCATTGTTTATCGTCCACCCAGCCATCCATCAATCGCCACCCATCGCCGCCTGTTGATCGTCGTTCGTCGCCACTGGTTGCCAAAATTCGTTTGCCCATCGCCATCCGCAAGCCACCACTATCGATTGCCATCCGCCGCCACTTGGGAAAAAAAAAATTGTGTCATTATCAAATGAATTTCTATTTAGGAAATAGAAATTTTGTATCGTTATCAAACGTGTATTTTTACTTAAAAACTCATCCAAGAATAGAAATAAAAAAAATATATTTCTCTTCCAAAAATCAATTTCTAATTAAAATAGTTATCATTCGTATGCTTAAAGTTTGTTCTTCACAATTCAAAACCTACATTTTACATTGCATTCATACACACCTAAACCCCTATCCCATTCCCCCCGCCCCTCCCTTTCTCTCCCCTCATAGAAAGAAGCACAACACGGCAAAGATCGAGAGCCACTCTCATAGTTTTAAGCCGCCGCTCAACATCACAGGCCAGCCCCGATGCGGACGACGACATCCTCGCCCTTGCCCATCACCCGAGCCCCTAGGGAACGGTAGTTGGGTAGAAACCATCCAGCCTTCACCATGCTCGTCACGCTATCTTTCTATCTCGTCCCTTTTCTCTAGGCTTTCAACCTCTTGCACACCCGCCACACCTCCCCTTCAACTATCCCCGGCGCAATTGCGCCTCCTCATTATTGATCACCAGAGAGAGAGAGAGAGGACCAAAAGGAATTCTGGTGGTAGTGATGACTTTGGAGTATTAAGCATCTTGTACTGACATTCAACAACTAATGCATGCTTACCAAATGGATAACTGGAGAAGGAATTGCAATCTCTATGAACTTATTATGTATGAGCAGATTTAGAAATTCGAGCATTTTAAATTGTCAAACGTTTTAACAGCTTAAACTTCTGGAATCAAGAGCGATATTATCAAATTCCATATAAAGTCCCTACAGGTGACTCTCTCGAGGCTTGCTTCGGGATTACTATTCAAATCGTGATTAACTCTTAAACTAGAGTTTCATTGACAACCTAAGTTCCCAGGTAAATGTATGGGAACGCGTGCAGAATCTCACGACCGTGTACCAAGTGAAGTGCACCTCGAAAAGCATGAATTCCGTCTGCTCCCCTTTTTCACCCGACTAATCGAAGATACAGAACAAAGAAAGCAAAGAAAACAAAGAAAACGTTAAGTGTCTTTTTGCCGAATGCTCTAGTTTCAACGTGAGTGGTCGGTCGGTCCGCACGTATCGTTACTTCCCTTTTGTCGTCTTTCAGTGGAGTTGCTCACTGCTCGCTGCACAGTCCGCACCGTCACGCCCTCGCCGTGCCCGAGAGCTGCCGTTTTCTGATTGAAAAAGCCCCTACCTTTGGACCCGTCAAGGACCGGCACCATTCGCTCGCCATCCCTCATCACCTAAAGCCACTCACTCCCCCTTCTATCCTCTCTCTCTCTCTCTCTCTCTCTCTCTCTGTTACTGCTTGTGGAGAAGGCTTTTCTGAGATACCAAACTGTGGACACCGCCGCGTCCGCTGCATCCATCTGTCGTTGAAGGGCTTCCTCTGCTTGATTTCTCAACTGGGTCCTCATTTTTACGAAGGATCCTCTCTTTGTTTCCCGCAATCTGTCCAGGTGTTCAGTCTTTTCCTTTCTTCTTCTTCTTTCTAGCGACTGTACGTGTCTTGTTCTGTTTTTGTTGCTTTGAATTTCGTGCCCGATTCGCTCAATGTGTTCGTGCTGTAGAAGGGTGATTGTCGCCTTTTCTTGAAGTTATATTTAAGTGGATGATTAGTCGGTTGATTGTTCCCTGTTGTTTGTTTTGTTTTCTTTTGGCGATCTGGAGTAACAATGCAAGTGTACTTGGAAGACGCTGTTTCTGCTGTGGAGGATCTTTCAAATTTCGCAACTTTTTTCTGTTTTGGGTGTCTTATGGTCTGCTTAGTGCTCATTCTTTAGCCCTGTTTGTTCTTTCTTGAGGTCGAACTTTTTGCTATCTGGGTGGTTTTTCTTTGATCGTTCAAATCTCTCGTATCGGTGCCTAAAATGGGATGGAAGTTTGTCCTGTATCTTGGTGGTTGGCTTAGTCTTGAGTACTTTCGTTACTTTTCTTAGCGGCCCATGTCTCATTCCGGGTTCGAGTGCAGATGGTGTGGATTTTGTGCTTGGGGACAATTGCCATATGTTCTTTTCTGAAAAACACTATCTGTGTCGGCTGGGTTTCTGATCAGATCAAATATTTGCTGATACAATAGTGATGAATTCGGATCTTTTGCTTGCGGTTCACTTCGATGTCAATTTTAGAACTCATGTTTAGATCTACCAAGCAAGAGAGATCTACAATTAATGACCCCTCCATGAGCTATCCGTCGTGACCATACCTTTGCTTTGTGTTCTTGCCGGTTCTAGACTATGGTTTGATAAAGTGATTTGGCTCATTTCTTCCTTTAGTTTCAGTTTCAGTATTGCATTTATACCTATTTCTTCTATGATTAGTAAACCTTGGATTTCATGTTCCCTGACTAGTGTAAATTCTGGAAGCACCTAGCTGATTTAATTGGGCTCATCCAACGGAACTGATTTGATGATATACTTGCAAACTTTGAATGCTAGTCTTGCTGATATGATAATTCACTGAAATATTGTTACAATGCCCATTTGTAGATCTCTTTATCAAGGCAGTAATACCATTTGCAAAGCCAAATATACAATGAGACAGTATTCCTGCTAGTTTTAAGTTGCCACTATCCCGTCCTTAATGCCCAGTAATCTAAAGATAGGGGAAATGGAATCTCTATTCTTATAGAAGTGTGGAATGCATATCGCTCATTGCTCTGTTTAGATGGTTCAGTGTTTTCTACCAGCATAGAGCTGATCTACCATTGAAGATTTAGGCCTTCTTCAGGCCACTTATAATTGGACTATCTTGCTTCACACTTGATGAGAGTTAGTTTGCACTTAGTTTATGAGATGTGCATCTGCGGAATACTCTTCATCAACAAGTTGAATCTGCTTATACGGTATGAATTCAATATTGACTAGTCTCTCATCTAACTTAATTATTTCTTTTGGCTCTTGATATTCATCTGCAGTTCAAGCTTATCCTTGTTGCGGGCATTTGTCAGTGTCATGACTATTCTGAGACAATCACCTAGTAGAAACCAAAGGACAAAAGGCTTTAAAGTGAAACACGCCATCCAGATTTTCCTTCTTCTGGCCATTTGTGTATGGTTGCTTTACCAAGTCAAGCATTCACATGAAAAGAAGAAGATACTTGAGGAAACAACTGCTGCAGAGTTATCAAAAGATGTGGAAACAAAGCATGAGAAAATAAAACTGGGGAGAAAGGATCTAAATCCACAAGACAGGAATGCTGATCCAGGAGATGATAGGCAAGAAGAAGAAAAAGAAGATGATATGGAAGAAACCAAACTTGAAGGAACCGAGATGGAAGAAAGGGGAGGAGGTGATGATGAAATAGATGGAAATGAGCAAGAGAGAGATGAAGAGGATGATGCTGAGGAGATCGAAGACTTGATTGATGAAGAGGACCGGGTAAAGGGAGATGGGATTGCAGAGGAAGAGAGTGATGAAAAGGAAATTCAGATTCGAGGATGCTGGTACCCTTGAGGAGCGCACGGAAAATGAAGGTGATGAAATTTCTCAGGATGCAAGGGAGGAACACTACAAGGGTGACGATGCATCCAGTGCTGTGTTGCAGAATGTCGGGGTGAAAACTGAAGAGTTTCAAGCTGGATTGAGAAAAGTGAAGGAGGAATCAGGACAAGGAGACATTTCACGTCACTCAGAGGAGGTGAGGATGGCTGCTGAAAATGGGGATTTGACTTCTCAAGGTAGAGGAATAGATGGATCAAACTGGGACAAATTTGACATCGACTCAAAATCTAATCGATCAAAGAGGGAGAAGACAAATGAAGGAGCAGACATGAATCAGAGTTCAGTTTTGGAGCTTCCACGAGTCCCAAATTGGGTGCATGATCACAATGGGAACGAGGCTATTTCAACTTCCGGGTCAACTTATGACAAAAATGATGAGAATGGTACCAAGGACTCTATGTGATGAAAAATCCAAGCAAAAGCTTAGCTTCTTCAAGATAGGGTACTCTTAAGTCCTGCATAAGATTATTCCTTGTGTTTAAGTATAGTAGAGAAGATAGAGATTAGAGGGAATCGCGCTGTTCTAAAACTGAAGGCTTCGGCGTCCAGTATAACAGTGAGATGCCGCGGAATGATGGTTCAGACAAATCTGTCTTGAGTCTACCTTTTTGTTTCCTTTTACGTAGGAGCAAGGTGCTTATCCTAATTTCCTGGAGATACCATCTATCAAATGCAGATGGGCAACTGTAAATATTCATCCAGTGATTAGGTGTTGCATAATAGATGTGTTAAATCCAGATGTAAGCATGATCAAATGATGTAAGACTTGGAATATGAAGTGATTCCAGTATGTGTAATATGCTTTCTCGAGTCGCCGAAGCGTGTAATTGCAAATTTATGCACCTATGAATGGCTCTTTTGCAGGCCAACCTTTGCTCAAGCTGCTGTGTCTAATTAGAGTATTTTACTGAAGGATTGGGATTCCACAGCTTCTGCACGAGGATGAATTTGATGAATTGTTAAAAGAAGATAGCAAAGAGGAAGTGGGACAGGGGGTGATGAAGAAGTGTATTTGGCTGGCGACTGTTTGGAACTGGTTATCAGTAGACAATCATCTAATGATAGATGATGGTTTTATCGAGTAATGAGTTCTAGGTGATCTCAATGTCTTGATGCCAAATTGAGTAAAATCGACAATCAAGAAACTCACGTTTTCAAAACGAGCTCGTCTAGAAAAGCAGTTAAAGAAGCGCTTCATGGAGCATGCTCTATGGAGGGAGCCTCTGGATGCTTCCTAGTGAAAAATGGCTTGAAAAAACTGTTGATAACATATTCCCAAAACAAAACAAAGCCGAAGCACTAAGAAATTCTGTGATAAAGTGCAGGAAGTGGCCAAAACCATAAGAATCGAACTCTTGCCGTGAAAACCTCATTTGCACGAAAGACGAATGAAGAAACCGCCGTTTCGCCCCAAGTAAGAAGGCAATGGAGTCACTCTACAGACATTGGGAGAACATGAAAGTACAACAAAGCAATCTCATTGCAGCGAGGCAATACCTGTGCTCAAATGCATGGCAAAAAGAGGTTTTCCAATTGATGCATGGGACTGACCGTTAGTGAAACTGATCATAGAGAAAATTTCTAGACCAGAAACGGCGAAATCTCACTTGAAGGGGTTCTAGAGCTAACTCCGAGGAGATCCTAAAGCAGAGGTTGCCTTGTTGAACCAATTCGCTGGTGTCAATGTTATTTCATCATTACGACGGGTCAGGCCAATCAGAATTCCTATCCTCCTTTTATTTCTAGGCAAGGAGAGCACGGAGACATGAACAGGGTATATAAATCACATAGTAAATTTGCCAAGTTTTTGGGTGAAAAAAATTATCCAGGGATAGCTTCAACCATGAGCAAGACTTTAGATTCCAGAACGTATAGAAGAGAGCTCATGAGAAAATCCACAATGTATAGAAGAGAGCTCGTCATGAAAAATCCCACATTTGAGAATGTGGAGAGCCATAACAATACATTTGAACACCAATTGCATCCGAGAATACTCCTCAAGCTCGACTCCAAATGAATACAGGACATCAGCAGGTTGAGAATCGGCGCCTGTTCCACAAAAGGTTGAAGAGTTGATGGTACCCTTCTGGTCAGCTACAAGAACAACCAGCATTAACAATGACTTCCAAAATTCAAGACTGCTTAATAGGAACCCTTTGATGAGAATTCCACTGCAACAGCATCCACACTATGGATGTTCCTGAATTAAGACCAATGACAAGGAACTAAATCAAGATACAGTTAAAAACAATAGATTCCAGAACTTGAAGATGGAGTGATTGCTCATCTTTTAGGAATAACAACCAGCTCAAACCCCTCCATTTATAGGATATGTCTCCTCGTCAAGGAGCATGAAATGATTTGACAACAAATTCTTTCAGCAGTCAAGATCAACTAGAGCAATCCAGCAGTCATTCAGAGGATGACAAGATATTCAGGATCCTTAAAAAATCTTGCTAGCTATGTCTACTTCAAGTGGATTCAAGGTGTAAACACTCTACAAGTAAAAGTCAACTCCTGCTCCCAACGGAAGATGAATCCATTCAAGCATAAACTTAAGAGTTAAAAAAAAAAAAAAAACCCCAAGATTTTTCTAGTCCAATGGATAGATGACCAGAAGGATTTGATAAAAGAAAAGTTCCACAATCAATACTTTACCTGCAAAGATGCTAACTGTAGTCAGGTTTGCAATAGCCATCGTTTGATAAATGAGGTATTCAGTCAAGAAGTGACCAAATGCATAGATGAATGACAAGAAGGTAGCCAAGTATAAGGGTTTGTTGTCAAGGTTGAATGCACAAAGAAAGCAGAGAGTGCATGTCAAGAGGGTCCAAACTCCAAATGTCCTTCCATGAACTTCAGTCACTGTGAAAATTCCAAAACAATGAGAACAGAGGAAGAGGAGTTCATTAGGATTTTGCACAAAACTTCAAATCAGAAGATGGAAGCGAAACAAATTGATAGTGATTGTGGGAAACAGAGAGATAAGCTTGAATCTGATACAACACAAATAATCATAGTGAGCCCCTAAAGATCAAAATAAATGCTAACCCTTTAATCACTAAATAGAAGAAAGTTCCTCAGCCTGAGATAGTCATACACCAATCTCAACGATCGTGTGTGCTACAAGTGCTATCTGTCTGTATTAATGGCAAGAGGTAAGTATTCTAGGCAATGATGAAGTTGCCTTCATGCCGATAAATCAACAGACTTCCTCAGTAATAACAAGGGTTCAACAACATAATTCTATAGAGCCATCCTCACTAACCAGAGGAGAACAAGTCAATAAGATATTTTCTTGTGGCAATTTTTGTCATCATAAGGATCACCAGCATGCCCCGGACAGCTAAAATAAGATACTTCAGAGGTCCACCAATTGGATCAATAATGTGTGCCCTTGAGGCAATTCCTGTCACTAGTAGGCCACAGGCCCTGCTAGGGCAGCTGTCTTTCCAATTGTATATCATGTCATCTACTATATAATAAAAGATCACCCTCGAATTCTCAAGAGGAGATGTCACCACGACATGCTGGAAAAGAATGACAACAGCATCTTTCTACATAATCATTGCCTAATCAAACTAGTAATCCAAATGGTTAATACTGCATCCTTCTGCATAATCCTTTGCCCTATTAAACTAATGATATACGAACATTGACACTTCCATATACAGAGATCCATTTCTAAGTAAAGGTTATTTATCAAGGCGTAGCCTATGTGAACAACGCACATCACAGTCGGTCGACCTTTTGTTCATCATTATTCAAGTCATTTTTCCCATATACGTCTCCATCTTAGAATACAAGTGGCACTTCATAAAGAACATCAACTCCACAGGTTGCTTATAAACGTCCTCCCTCGACAAATATACTGCAAATCTCGACCTTTTTGTCGTCCTCTCGATGGGAAACACAAATAGGGGGGAGCACAGGTGCCTCACATTATGTCCAGACAGAATTGCCCGGTCTCAAATCCTCCACATCACTAGCTTCACGTTCAGCTATTCGAATTCTCGCTTCATCCAAATTTCTAGCCTCGAACTGCAAAGTGATTCCCATTACCTCACTTCCTTCAGCATGAAGGATCCTAAAAGCTGAAAGACGACTCTATATTCGCCGAATCACGAGTCCCTAAAAGTCACCGAACTGGGGATCTACTCCACCACACTACCATCGAAACAACCCAATATCCGAGCACACGCGCCACCCAAAAAGCCAATAAGTGAGCAACCGCAGCAAAATGGGCGGCAGAGATCTCTCGGGGACAGCGCATTTCTGGGTTAACACCCGATTCATTCAACGGCGTCGGTAGCAAGAAAAAGGGGGAGGGGGAAGTGCTGACTCGGGGGGGCAGCGATCTCGATTCGAACGAACAAGGCATCAAAGCCGCGCAAAAAAGATGCATCGGATCCAGACACAGAGAGAGAGAAAAAGAGAGAGAGAGAGAGAGCGGACTGGTGGCGTTGGAGAAGACGGCGAGGCGGAGAGCCCAGATGTCGAAGAAGCCGAACCAGACGGAGGCCAACCGGAGGGAGCCCACCAGCATCAGCCACCACCCCAACGGCTTCATCTTCCTTCTTCCTTCTTCTTCTTCTTCTTCCCCACCTCGCCTCGGATTTTCCGGTCGCCGGAGATGTTCTTCGCTTCGGTTTTTATGACTTCTCTTTGAACACCGGTTTATGCGCCGGAGCGGGGGTGACTGAGTTGAGAAAATTGGCTATTATGTTATGTTCGTGTGCAGCCGTGTCGTGTGGGCAGGGCCCAATTTATTTCCATATGTCTTTAATTAGATAATTAGTGAAATACTCGTGCTTTTACACAAAATGCATGTATGCACCGGACTTTAAAAACCTAATCCTCAATTTTAACTAGAGTTTTAATTCCGGTACGAACTTTTTTTTTTGCCATTATACAAAAAAAAAAAAGCATTAATTTTCGGACAGTACCCAAACCTAACTTTCATCCGAATTTCATAAGATTCCCATGAGTACTAACACGTCGATTCTCTAATGGCATCATTTGACCGAAACTTGATCTCAAACACTGATCAGGAGTTTGTGCGTTTTTTTTATGAGACAATGAAAAGATTGGGCTTGAATTGAGACTTGACCTAAAATTTGTGATTTTTATGAGATAAAAAAATATAAACATGGGACTCGGGTCGTAAGTTGGTAATTTTTAAGAATATTAGGCTCTACTTTGAAAGAAAAGAAGAAGAAAAATTTCCATCTCCGGCGCATTCTCTCGTAATGCACGAAAATGTTCTTTTAAAACGTACGTCAAATGAAATATACTTCATAAAACATTAGTTGGATAATACTCGAATAAAACACTTAAACTTTTGACTGATTTTTATATCTCTGCACTAATCGATTATTGATGTGACATGTCTGTTATTATATATATTTACTACCTGGACCACTTTATAGAAACAGGGGTTATACAACATGATACTCAAAAAACACAAGGTTCTATAAAACTTGAATACTAGACACAATGTTTTTGCTAAATCTCAAAATTTAAATACTCTCAACCAAACAATTCATGGATATTCATAATCACGATCCTTAGACTCTATTATAATAACACTGGATTTTTCCACATACTTTTTAAGGAAATGACAACATATTCCTATTCATATCGTGCACTCCATGATTCTCATCCAGTACACTACCAATAGAGGCTCGAGCATAAGGGCGCAATCCACTCTAATCCAGTTGATACAACATCAAACTCGAGCTTAATTGGACCTGCACAATCGGTGCTTGCATATGAACTCAAGTGCCACTGAATATTATATCCGTGCTCAAGGTTGACTCTAAAAGCAATCAAGAAACTACACTTCGGCTCGATTAGGCTTGATTATATACATCATTGTAAAATTCGTAATTAGGAGGTCTTCAAAAGAAACATGAAGTACTTGATAAAGATCACGACCCTATTGATCTAAATATCGATGAGCTCGAAACTCAACTCAACAAACTCTCTCAACTAGCTCGATAACAAGCCAAGCCAAATCTCGAGTATTCACCAAATCAAGCACGAGTCATGAGTAGCACTCTTAACTCTTTTTATCCCTAGACTTGCTCTCTTGTCGATTTGACGATAATTGTAGGAAGAAGATGTTGTAGACTCCCCTTGTGAATTTGAACTCCTCATTCTTAATTTTCTGCATATATTCACTATCTTATCAATTGTTTGATGCGATCGTGGGTTTACTTATTTGACAAAATCTAAATACATTACACGCCAATGATTTTGTGCAATGGGAATGGGCAAAAAAAAATGGATAAATTTCAAAATTTTAAAATAGTCCACCATCTCTAATTTTTCCCCCGATAATAGTTTGAGATAAAATCAAATTCGGAACGATTTCTCGATCGTAGGATTATTATCATCAAAATTTTGAAATTTTTTGCGTCACGTGATGGCTTTCGGGTTCAGCCTGAAAAGCTTCGCAGAATTATAGATTATGTTTTGCACTCACGGGCTACAGGTAACATCAGATCGAACGGCACGTCCCCCCAGCCCCCCTCCTTTTTCTCGTCAGTCCCCTCGGTCCCAGTCATGTTGACCATGATGGACGGCCCAGATTCCTCTCCATTCCCAAGACAAAATTGCAATTGGCGATCGTAAAACATAGCCGTTCATAGAATAAAATTAGTAAGTACATAAACTGGGCTGGGTACACCGTCCGCCGAGGCCGGACGAAAAAATACGGTACAGCGGACAGAACAGATGAGTTCAGTATTTTCTTGTCGAGCCATGTTCGGTACAAGTCAAATTTGAGTATTTCGACGGCTCAATTGAAGTCTCGATTCATGTCATCGAGATGTCCATATATTATATCATTTTGGGTTCAGGTTTAGTTCATGCATCGGCGAAAACCGAACTGAATTGGTCCATCGACATTCACAGGGGACCACCCCCCCAATGTCTTGCGCAGAAATTGTGACAAACATAAACAATAAAAAGGCGATCAGGGACGGGACCACCAGGCCCGACCCGAGGAGCCAATAAGCTAGCAGCGCGAAGAGAGCGAAACGCCAACCGACCCGTCCCCGTGACCACGCCTCCGAGGAAGAGAGACCATTGCCGAATCGCCATTTTTGCATTCACCCTCTTTTGCTCCCTTCATTTATTGTTTTTGCGATGTCTATGGTTTATTCGCATTACCTATCGTATCGGCACACGAGCGGGAGAATCCCAACTCCCCCCCGCCTGTCACGAATTTTAATTAATGATTTCAACGGAAGGCCCTCCTCTGCCCGCCGGCTCTTAATACGTAGGCGCCACCCTTTAATAAGTTTTCATTTAAATTTAATTCCCGGCCCCTAATTTTTATGTATGGTTCTCAATTCAGTCATGCCCCGCCCAATTTCTCCGGTTACTCACCCGTCTTGACCAACTTTTTATCAACTTAGAACAAAATCATTTAATTTTAAAACTAAGGATCCGAAACTTAAAACGTCTATTGATTTTTATTTTTGGAATAGATTTATTCCAAAATTAGATTGAAGAAAGAAATTAGAAGTAAATTTTTTAATTTATTAATTTATGAAATAGAAAGAACTTGTTATAAATCAATTTTTCGAAAATTTTTAAAACTTACCTATAAATCAATTTTCCCACTCTAAAGCCAATTTTTGAACCCGTCTTAACCAACTTTTTATCAACTTAGAACAAAATCATTTAATTTAAAAACTAAATTGCCAAGAATCCGAAACTTACCTATTCCCCGAACCTAAACACCTTCGAATTCTGTCATTATTACGTCGAGAAAGAGAGAGGAAGAAAGGAGGTACGCCAAGACCATTCCTCCACGATTTCGCCCGGAGCATCCGATGGGCGAAGCGCCCCCTCATGATACGGCCAAACCACCCTCGGGATTCAACCCAAATTTTGCAATGACGACAAAAATTGCCAACTAGCACTTAAAGCCACTTCATGCCTTACAGCTCATTCCTCCCACCCCCACATCCAATCTAATCCGTGCCTTCTTCCAAGTTCAAACTACCCGCAGAATTTACTCGATTGCCGAACATTAAATAAACAAAAAAGGGAAACAAATCCGTAGTCAAAGTCAACCATTTCCTTCCAATTTAACCACGAGAGATCAAAAGGCGAAAGAAGCAGTACAGCTCCCCTTTCCAAAAAAGGAAATGGAAGGGGGAAAAAATAGAGAGACGAGAGAAATTCACACGATCCACACATCGGTAAAAGGAAAAAGGACCAGAGAGACTCGCCTCATCCGGCTCCTATCTCCGCCGCCGCCCGCGACTGTATGTACAGAGATTCCAGAGATTTCAGCAATAAAAACTTGCTAAAACCAACCCCCACCCTCTCCCCTAATTGGGGTCCCAAAAATCACATCAATTGTCGTCAAGAATACAAAAAAAAAAAAGGGGGAAAAAAGGAAAAAAAATTAAGTGGAAGCGACGTCGTGCCGGACCCCGTCCCCGGCGCACTAAAACGACGACGAGGAGTCGGCGGTGTGGCAGAGCTCCTTCCTCAGGCGCTGCGTGAACAGCATGCACGCGTCCATGCTGAGGTCCACCGCGGCCGCCAGCGCCACAAACGCCGCCGCGTCCTCCGTGCACCCCACGTGCTGCACGCTCACCTCCACCGTCGGCTTGCTGCACTTCCCCTCCCCCTCCACCCCGGCCGCCATCACGAACCCCCTGTACATGCAGTACGGCCACAGCCCGTGCCCGAAGTCCCCGCTGCTCCGCGGGCTGCACGCCGGCGACCCCGCGCTCGCCGGCGTCGCCCGCCCGTTGCCGCCGTTGCCGCCGTTCGAGCCCAGGTCGATCTGGAACCTGCCGCCGCTCTTCGAGCTCAGGGTCGACTCCGAGACGACCACGCCCGCGCCGGCCGAGTCCGGGATGATCTCGAAGCGGCAGCCGAGGCTGTCGGAGCCGCCGCGCTCGCGCCAGGCCTCGAGGCGGCCCCAGGGCTTCCACGTGCCGTCGCTCGGGCGGAGGATGAGCCACGAGCCAGGGTTGGAGCGGCTGACCCGGTCGGAGCCCGGGGAGGCGACGAAGGGCGTGACCATGGAGGCGGCGGCCACGGGGGAGCCGGACAGGTCGTGGACCGTGATGGACCAGCCCTTGCGCTCTCTCCCGGGCTTCTCCCGCTCGCTGCCGAAGGAGCTCAACCAGTTCCTCGAGCAGCTCGACTCCGATGGAAGTGACCTGCGCGTCAGCGATAATCCAGCGCTTTAAAAAATTACTCAAAACTTAGCTAAGCTTCGATCAGTACAGGACCGAAGAGAGAGAGAAAAGGAGATACTACTGTTCGACCCTTTGCAGACGTCTGCTTGATACTATAATAGGGTACAGGAATACTTTCGAAAGGGGGAAAAAGAGGCATTGTAGCAGAGACAGAGACGGAAATGGTCATAAGCAAAGTGAAAAGGAAGCCTTCAATGGCGGATCTACTCTCCACTTTCGTAAGGGAGGACACCCTTCGGAGATACTCAAATGGGTTAACCGCTGTACACAGCTGCTTCCTTCGACGTCGTGTTTCTTGAAGAAGAGTAAAGCGACGGACACAGTGACTAAAACCCAAAACTAAAAGCGTTCGCATAGTGACAATGCCAATGGCTTTACTCAACCGAGGAACTGTTCGAAATTTGAGTGCGCAGCACCGCCGCGAAAAAGGTGAACTTCAAAGGAAGCAACAAAACGAGAGAAGGGGGAAAAGCAAACGAGGAACTCGCTGAAACCCTAGGAGGGAGGAACGGGGACCCACCTCGATCGCTGCGCGTGATGGTCGCCATTGTGGGCCCTGAAGCTGAACTCGCATGTGAAGACGGGCTGCCTGATGTTGCCCTGTATTTGGAAAACCTGGGGGCTGCACTCGGGCTCCCCGTCGAACTGGAACACGAAGCGAGGGTCGGGCTCCGCCTTCACGGTCAAGTGGAACTGCGCCGACGACGACCCCTTCGTCTCCTTGCCGACGTTGATCCACCCGCTGTGGAACACGCAGGCCCTGGTCTCGGCCCCGGCGAGGTCCAGCGGCACCGAGACCTTCCCCAGCAGCCTCCCGGAACTGACGCCGCAGGTCGCCCCACGCCGGCCCGTGAAGACGGAGACCTTCAGGCAGACCTTGCCGGAGAAGATGGACTTCCCGGCGAGCCTGTCGAGGTCGGACTTGCTGAGGTGGAAGGTCGCGCCGCCGCCGCCGCCGCCGCCGCCGCCCACTCCAGGTGGGGAGGCGGGCCCGTCGGTGGGGTGCGCGGCGTCGGGGGAGGTGGGGGACGAGGGCGGTCTGGAGGGGAAGCTCTTGAGCTTGATCTTGCAGAAGCAAGGGGAGGAGGAGGGGTGGACGGCGGAGCGGGCGGGCTTGGCGGCGACGGGGATCTTCAGCGCGAGGCTCCCCACCGTGAGGCGCACGAAGGGACAGGGATCCATGTCGCCGGGAGGCTCTGGCGCCGCGGCCGGCAACGGCAGCGGCAGCGGCGGCGGCGGCGGCCCGGAGAAGGAGAGGAGAGAAGGAGGAGAAACGGTGGTCAGGCGGAGGAGGAGGAGGAGGAGAGAGAGGGGTGAGCTTGAGCTTGGAACGACATTGGTGCTGTGAGCTCTGCTGAGAGAGAGAGAGTGAGTTTCAGAGAGAAAGGGAGACGGAGTTTCTCTCTCTAGCGGGTGGGGTTTCTCTAACTAACCAGAGAGGCAGAAAAGAAGGAGGGGGAGGAGGGGTGGTTGTAGGAGTACTGGAGGACAGCTGGGTACAGGCTGGATGTGAGCGAGCGTGACGGTATCTCTCTCTCTCTCTCTCTCTCTCTCTCTCTACCTGATCAGCTAGAGAGAGAATGAGAGAGAGACCAGCACACATTCATCTCTCTCTCTCTCTCTATCTCTTTTGTTTTTTTATGGCTTTCTTCTTCTCCTTCTTCTTCGTTTTTTTTTTTTCCATTTTTGAATAGATAAATGGAAAATTCTTCTTTCTTATTGTTTTGGGAAAAATGTACTGTCCTTTTGTATAGTTTAGGCAGAGATTTGATTTTGTAAAATTTTCCTTTTTCTTCTTTTTTTCTCCAATTTTTGATTTTTTTTTTTGGTTCGAGGAATGGAGCGGCACACGTGGAGCGGGCAGGGGATTCTGGGCGGGGTACACGTGGGAATGATGATGATGATGGGGCTGGGAATCCTCGGGAAACATATCGTGCCCGCCGTTCGTTCTCACAATTGTCCATCGAAGAATTAGTTTTAAGGAGGGCAAAGGTCCACCAAAATCAGTATGCAAACAATGTTGGCATTATTAAAAATGACAATTTGATTGAAAAATCATTTAAAGAAATCTTAACGAAAAGTAAATGGATCATATAGATATAAATTTAGGATTAATATGTCACGGTATACATAATTTAAAGTTATTAATTAAGATAGATGTGTTACGATGAGTATAATTCGAAGTTTCAATAATTTTACTTTCTAAATATAAAAGTAAAATAGAAAGGTAAATTGAGAGCACGTTTGTTTCTTAGAAAATAAATAATTTGGAAAATATTCTTCTAGAAATAGTCATTTGCATTGCTCGCATAAATGCACGAATGAAAAGGAATTTCATAGCCTATAAATATTTTTAGATATAAATTACTATCGATAATAGCGTGTTTTTAATTTATTAATATTTTAGAGGATATTAGCGATCATTTTAAGGAAATATTGTTTGAATCATCTATTATGAGCGAAACAACCTCTACTAACTACTCGTATCGCGAAATTAACTTACAATAATTAAAATACTTAATAAGCCGTAGTGAGGACGTGCGGGCGTGACAAGCAACGCAAAGTCCAGGGCCGTGATGCTTCTTATAAGCACATTTGACATTTATTACAACATAAGTTCATTTTCGAAATATGACTCCGTAATTTCTTTATTTATTTTTGATTGTTAGATAAGGGTCGTGCAAAAAGTACGCAGCTTTTTAAGATGATGAGGATGAGAAAAAGTCCAGATAAGATTTCATGAAAAAAACCTCAATATCCGCTAACAAGAGGAGGAAAGGAAAAAAAGAAAGAAAGAAAATATAATTTCATCGGTCCTTTTTTTTCATGATACTTTTTTTTTTTAATGGTGCTTAGTCATAGGACTACTCCGCACGTCTCCTTCTTGAAAATATAAATAGAAATTGAAAATTCAGCTATGGGAATTACAAAAAGTAGAAGGAAAAAAGAGAAAAAAAAAAAAAAGAAAAAAAGGACGAATACACCTCGGAAGCGCATGGCCTCTGTGCCGGATCACGTTCACGAGGCGTCTGTACGGAAAATTGAAAATTCGTACCGCGCCTTTATTTCTGATTTAAGTTAGTGCATCGATTTTGGATTAATTTTATTTTGCCCCCCCCCGGGCTTTGGCACTTTTCACGAATCACCCCCCCTACTTTTCGATTTTTACAAAGTGCCCCTTGAAGTCTTGCCATCCAGCATCAACTCCGGCGATGGAGCTATGGACGCGTGCTTGTCGCGTGACTAATTAAGCCCCCTCACTAGGGGTGAGTATGATCCGGGTTGAAAGGTGGCCCTCTCTAACCCTAAGATCAGCCGCATAGTCTTTGGTCCTCAATTTTTTGACCAGAACCGACCCTATTGAGTTTGGGCCAGGGGCCAGGACCGACCCAATGTCAACCCGGGACCAACTAATAATTTTTTATTTCATTTTTTGTACTCCTTAAAAAAAACAATTGAGGATCGGACTAACCCAATAGGTTCGGTTTGATTTCAAGGTTAACTCAAGACTAACCAATAATTTTTTATTTCATTTTTTATACTTCTTGAAAAAGCAATCGAGGACCGTATCGACTCAATGGGTTCGATGATGAGCAAGGTCAAGCAAGCGGTGAGGGTGAAGTGAGGTGAACATCGAACAAAATGAGCATCAAATGTCGAATGAGGAGCAACAAGCCAAGCGTGCATCGAGCGGTGAGCGGCACAAGTGACCCAAAGCAAGCGAGGCGAGTGTCGAGCGGATAAGTTATTTTTTTCGATTTTAGCAAATTGAAGACTAAGAGGACAAATAAGACAGGAGATAACGAATACTAGAAGATAATGCCATAAAGCGTCTTTTTGAATGTCATAAGGACTCCTCACAAAAACATTTTTCTCCTTCGTAAATTATGACTATTGACGTTGTAAAAGACATCAAAAATCTTATTAAATTACTCGAACTCCTTACTAAATAGCTGTTTAATATTGTTGACACAATTTATTTTAAAGTTTTATCTATATAAATTTAATATATAGTTAGGGTAGGTCCAGGTTGGACCGACCCGGAACTTTCAAGATCGATGATCGACCCGCATAGTATTAGTCTAAGGATTCAGGACCAAGAGACTGACCAAATCCCCATGGGAACCGGACTGAGACCAACAAGATTGGGCTGATCCAGGGTCGGTCCAGGGTTGACCCTAGACCGATGCTCACCCCACCTCTCACGGTGAGTGAATCCGTCCCACGGTAAAAGTTATTTTGCATTTTACCCCTTGAGTTTTGGCACTTAGCGCAAGCTGTTCCTTGACTTTTTGATTTTTGACTTTTTGATTCTGGGCAATTTTCATAAGTCTACGCTTTTGATAATTTTTCGGATCTAGTACACGCTTTAAGAGACATCGATTGAAAAACCAACCTTGTTTTTCATTTTGGATTTGCCTCGAAACTTTGTCTCAACTTCCAAAGGGGTCATTTAATCTACCGAAATTTGTATGTCCTTTTTTAATTTTTCTATATGACCTCTAGACCTGTTAGTATTTAGGGGAAGACGTGTAGCATTGGAAGACACAATATAATATGTACAAAGTATCAGCACAAACAAACGTGCTCACTCTGTAAGCCTATTTAGCTCGTTAAATAAAAAGTATGACACTTTAGTGTTAATGGTTAGAGATTATTAGGATATTTTCTTATATTAAAAATAATTAAAATATTTCTATTGATTTTCTGTATGTCTCAAAATTGCATGTATATCTTTATATGATTGTATATATCTTAATTGATATATGTTATTTTATATAGTCATATCATAAAGCCTATAAATAGGCTCTTTATGTACTCCTTTGTTCTTTCTATATATCAAATTATACAGAAAATTCTCCACTTCTCATTTCTACTTTATATTTAACTTTAACATTGGTTTATAAGAAAAGCATAATACGAGTATCAACGTTGATATGACGTGAAGATGTGCTAACTTTTATTGCTAAAAGTACCAAATCATTATTAATAATCTACTTCCAAGAGTTCTTGCATTAGCAAAATGTTTATTAATTCAAAAGAAATGATCTTATAGTCTCTAAAACTATAAAAAAGAAAAGATAAAAAAGAAATCTATATATATGTATGTATGTATGTAGGTATGTATGTATAAAGATAGATATCTACCCCGAGGTATCCTCTAATAGACGCTTCACCACAACTGGTGGCATGGACCAACTGAGGGCACGATGAGCCTCGCTTCTCTAGCCTAAGTCAATCTCAGATGAAGAGTGGATCAAAAGATTGGTCACAATTAGCAATGAGGTTGCTTCGAAACTCATTTCAATACTTTAGGTGGAACATTAAAAAAATTTAAAAAGTCAGGTCCCAACGTACCGCCTGGGCCCAAACTTGAGAGGTAAAATATAATTTTCCCTTTGTTTTTCAACGATTTTGCCGTACTCAAGACAGCAAATTAGTCATGCAAAATACACACGACCATAGCTGGAAAAAATTTAAAAGTTAGGTCCCAACGTACCGCTTGGGCCCAAACTTGAGAGGTAAGATATAATTTACCCCTTGTTGTTCAACGATTTTGTCCTACTCGAGACAGCAAATTAGTCATGCAAAAAACACACGACCATAGCTCTAACTGAAAAATGATCGGAATCAACGCTAGCAGCACATTGCAACTAGTTTTAAGACTTTAGGCAGATAATTTTTAAAAAAAAAGAAGAAAAAGTCATGGACATGTCATCGTTTATATGTAGGTTCGGATTACCTAATAAGCTAATTCTGATTAAGCTCAGGAGTAAGTCCGGTGGGAGTAAATAAGTTCAACAACAGCATTGCAAGGCCAAATTTCAAAATTACAACAACTTTGGAACCTGAAACTAAAACTTAGC
The DNA here is from genome assembly GCA_014182565.1 of Eucalyptus marginata. Taxonomy (NCBI): domain Eukaryota; kingdom Viridiplantae; phylum Streptophyta; class Magnoliopsida; order Myrtales; family Myrtaceae; genus Eucalyptus; species Eucalyptus marginata. The sequence continues at coordinate 27,918,450 of CM024590.1, forward strand.
GTACCAGTTTAACCTGAAAAAGGAGTAATTCACATCACAGAAGAAAATCTTCAAATCTCATGGGTACATAAATGCACAATCACTAAATCGTAAGTGTGTGCATCATAACTATTCTACTTCTTTGTTTTTTCTTATTTTTCAATTCCCGGGAATAAGTTTGGAATAGATCCACTTGGTAACGGAATTTTATTTTTGTATTTATGGAATAATTTTTTAATTCATGAATAGGTATAGAGTAGAAATAAGAAGTAAAATTTTTATACTTTTCTAATTTTGAAACAATGTGAGAGATAAAAACTTTTCTTATCATTTGCTCTTGCTATTAGCCGTTTGCCCACCCGGCACTATCCCTTGTTGCTCGCTCGCCGACGGTCGCCTACTGTCAGACGGCCGCTGCGCAGCTACCCGCTACTAATTGCCCGCTGTCCATTTGCAACCACCTCCCATCGCCGAATGCTGGACGTCGGACTCTAGTCATCTAACGTTGGTCGCTTGCCGCCAATTGCCTAATATCCATCTGCAACTGCATACCACCGCCACTCATAAAAGAGAAAATTTTGTATCATTATTATACGAATTTCTATTTCGAGAATAGTAATTGGGGTCCAATGAATATATCTTTCGCTTTGAGGTCCGATGAAAGATGGAGAGTGGCTGCTCCTTGCTGATCCTATTCTGTGTAGATGGTCCAGGTGCTATGCAGAATCCACCGGACCCATCTACATTATCTTGGGTAGGAGCAGTTAGGTGGGCTTTGTACAATTGGCAAAATAACATGCGAATCTACGTGCTTCGATTCATATGACCTTCGTTAGGAAGAACGGTCTCTCGAACCCCGGCCTCCAATTTACATCCGGCCTTATAGCAAGTTTCAGCAAGCCCAATAGGAAGATTGATAGAGAGAGGAGGCGTTCGAAAGGGGAGCGTAGAACTACTAGTAAACCGAGCGCATTTCTCTGAGATTTCCTTACCATTGGGCAGAGCCCGACAGATTACCGAGAACTGGAGAACCGTATGCGCAGCCGAGTTGAACGAAGTCTTACGACCCGATTCTGCAGCTCTTAAGGTTGGCCTGGCCCTGTCGGATGTGGCGGGAGTGTTCTTACAGACTCTCGGCTTACTGCATATTGTTCATGTGCGCACTCACCTTAATGAAGCCGATCAACTCGACATGGTTCCCGTCGCAAACACTAAGTCTGAAAAATTCCCCTATCCTCATCTCGGGTCACGGTGCAGGTATTCAGAGTAAAAGAGAAACACGCCATGCACATAATCTGGTCAGTGCCATCGTAAGGATCTGTGCTCTTCCACTTCCAGCATCTGTCCGCGGTGAAGATCTACTAGAGCAATCCACAAGCATCCGAAAGGTAAAATGCAGCGCAGCACTGCCTATCACAACAAACGACGCGAGCGTGCCGGCAACCTTTTACGACAACTGACCCGCACACGCACAAGTCTCGTCACTCATAATTCCACATTGTCACTCAGTCATCCCACACGACTTCGTTACCATATATTATTCTATAGGGATAACCTGAACATAAAACTCATTTCAAGATGAGACACCCATGGCAAACATGGATGATCTATGAGGTGACAGATCATTAACCATCTAACAGATAAGTCAAATGATGTGCACTCCATCCTGGTCAAAAATTAACATCCTGCTCGAGAAAAAAAAACACAGAAGGCAGAACCCCACATAGATAAAGAATTAATTCAGCTTGCCAAATATTAATGACCACAAAATACCACAGCGAATTCATCAAGCGATGATTTTGACAAGACATTACCACTGGACGCTAGATAAAGGGGGAAAAAAGGAGCGACTTTTTATTCATTTCTAGAGTTAAAATGCCATTCAAGCACTGCAACAGTTAACTTATATGAATGAAAACTGTGTACATGATGAATGTTCTGCCCCAGCAAGTCAGTAATTACAGAAGCTGAAGGTCGGCATCTTTCACTTTCACATGTATCCTCCCCCAACCGCTGGCACAGATCACTCCACAAGGCCTCTGTACAAGGAAGTGACTTTAGCATAGATTTGGTGCGCGCAAAGCATGTTCTTCATCATCATCTGAGATTAAATTCTAAGTGGACTAAGAGCTAGATCTTTTCCGGTACTTGCTTTGTCCCAAGCTCAAGAGGAAGTCTGTGAAAATATGCTCATATTCTGGCATTTTCCCATACCCTGCAATAGCATAGGAACCTATTTAATAACCTAAATGATACCCCAAAACATAGTAAAGCAATAAGCATGATGAAGATTTTTTGTCAATGCAACATTCTCAAATCTTGTCTCTCCAAAGCAACTAAGAGAAATTGCATAGAGCCATTTGCAGATAAAAGTTGTTTGGTTACATGGAAGCTCATGTATAGGCAACCAAAATGAAATGAGAGCTTTTGATTCAAAATGCGTCGGAATATCCAATACCAACCAAAGAGAAATATAAGGTGCTGGGTACATTAGCACTTCCATTTCACAGGAAGCATGAAAAGACCCATCTGCTAACAAGTCCCAATAGAAGTTCCTTGCACATCTTGTCTTTGGTATGATACACTCAATCCAGTGGCAAGATTGAATGTCTTTTATCATATCACCGCTTCCTAAAGTGCTAAGACGGACTACCATTGCTATGGGAGCGTATTGGGAGCAAGAAGAAAAGAGTAGTCCAAGTGACTTGCCTGGAAAATAGTTGATGTCAATGACATAATAATGATCTCTGGTTCCATGTTCTCGGATAATATCCAAGTTGAACAGCCGAAGACCCTAGACATGAATGAAAGAAGAAAAACTATTAGTCTTGTCTATTTATTTAGGCACCAAGAGGGGTACCAAATGCAGGAAATGAAATTGGAATAAAACAGTTGATTACCAGGCGACGGCGAAGTTCTTTTGCAAATCTCTCGAGCAAAGGTCTCGGAGGAAGTTCTGCAAGGCCAAAAGCGAGGTCATGTACGGAAATTCAGAGAACACAAACCATGTCTAGTATAATTGTAAAGACCTCAACCAAGCTCAGTAATATAATTAATCTGGAGCACAATCACAAACTGCATATATCAACTCCACCAGAACAAAGGGAAATGAAGACACTAGAAAAATTAAGTTGAGACCTCACTACCCATGATTTCTAGGAGCAAGAGACCACACAAGTCACCCTAAAATTGTTATTCCAACCTATTACAGAATTCCATTGCTATCTCTACTTTATTCCGCTCCAGTGGAAAAGCTATTCCACTCCTGCCATTTTTACTCCACTGACTAAATGTTACATGACTAAGAGCAGAAACTCTTTATGTAAGCTCATGCAACCGATCGTTCAAAAGCATGAAAGAAGAAAATCAACCTGCAACACTAGGGTCCAGATCTGCGTCATCTGCAGAAGCTGCAGCACAAGAAACCCTTGGAAATTGGAATACCCCAGCATTTTTTGACAGCTCCTTCTTACTCACATTGGGCAAAGAGAACCGTCTCACGACTTTTATTGCTTCCCCAACAATGTATACCTTAAACATAACACCACCTGCAGAGGAGGTGATGCCACCACATAAGTATCATCATCGACTTCGCAGTAATTACCACAAAAGATCTATATGGTTATCATACAGCTCACAAGCACATACCATGATTGACAAACTCCTGAAGCACAAGGGGAGGTTCTAGTTTTTGGAGAGAGTATCTATTATAAGCAAGTGACAATTCATGGGATTTCGCACTTCCATCAGCCACCAGTGGTTTTGCAACTGAAACAACGAGAAACAAATTCAGAAAAATTCCCCAGCAGAAGACCAACTCCTTGCAGTTTCCTAACATCAACAATATTAAAGGACAATCTTTGATGGGAATATAAGATGGTCAAACATTGTCAAACAAGCTTGACATTCAAATGCACACCCATAAATTCAGAACATGTACCGTATGAAGAATTATGAGTATTGTAAATTCTGAACATTTAGAACAGAGATCTTTGTTTGACAAAGTAGAAAGTACCGATAGGAAGCCTCAGCCCAGCTCTACTAACAGCATCAGGGATGCATGAAGCATCTCTTTTAACAACCAGCTGCCTAGGAACACCAACCTTGCCTACATGTTAGATAAAGATATTGGTCAGCATCATAAAGTACCCATGAGAAACCACCTTGAAAAATCATATGCCCATTCTCACAAAGAAAATGAAGAGTTTCCACGATCTTTTAACAAAGAGAAAAACCAATTGATAGTACCATGTGAATCAGAAAAATTCATATCAGCAACTTCTTGAAGCATATACTGGCGATTATGCAAGTGTTGTATGGCATCTGGAGGATCAAGTACAGTGACTTCAGGGTGTGATTGCCTGTAATCCTGCAATTTAGATGTATATTGTGAGAACATAATTATGTATTTCACAATTCAAATGACAGAAGCACAACTGCAGCGGTGAACAGCAATTAACCTCAACAAGTCAACTAAGTGAAGAGAAAGGATAACGGTACATTCAAAATCTTTAAAAGAAAGTGACACCAGTCTGAGCTAGTCATTAACAATTTTACCATAACTAATAGTGTCAGAAAATTTAAAAACCTTTTCACATTATGGGACCACATAAAGTCCCCTACTTCTTAACCAAATTTTTACCATCCACACAAATGCTCCATTCCAACAAAAAGTAGTACATGGTCATTTCTCAGAGCACAAGCATGAAATTGAAGATAGTTGACCAGAAAACTGGCAGTTCTGACATGGATAGATCACAACTAGGGCATTAACCTCTAGAGAACAACTTTCTAAAAAAGTAACTTGATGCATCCATGCACCATAAAGGCATCTCATGAACCGAATGAATATCCAGAGACATCATCATGTCAAACAGCACATATAGATATTTAAAAAAAAATAAAAATCGGAAAATGAACTTATTAAGATAGAGAAGCTTAGAAACTTAAAAGGATGATGTGCATTGTAAGAGGTAACATAATCAGACATCAAGCAGCAGTATTAAAGGGAAAGATTCCCTGGTTAGACTCCATCATCGCAATCAGAAGTAAATCAAGCATATGCAGGTGGATATTGAACATATGGGAGCTAACCTATGTTTGCTTTTCCGTGAACAATTTTCTAAAAAATTTCAGGGATCATGCACAGGATGGACAGAAGGTAATTGATATGCAAGATATGTAGGACTAGGTCAGCTGTCGACTTAATTATCTTAATTTTCCCTCAATTATTCCGGTGCATTCCTGAGAATGTTGAATCAATCATATCATACATCATACCACAAGTTTGAAAGAGAGACGCAAAAGTCTGTGTCCTGCGCGGATGAAAGTGCGTATTCATCTGAAAACTAGGGCTAAAATTAATCAAATAAAAGGGGAGGTCATGAGCAGAGCACATTCCCTGTCTATCCTACCTAATGACTACAGTTAGATCAGCGATTTGTTGACAGTTGAAATCACCGGCAAAAATGAAGTCATTCAAAAGCATTTAATATCATCATGCAAATACCGTTAGGAAAACCTAATGGCTACATTTAGATCAGCAATGTGCTGACAGTGGAAAACACCGGCAAAAATGGACTCATTCAAAAGCATTTAACATCATCATGCAAATACTGTTAGGAAAACCTGAACAAATCAGTTAGATGGCCATGGGAGTAGAAACATCCTCGCCGAATCCTGAGGCCTCGACCTCAACTATAAAGGCGTGAATCATGACGGACGAAAGAGCAAGCAAGTACTCTGCAAGTATGTCATACGCGTATGAGCTTCAGCAATAAAAACTAGCTTGGTCACTATGATTCGTCAGTGCTCATTTGATTTCGCCACTCAATTGCAGTAAAAAACAGACACGTCTACACTAGATACGTGAAGTGAGCACAAAAAACAGCATCCTAACCAACCATTTATAGTAAAGATATTTAAACTAATGAACTTTGATGCTACTGACCTCGAGAATCTGGCGCCATTCCTTTCCCGACAGCTGAGGAAAAAAGGGCAATGAAGAATTGTTAGCTTAAGTCAGAAAGCAGCATCCAATATGTGTGATTGTGCTATATGAGGATGTTGCAGAAGGAACAGAACCAGTGTATTACCTTAGAGTGCCAGATTATATCGTTATGTGTAATACGAGAATGCGATAGAAAGCAGAACTGTGCCTAAACTGTTCGCTCAAGTTAGAAAACAGCCTCCGATATGCATAATCGTGCTATATGAGATTGTCGCAGGAAAGTGCCATGTAATCGTTTATTATACATCTGGCGTCCTTTGCTACTAGAAACTTCGCATAAGGAAACAGTATTTACCGTCTACAACATCAAAATAAAATCTACATCAAAGCATGTGATATGGCATCAAAAAGGCCTATTTACCCAGAAATAAAAGAGGAAAATACACCTACCTTATGTAATACAATGTCAAAAGGGCCTTGCTCAGAAAGAGGCCTATTCTGATCTATTGCGACAAACAATATTCCTTTGTTCCTGAATTGGAAAACAATTAAACTGGATCAGCAACATGTCGGCAAATTTGAAATGGAACTACAACAATTTTCCACAGAAAATGTAAAAGCAACGAATCTTCTATATATGACCACACAAGGTCGAAGAGACATATATTACCTATAATTAACCAAACTACTGACGAGAAACCTAACGGCTCATCCCAAATGCTTCAATAAGGCACAAGGTACGCAAGCATATTACAAGTTAGCTAGTTAATGCAGTGCAAGCTTGAATCTAGAGTGGACCTTCAAATAAAAGAACAGCCAAACTGCACAATCAAACAAAAGAGAACCCTTTCCAGATACTAGAACCCTTTCCAGTACTGGAAAAACCAAAAAGCATCCCCCCTGGGAAGTTTCCATGGTACCATTGATTCTTGCCAGCCCAACGAAAGTGACATGTGTGGTGGAAAAAGGGAGGGACCCCCGCTAACAAATAATTCCAATCTCAAGTGCATTAACGAAACCAGATTCCAATTCCAAAATATCATAAGAAATCAGACTGTCAAAAAGCAATCTGCCCAAAACTGGCACCACCCACGAGCCCACCTATCTTCCACTTTAACAGCATGAACTTTCACGGTTCACCTAAAAAAACTACGAACGCCATGAACAACACTCCATTCGTGACCCGAAACGAAGAACTGGCGAATTTTACTTCCAAAAGCATCAATTTTCCCCATTTAATTTCCAATCAAATCTTCCGGAGACAAACTAGCCGAACCCGAAAGGCAAGACAGATACACAGACATCACGGCGAGGAATCAAAGACCGACGGGTCGTCGTGGAGTTCAAAAAAGAGAGTTAAATTACCTAGCTAAACCCTCAAGCTTAGGCTGCAAGAAGCTCTTGGTTTTCTTAGAAGTGAGGGCGTAACCCACCACCACAGATTTCCTCTGCTGGGGAGGAGGAGGAGGCGGAGGAGAAGGAGGGAACCCCAGCCCGAGGAAAGACGCTTTCTCGTCTTCCTCGGGCTGCCGGGACGCGTTCTTCTCCTCCCTCGCGTACCCCGCCTCGTTCCGACCCAGCACCACCACCGATTTCCTCTGCTGAGAGTCAGGCGGGAACCCCAGCCCGAGGAAACACGCCTTCTCGTCTCCCTCGGGCTGCAGCGACGCGTTCTTCTCCTCCCTCGCGTACGCCGCTTCGTTCCGGCCCACCACCACCTCCTCTTTCACTAACATCCTCCTCTCTCTTTTCCTTCCTTCGCCTACGGCTCGCTTCTCGAAAACCGGGCGAAAACAAACACAGCGACACAGCACGAGAGAGAGAGAGACAGAGAGAGAGAGAAGAAAATCGAGCGCAGAACGAAGAGAAGCTGACGGGAGCTTTTGAGCTCGATCAGAGAGAGAGAGAGAGAGATGCGAGTATCTCGATGCGTGCCCTAGGATGGCGAAATCGACGGAGAGAGAGAGAGGGGAAATGGAGTTTCTGTGCGAGCTAGCGGGACGACGTATGCGGCGGCGACGGCGACGACGACGACGAAGACGAGAAGGAGAGCGATGAGTGCATTTATACAACGGCCGCGGATGGATGGAGGGACGGAGCGAGGGTGAGAATGGTCCTTTCCCTCCCTCCACCTCCCCTCCCCCTCTGTCGCGCTAGCCGTGCATTTTTGCACGCTGGATAATAATTAAAAACGACGCGTTTTGGTAATCATGCGATGGACTGTGGAGCCGAGCGCCGAGCCGAGCCCCGAGCCGAGGCTCGACCCCCGAAAATCCTGTGCACCTGCTCGCTCACCTTCCACCCCCTCCGTGAGCGCGCTGACGTGGAGCAGCGCCGGCACGGGATTGGCTGGTGGCGGGTGAGGTCCTGGAGAAAAAGGCGTCACACGTCATTCGTGCATCGACAGCGGGGGTGGGGCGGGGTCGTTCCATGTGCTCCAGAAATGGTTAAAATATATCTACATCTTTGACATACGGTTAAAATATTCGACCCATAAAAATAAATAAATATATTGTATGGTTGAAATATATGATGCAGGGGGAGCGAAACAAGGGTGGGGCGATTGTCGTTGTCTCCCAATCCCACGTTCGTATAACTTTCGATGTGGCATTCGTTCCTGCCTCTCGGCCATGATTTTTTGTCCACCGGATGTCAAATCCACCTGACTAAAGTTGTTGGGCGCTGCTTAGATACCCGCAACCCCATCCTAGTAACTTTTGCAATAAACAAATCTCCCGCTTTATCTTAATAAAATAAATGAATCGCCTCGAATTTGCGATCGCGGCCTTCAAGCTTAGGGATATTGTTATGACTCGTCCTCGTGCCGTGGCGCGAATTCGATTTTGGTCACTATGCAATATCTCTAACGCATTTAGTCCCCCTCCCAGCCTTCCTCAAACTGTATTTCCAACTACGATTTAATGACGGGATTCGACTTTCTATCCAGATGCGTGAGGAGTCTGTATGATGAGTCGACATTGACAAATTGCCGCGTAATGTCCATATGCACAAGATTCTGAAAACGTTATGCTTTTTTTGATTCTCTTGCTTTAAAGAACGTTCCATTTTGGTCGATGTATGACTATACATCTATTGTTCCATCTTTGAATGATATGTTTCATCATTTTCCGTGTTAAATGGTTAGGTTCGACTCATCGTTTTCATAAACTTTCCGTAGGCCACTTGTAGGAGCATAGGCATATTACCTGCTCCATTTTAACTATTTGAGTATTTAAAAAGTCTCCAATATTTATTATCATAGAGTTGAACATTAGTCTAGGGTTGACCCCGAATCGGTCTAACCCAGCCGATCCTGGATAGGTACCTGGTCTTGGGGCCGCTAGAACTTGCATTGTGCGAGTTGGACCTTAATCTCAAGGCTTTAGGGGTTGTCAAACCTGGATCATATATTTCCAAACCTTTAAAGTGCCCAGCACCTCCTCCTTTTTCGTCATATTTATAATCCGGACCAACTTTCTGTATATGTATGTATGTATAATTCATGATTTATATTACCTATTTAGAACATTTCATCATTCAATTTTACTTCATGTGTTCATCTTCTATAATTGGTTCATTTTGACAAGTGGAGATTTCTGATATTGTGTTATCTTAGATTACTATTTGATTTGTACCAATACTCATGATTTCGTGCTCGATATCGCATTATTGATGGATATGTAATTTCAAAAAATTCGTTTTGTTTTTTCTGGCCACGTTTGGTCGTTTGGATTTTTAATCAAGATAGGATATGAAATCTTGAGATTTTCCTATATCTTATCACAGTTTGATGAATTGAAGTATTAAAATCGGATATATTCATATCATATCGTGTATATTTTTTTGATATAAATGATATATCATTGTAAATGAACCTAAAATTCATGAATTGAGATGATGAAAATCTCTCATGACACTATTCTCTAATTTTTTTTATTTTATTTTTCCTCCATTTTTAAAATTATTTTATTTATTATATCTTTTTTTCCCTTCCATCATTCTTTAATAAAATTTTATCAAATAGTAAATTGTATTGATATACCTAAAATGCAAAAATACCTAAAATATGTAATAAATATAAATATATAAGTTATAGATTGAATGTGTATTATAAGATAGAATTAAAGTTGAATATATAATTAATATAAAATTAAATTAAAAAATAATTTCTTATTTTTTATTTCTTAAATTAGAATTGAAATATTTATATTGAAATATAACTTTCATTTTGTTAATTTAATAAGTTTGTTATTCAAGAAAAATAATTTTCTATTATGAACATTAAAAATTCACTTTTTTTTTTTTTTTTCCTAACCTTTACCAACCTCTCCTATGGGATAATTTTATTTGACCTATTGGGATAAATTTTATTCGACCTATTAAGGAATACAAAAAAATGAAATACAAAAAAAAGAATCGATTGGTTCTAGGTTAATCTTGGAATCGGAGAGAATTCTTAGAGTTGATCTAGTCTTTAGTCCAAAGCTTGACGGAATCGGTCTTCAGTCCTAAAAATTAAAAATCGACACTGTGCAGATTAGTCCCTAAATCAGGTATTGGACTGGCTTAATCTAGACAATACTCACCTCTATATTATAGAGGGGAAAAAAAAGAATGCAGGGGGCAATTACAATTCTAAAGAGTTATGGGTTTTAAAAGTTCAAACCAGGAATGCAGGGGGGCAATTACAATTCCAAAGAAGGTTATGGGTTTTAAAAGTCCAAACCAGGACAAATGATGTGCATCAATGAGCTGGTCTCGATCTCCGGAAGACAGTGAGATCCAATTCGTTCAAGATTTTCAGATGCCACCAGGACCACTCACCAGCATCGTGGAGCATTAGCTATGGCTAGGAGACGAGACGAGTGATCCGAATTTTGCTTTTGGGAAGTGGCGCTTCCCTCTTTTTGGGTACTTACAAGAACTTTTCAAGAAGCCATAAAGTAGGACCGCACAGTGCCGACGAAATGATCACAGAGAGAGAGAGTCTGGGTTCAATCCCCTGGCACATACTTTATTTAGGTAATGGACCATCCTGCTCTAAAATCTTGAATGAAAAGGTGAAAACACTTTCTAGAATTGTTCATCTTGATTTTTTTTTTCTTATTTTCCTCCTGTGTTTGTTGGTGCTCAGGCCTTAGGGACGACCGGTGACTGGCCATAGATACGGGCTATGACGAGATCGAGTCTCGCTTGTGCCCTATTATTGGTCGTCATCGAGGTCTAACAATTGGTGGAAGGTGAAGGAAAAAGAAAGATAATGAAAAAAAAAGAGAAAAAAATAAGCACAAACTTTTATTTAAATGTGAGCTTTTTATTTTTTTTTTCGAGATAAAGTCATGAGACTGGGATCGTTTTCAAAATTACATTCAAACATCAAAAATTATTTTCGGTCTATATCACCATGCAAAGCAAAACTATTTATCAAAAGCGTGTCGCATACGTGGGGGTTAAAGGACAAGTTGGTCCGAAACCGGGTATGTGCATGATCGGACCGTTTGGATAAGGATTGCGCACTAGAACTTTCTTGAATCATTCACAATGCTTTTTTTTATTATTATTCTACACGATACATCTTATAAATTGCATAGAAGAAACGTAGAATGTACCGGTCATTGTTTTAAGGAGGTGGTGGTGGTTATGAGCATTTTTGTCTCTGACTCATACCTCACGAAGAACAGTGTCTTCGGCAATGTCGGGTGGTCCACATGGGTCCAGGCGCGTTCAAATCCTTATCCTGTCAAGGCGAGGGCACTGTTTGTAATCCTGTCATAGTAGTATTCTAGGAATATAAAGAGTATGTTCATTCACAATCGAACATATAACATGGAACGTTACACAGCGTGGTAGTATTCTAGGAATATAGGGCAAAGATTAGATGACCGACGAGGGAAGGACACCTATGGAGGGACACATCCATGGCGACCGGACTGATTGGAATCGCCCCTTGGGACGCTAGCGGCGAGCCGTGATCGATTCCTTCAGCGAATTGTCTCGTCACTGGCTACGTCGGGCGACGTCGCGGCATCTTGCTTGTGGGCACTCGATGGAGACGGTAGTGGGATCGTAGGTCATGCATGAGGCGAGCTCGAATGGTAAGAGTGAGGGTTATGATAACCCCTCCGCGTCGCGACATGCCTTCACCTTTCGGTAGATATTATGGAGAAACCACGCTTCATCTCTTTCGAAACGAGAGAAGCGATAAGGGTTACGAAAACGACTATCGATTCTCGACGGATGAATTAAGGAAGGGAATGCTAGGAGGGAGCACGATGAAGAGAGCTTTCGGGTCCAAACTCTCGTGCGAAAGAGAATCACGTACTGTTTGCACAAAAAAAGAAAAAACCGATGTTTAGTTATTATTGACATATGATCAACATTATGAAGGAATTAACAAAAGTGAAGTCGACAATCTTGGATACAACCATTAAGATAATTGAATTGAAGAAACCAATGTAGTTGAGTCTATGTTGATAACCATTTGTAACCTCTGTATGTAACTTCCATTGATAAATTTTTCGACTTTAAATAATCATATCGTACTCTTTGGAGATGCCCCCGAAAAACCAATCAACATGTTATCTTTCAATTGTCTTTATTTTCATGTATTGCACTTTATTTTTCCTTAGTTGTAGTTGTTCAATTTTTGTTGTTGATTAAATTCTGGTTTGTATCTCTATCTTCGATGATGCATTGCTAATTAAATTCTAGCATGGTTTATGTACATGTGTTGCTGTGAAATGGGTTGTGTTTTTAAGTTTTGTTGACTATTAAATTCTGGCATAATTTGTATGTATAATTCAATTCAAAGTAAAAGTTGAAAGAGTATGAATTTGAGTTTGATTGCACATTCATCAATGTGGAGATTTTTATTATATTTATGATATGCGCATGAGTAGGAAAATCATAATTGAAAAGATTTACAAAAAATACAATTCTATAATATAATATAGATTGTGGAAGATTTGGTCTATCACTGAAATTGGCACAAATTGTGGAAGATTGGCTCTATCAATGAAATTGGCATAGATTGTGGAAGATTGTAATTATTTTTATCTACCTTGATATATCTTATTTGGAATAGCTTGAAAACTTGTCCCTTCTTATCAAAAACCAAAGAACGACTTTTAATGAAAAATATTTGGTTGAGAAATTCCGGTAAAGCACAACTTATCATGTCCCTATGTTTACTACAGTTTTGGAATCAGCATATCTTGAATTTGATTCTTCACACATCTCTTTCGCATGTTGACGGATTTTTGTTAATGGCACACTTAATTGCTTGGCCCCTACGATTTCCACCATTCTTTCACCCCCGCACGCGACCAGTTTGCAAGCTACAAGCATTGGACATATGGTTGCTTTCATGCTCCTAATAAATACAACTTTTAGACTAATTGCACATACAAGTTTAAAGAAGTATATTCGTTATTACAAGATTCGAAAGTGAATCTTATAAAATGCTGACTTTATCCTTTATTCTAATTCTTATTCTAGACCCTAGACCTAGATCTAGACCCTTATAAGATCGATTTTGCCCCACCACTTTCCCTAAAAAACCTTTTAAAAAAATAAGATTCCTTTTCATTGCGTATCATGCAGATTATGCACTAATGTGGATTGAATGGGTCGACAATGAGACTACTTGATTATTCTTAAATTTATTGGAGGGGGATGACAATTCAATCTTAATTTTTTTTTTAATTTTACCAATTCAGTTTTAAACTTTTACATAAAAACCCGATATAGTCATTCCGATCAATTTTTATTAGACATCATTGATATGACGATCCAATCATTATGGTGGAAATTAGCCAGAAGAATTATGGTGGAATTTCATGCAAAGGTTCAAAATTAAATTAGCAAAACTGATAAGTTTAAAATTGATTGGGCATTGCTCAATATCCTTGATTGACAAATTATCTGACAATCGGGATCAATCGAATATTGAGTAAATTTTTTTTTTTTATTGTAAATATTGTAATAAAATCTGGTTTTTATTTTTTTAATATTTAATTTTACCTTGAAATGTGTTTGCTGGTCTAAACACACAATCCTGAAGAGGACGGGAACGGGCGTGTGAAGCGTGGAAGCAAATTTAAGATGGATAGCGATAGAACTAAGGAAGGACGCTCGTGACCACGAGTTTGGATTTCTTTTGGTCTCCTTGTCAACAAGTGTCCTGTTAACAAGCAACCACAAGAACTCAAAAAGACAAAAGAAAAAAAAAAGTTATGCTCCCTCAAAAATGGTAGATGAATTTTCGTTAATTGCCGCACCAAAGATCACTCGCACTAAGTATTTCCTTTTTTTTTTTTTTTTTTTTTTTTGGGTCTGTACTAAGTATTTCTTGATGCGAAGGTTTTGATGCTGTAAAAATTTGATAACTTTCACCTGGTAAGATCGTTAAAGAAGAGTTTAAATTTGAGCATGTTAATATATCCAATCGAAGTCATATTCATTCAAAAAATTGATAAGTTATATACTAATTATAAATTACTAACTGATCCACCTTGTGCGACTTCTTTCATCTAATACTCAATTTTTAATCTATATTGATAGATGGGGTTATTATATTGATTAGTTATATTTAATAAATGGGTTATCAAATTTATTGAGTTTGAAATGATCATTTATCAAAGAATGTTGTTATCAAATGATTAAGGCAATTTCTTATGATAGAAAGAAATAAAATAATAAGTGTTATGAAAGAAATTAAAGAGGAAATACGGAAGTCGAAGATCAAGGGAATTTGATGGGAATTTTTGTATTTCTTCAACTTGAAATCTTAGGCTCCACATGGCAATATTTCTATTTTTCTGTTTTTTTTTTCTTTTGCTCCCCGAAATTAAAAAAAAAACATAAATTCGTTCGATAAGTCGGTTAATTTTTTTATTCCCTAGGATAGAAAAATGGTAGGGAAATAGATTTGAAAAAAAATAAAAGATTAAAAAAATAGCTTCTTATTTTTCTTTCTAGAAATAAGTCATTTTTTTTTTATTTTTATTTTTATTTTTATTTTCTTCTTCTTCCTCCTTGCTTGTTGCCCTCGCCGTTTGTTGTTGCCCACAAATCGCTGGCCACTGCTGTCCATCGTCGTCGATTGCCACAACAGCGACGGCTGGTGGGCGGAGGAAGAAGAAGAGAGGAAAAAAAGAAAAAAAATCTCAAAAAATTATTTAAAAAGTTAAAATAAATTCTACGTCACAAAAAAAAATTTATATGTCATACCAAAAACATTCATATTTTTTTTCTATTCCAAGAATATAAATTTTATATAGTAATCAAACGTGTTATTTTATTCATAAACTATTTTAGGGAATAAATATAGAAAAAAATATTTCTAAAAACAAATTATTCCCAGGAACAAAAATGTTACCCAATGCACCCTTTACATATATAATGTTCTGTACATATAGTACAAAGTATAGACAGTGAAAGGAAAGAATATATTCTAAGGAAACAATTCTAATCTTATAGATTGATTCATTCTAATCCTTGATTGATTTAATGTATCAATCTCGGATGGATTTCCACATCTCGAGCATATCTTCCAACATGTTAATTGGGTTTATAATTTACTTAGACCCAACCCATCTTTATAACTCTCGGCCTCACTCGATCGCACGCTTGCTCACCCGTGATCTCACCCTAGCTTGGATATGAGTTTTCTTAGATTATGTTAAATATAAAAGAGTTTTAGCAAAATGAATCGGGATAAGTATGGGTTGGGTATGTGTGAAAACCAGTTTAATATATCAATTTAGGTTAGATCATTGTATGGAAATGGATCAGTTTGGATTAAATATGTCATTTTAGGTGGGTCCATTTTTTCGACCCCTTACCCGACGGTTTGACAGGTCCAACCCCCACACATGCACTTCAAAAAAATTAATGATATTCGATCGATGAAAGTACGTGCAGGTCGTGAATTGAGCAATCGAGTGAACTTAATTCACACGACAATGGTATGGTTCAGCACATTTGAATTAAGTAATTGTGAGCAGCCTTTTATGCAAATAAGGTCTAACCATTACGAGTGACCACCGGCACTACCTTAGCTAGCTTGAGTTGCCCGTGATGGTTATTGTCCATGTCCTGCTCTCTCTCTCTCTCTCCCTTAAGAAAATATCTTGTATGCTCCTAGTGTGTCCCCAACTCATACTCTCTCTCCCTTATGAAAATATCTTATATGCTCCTAGTGTGTCTATATCCAACTCATATTTATCATTGGATGAGATGGAATCCACGTACGCGCTCCACTTTATCCATGGGGCGACTTTGCAATTGGGCTCACTGCATCCACCGCACACAAATTCGGCTCCTCTCCACAGAAGCCGCTCCATCCGATGATTCTTTCTTTGCTCCTTAGTATTTAAATTTCTTAATGCCCTCACACTTTAATTGAATATACAGGATGCATGTGTGCTCATTTTTTAAATTAGTCGAATATTTTATGACCCGAGTTCGATATTTTTCTTTTCCCAAGTGCGTTTCTTGCTCATACCCGTTTCGTCAGCGACCCCGTCATTGTAATAATGAAGCAAGAGAAAGACTTTGAGAATTGAGTTAATTGGGTAGCGTCGGAAGTGGATTAGGTTGTAACTTTTGAACCTCATTTCGAATTTCAACGTTTAAAACTAGGTCGAGTTGCGAATTTATCTAACTTTTTGCATTATGGTCCGAGTGAAAAACCCATGATGGGGTGCGTGGGGCTTTACCAGATTTTGTCCGACGTGCTCGCGATGATTGGGGGTTGAATTGACCCGTACGGACCAACCCCAGATTAGATCAAATTAAACAAAGACCCTTAGCCATTATAATGGGCCATATGTTCCTTGCTTTTTTCAATTGCATGTAGGATAAGTCCACGTGATTTTTTGGCTTATCCTAATTTTGAGGAAATTAACTCTCCGTCCATAACTTAAAAAATGCACGAAATCCATGTGAACAGAGTATAGGAGAAATTATCTACTCAGTCCTAAGCTTATCGTAAAAATGTTGGTTTAATTATAAACTTTCCAATTTCGCCAATTTAATCCTCAATTTTTGCTTAAGATTTAAATATAGTCCTTTTAGTCCAATTCTGAAAATCACCAATGTGGCGGTATCCCGTGTAGAATGACATGTGATAAGCCAAATTTTCACGTCATCGATTTCTAATGGAAATTGACCGATGGGACTTCATTTGAATTTCGTGTAAGGGTTTGTGATTAAATTGATAAATTTAGGACTTAACTGAAATTCATACAATAAATTTAGGATTGATTAGCACCTTGTTTTTTTTTTTTTTTTTTTTTTTATGATTCCCACATAAATTCAGATGACCTAATAGTAATGGTGCAATCAATTCATAGCTGCATGTATGACGGACCTAAAAGTAATTTTCCATAGCTATTATATTGGCATGGATCTAATGAAAAAAAAAAGACTTGTCGGTCATATGGATGATCCGCATTGTAATTTTGACTTATTGTTTCATTATTATGATTTTTATTTACCTGGTCTATCAAACGTGTGGATTTACAAAATAAAATACATCTATAAGTTAAAGTAAGAATTAAGTGTGTTATAATTGTCATTTTAAAGGTTTCTCTTTCCAGAAGGTCTTCCACTCAGCTTCAATCTTATCCTTATTAAAAGGGAACTATAGGCTCTATTGAATGTATAGGCTACGATAGAAACCTTGTACTCATTGTGACAATCCGAACCTAACTATATTTATGGGCGGTGCTCTTTCAGACAAAGACTCTTAATTTAATGGTTGTGATATAGCTTTTGATGCTTGAGGCAGGTGAAGAGATTAGAAGATTAATTTGCAATACCTAACCGAGGGAGGTGAAATCCTACGAAAGATCACATAAGTGCCAACTTTTAAAAGGAAAAATGATTGCTTAACTATCAACTCTAGTGCCAGAAATTTGCCGTGACCATATTTTATTAACGTCTCATATCGACGTGGCTTGCCGGTGTACTTCATTAGCATACAACATCATTTTCAAGTTTTGCCCTAAATTCGAAACCCTAATTCAAATTTTCCCAAATTTGAAATTTTCCCCCCCAAAATTCAACTCTTTTCCACGAAGCCACCTGCACGTTGCAATCACCATCATCTAGCACGAGATACACCTATACAACAGGGACAACAAAACCGGCGGTGGAGGAAAGGAAAGAGATTGAGCCGAGTTAAACATGCTTTGAGCTTTCGATGGAAGAAATGACAATGCGTCTCGATTGGCCACGATGCACCTGGCCCTTTGCAACTCCTCCTCGAGCCTCTCGGCGAGCTTCGAATCTAGCAGCCCACTTCTCGCCTGAGCACCTACGGAGGCCTGAACGCGGTGAATGGATAAGTTGAACCTGAGCATGTGCTGTCGTAACGATTAAGAGTGAGCAGTTTTGGATTCTCTATAAGTTTCACTTGGAACCTAGAACATGCCCATTGGAATAGGTTCTTCGTTTTCTGAAATTTGGAACCAATTCCGCATATCCTAGAAAACTTGGAACTTATCCCATTAGAAATTCCAAGATGTGTTCAAGTTCCACCTATATTATTAATCGAATGATTACAATGAATCATCACCTTAAATGATTATCACTTATTTCTATAATACACTGATTGCGACTTATATCTAGACACACAACGTAAATAAACATTAATAAAGTAAAAGTCTTAGTCATAAAATTGAAGTTTAAACTACTGGTTCCAGATTATGCACTCATTATCGAACACCATTTTATAGGATTGCACGAAGACATATACCAAAAAATACAAAAACTTATTTCAAGTTGTAGGTTCCACCTCCTTAGAACTTAGAACTTACCAATTAAAACAAGTTTTCCAATTTTTGAAACCCAGAACAGTACATATCTTGGAATTGAGAATTATAGATGCTCTCACCGGACTGATTTTTGGGTTTAAGTTTGTACCCTAGAACCATGCTCATCCATAGTAACAACTGCTCCTTGCTAGACATGTGAGCGATGTTTGTGGCAGCGTCCCATATTTCCTTCGCCTGCTCCACCACTCGCTACACCTCCTCCTCTATTTGCCTCTTAGCTCCTCCACCTCCTTCGACAATGCCGTCGTATGTTTCTTTTGAGAGAGAGAGAGAGAGAGAGAGAGAGAGAGAGAGTCAACAAGTTGAACAACCAAAGAAAGACAAGCGTGCCACGTTGTTTTTTAAAGGCTAGCCACGTCAGCTCATGTGATGTCATTTTGCACATCCATGTGGACCGGATTTTTAATAAAATATGCCAACTCATTTTAAAATTTGAATTATAAAAGTGAGGTAATTATTTTGGCCGGAATTTCTCACTGGAGGCACTTAAGTGATTATTTTATTTTTCCAATTTGATACTTAAATGAGTCGGCGAAAACTTTTGGCATTAAATTGAATGTGTTACATAATTTTTTATACTTCTAGCATCTTTCTCCCTTTATAGCTTCAATCTTATCCTTATTAAAAGCAAACTATAGACTCTATAGTATATAGGCCACGATAGAAACCTTCCATTCATTATGAGAATCCAAACCTAAATATATTTTTGGGTGCCCTTTCGGACAAAAATTCCTAATTTAATGGCTGTGATCTTTTCAATAGCTTATGATGCTTAAGGGAGGTGAAGAGATGAGAAGATTAATTTGCAATACCACCAAGGGAGGTGAGATCCATCATATATATATATATATATATATATATATATGACTGATTAGGTGATTTTCCTAGGTAATATATCACCATCTTTTAACTTTTGTGACTCCGGCAAAAAAATTCAGATGACCTAATAATAATGGCGCAATCAATTCATAGCTGTGCGATAGACCTAAAAGTAATTTTTCCTATCCATTATATCCGCACAAATTTAATAAAAAAGATCACTTGTCGATCATATGGATGACCCTGTTGTAAATTCGGTTTGGTGTTTCATTAATTATGATTCTTGTCTACCTGGCCTATCAAACGTATGGATTGACAAAATAGAGCACATCTATAAGTAAAAGTATGAATTTAAGTATATTGTTAAGTGTTATGTTGAAGCTTTCTCTTTCCAAAAGCAAACTATAGCATGTACCCTTTCAGACAGACAAAGACTATTAGTTTAATGGTTGTGATCTTCTCAATAGCTTTAGATGTCATGAGGTGAGAAGATTAATTTGCAATACTTAACCAAGGGAGCTGAACAACTACTGAGGTTTGGCCCAGTGGCCACACATCCCACGTGGGATGAGGGAGATGGGGGTTTTGAATTCTCATTTCTCAGAATGGTTGGGGTGGGGACAATTTAGTATCAAAATCCCGAGAGTGAGAGTTAGAGTAAGAGTATAGTAAAATTGATAAAAAAAAAAAAAAAAAAAAAACACCAAGGGAGGTGAACTCTTTCATTGATATATTAGGTAATTTGAAGACTGATTAGGTGATTTATTGCCTAATATATCACCGTCTTTAATTTTTGTGACTCCCATGTAAAAATTCAGATGACCTAATAATAATGGTGCAATCAATTCTTCCGTTGGACCTAAAAGTAACAATTCTTTTCCTAGCTATTATATCCATACGAATTTAATAAAAAAAAAATTAATTGGATGACCCCCATTGTAATTTCGGTTTGTTATTTCATTGATAATGACTTTAGTCTACCTGGCCTATCAAACGTATGGATTTACAAATTAGAGCACATCTATAAATAAAAGTATGAATTAAGTATGATACTAAGTGTTATGTTGAAGCTTTCTCTTTCCAAAAGATCTTACCCGATAGCTTCGATCTTATCCTTATTAAAAGCAAACTATAGTATGTAGGCCACCATAGGGAGGTGAACTCTTTCATTGATATATTAGGTAATTTGAAGACTGATTAGGTGATTTATTGCCTAATATATCACCGTCTTTAATTTGTGTGACTCCCATGTAAAAAAGATGACCTAATAATAATGGTGCAATCAATTCTTCCGTTGGACCTAAAAGTAACCCTAGCTATTATATCCATGAATTTAATAAAAAAAAAAAAATTAATTGGATGACCCCCATTGTAATTTCGGTTTGTTATTTCATTGATAATGACTTTAGTCTACCTGGCCTATCAAACGTATGGATTTACAAATTAGAGCACATCTATAAATAAAAGTATGAATTAAGTATGATACTAAGTGTTATGTTGAAGCTTTCTCTTTCCAAAAGATCTTACCCTGATAGCTTCGATCTTATCCTTATTAAAAGCAAACTATAGTATGTAGGCCACCATAGGGAGGTGAACTCTTTCATTGATATATTAGGTAATTTGAAGACTGATTAGGTGATTTATTGCCTAATATATCACCGTCTTTAATTTGTGTGACTCCCATGTAAAAATTCAGATGACCTAATAATAATGGTGCAATCAATTCTTCCGTTGGACCTAAAAGTAACTTTTCCTAGCTATTATATCCATACGAATTTAATAAAAAAAAAAAAATTAATTGGATGACCCCCATTGTAATTTCGGTTTGTTATTTCATTGATAATGACTTTAGTCTACCCTGGCCTATCAAACGTATGGATTTACAAATTAGAGCACATCTATAAATAAAAGTATGAATTAAGTATGATACTAAGTGTTATGTTGAAGCTTTCTCTTTCCAAAAGATCTTACCCTGATAGCTTCGATCTTATCCTTATTAAAAGCAAACTATAGTATGTAGGCCACCATAGGGAGGTGAACTCTTTCATTGATATATTAGGTAATTTGAAGACTGATTAGGTGATTTATTGCCTAATATATCACCGTCTTTAATTTTTGTGACTCCCATGTAAAAATTCAGATGACCTAATAATAATGGTGCAATCAATTCTTCCGTTGGACCTAAAAGTAACTTTTCCTAGCTATTATATCCATACGAATTTAATAAAAAAAAATTAATTGGATGACCCCCATTGTAATTTCGGTTTGTTATTTCATTGATGATGACTTTAGTCTACCTGGCCTATCAAACGTATGGATTTACAAATTAGAGCACATCTATAAATAAAAGTATGAATTAAGTATGATACTAAGTGTTATGTTGAAGCTTTCTCTTTCCAAAAGATCTTACCCTGATAGCTTCGATCTTATCCTTATTAAAAGCAAACTATAGTATGGAGGCCACCATAGAAACTTTTTATTCGTTGTGGGAATCCAAACCTAAATATACTTTTGGGTGCCCTTTCAAACACAGACTATTAATTTAATGGTCGTGATATTTTCAATGGCTTTTGATCCTTAAGGGAGGTGAAGAGTAGAGAATGTTAATTTGTAATAGTTAACCAAGGGAGGTGAAATCCTTCACACACATACATATTTATATGGGCATCGTGTCAGATGATCTCAGAATTAGCCTTTAGTCATATCGAGAACGTTTGATCTGGATAAAGCGAATTCTGTATTTGGCCATAACGTCTCCCACTCAAATTAAAACTCAAATTAAAATATTAGGGGGTTTACTCCCGCCATCTTATGGGTGGGCCCTTGTTTATATAGTGGTACACGACTATGCGTGCACCTGTAACAATTAGCTTAGTTGAAAAAGTTCTCATTACACGTGTTGATAAGGAGAAGAAAGAAGCTATTGACCTTATCGATTTGGACTGTGCGCATGACTCATTTGTAGGATGACTCAGGAGATTTCCCGCGAAAGAAACGTGAGGAGGAGCAGCAGCTCTGCCTAACCCCATCTTTCGCGAAGTGATAACCAAGCGATACAGCACAAAGACCAGATTCTTGCTCCCTATACATGCGAATCCCCTTTTTCTTGGGGGTGGGGAAGCTAAAAAAGGGGAGAGGCACCGGAGGAAAAGGGTCACATGTTTTTCAACGGAGCAAAATTGCGTTTGTTCTTTCTCCCTTTTGTTTCCTAGCGAAGCAAAAGAGAGAGAGGGTCGAGTGGCTCTTCAGTGGTAGGGACTTCCCACCAAGAGCGCGAATGGACGAAGCGGGGCGTGCCGTGCCGTCGTATTCGCACACCTCTCTCCGACAGTGGCGTACAGTTGGGGTCCGGAGCGGAGCGGTCCCATTGGGTCGGACATTGATTCCAACTTTTGTGGGGGGAAGGGGAGGGAGATCACAGCGTAAACACGTTGAAACATCGTGCTAAGATGGGACGGAATCGAATGCGACGGGACGAGATGGGGTCGCCCCCACCCCTTTCGTTGGACGTGATCATTGTGGTTTTTCTAGCTTAGTGGGTACTGTTTCCAAGTCAGTGAGCGAGGCCAGTGACGCTCCCGCAACGCCTAATCTAACAAAGCCAAGTCAAGTCTACGATGAACCATTCTTAAAAACTTAGGGTTTTGTCTTGTGATGCGGACGAAAACATTATTAAAATTTTAGACCGACTGCCGGAGATATCCATGTTACTTCGTTGGCACTGTTTGTACACAAATGCGTGATCTATACCGAGTATTCAGTAAATTATAGACCACTCCAAATCTTCGTGGCGCGAGCATTGTCTCCGTCCTTCCATCGTCTCTTTTGGGTAACTCTCTGACGGTCAAATTAGAGGAAAAACTGACGGGGCTTTGGCTCCATGAACAAGACTTTTCGCTCCCGAGCAAGAATGAATGAATTGCTCTTTATATACCTGTTCCGCCGAGCGATGCTCAAGCGGAGGTCCTCTGGTATTTTTGGCATGTCGGGCTTAGCTACTTCGGTCGAGGATGTTCGGGCAACATGGACATGATCCGGCATTTTCGGAGGGCCACTCTCGATGAAGAGAGTACGACGCGTCCGTCTTCTGGGCTTCCACCTCGAAACTAGTTTCGTAGAAGACATGTATCGTGATGTTTTATGTTTTTGGATGTACTGCACCCGGTCCAAATCTGATTGATACCTAAACTCAAACTGATCGAAGGAGACACGAAAATTGACTCAACCAGCGAGGTCATTCACAACGATTGACGTCGATGCAAATGTGTAGAGAAATATCCGACGGTGGCGTTGCCAACAAGACACTAGGATATATTAAAAAAGGAAAAAAGAAAAAGAAGAGAGGAGGTCGTTTTCTTCTTTCTTTTTTTTCGTGATTAATCGTTGGGAAATTGAGTGGTCAACTAAAACGATTCTTGTCCCACTCAATTAAAACGATTCATGTCATCCCCAAAAATCTCAACGGTGGAGGAGAGGGGGAAGTGATGATCGATGAGGAAGATTGCGCATCAGCATGTCTTCTTCATCTTCTTTTTTGCTCTTTGGCAGCACCCACGGTGGTCGAGAGGCGCGCTACGTCCATGAGTTGCCACAGAGTGTATCATAACGCGAGCAACAGTCGATCGACAATGACGGGAAGTGCCGGCTTCCAAACGTCAACCGGTTGTGATAACATGTTAACTTTTTTTTTTTTCCTTCAAAATCATATGGTACCTTTTATTTCACGGAGAAGTATCGAGTTGAAGGATATTTTTTTAAAAAATGATTGTTTATATTGCGTGAAAAAATTAGCAAACAAAATTATTTTACATTATCTATAAAAATGTTGACACATAAATTGCTGTCTATAATGAGAAGGAACATTCGTTGACTTATTTTTCACGCGATATAAACAATTATTTCTAAATCTTTACTTTTCTGTTAAATAAACACGTCTTTAAATTTATTAAGAAAAGAACCCATGGCAAGGTTCCTCTTTTTTGTTCTTGGAATCTCTTTCATGAATAAAACTGATGGATATTGAGAGAACTAAGAGTGTACACAAGCTCGGCGAAGGAAGTGGACGCCGGATCTTATCCATTCCTATGCAGATACCCTTCTGCTTAGTGAATATTCCATGCGTTTATTTATGAACTGATTTCCCTGATGATCTCGATTAGTTTATTCGGGCAAAAGGGGTTTGTTTATTTCTTGGAATATAATTAGAAATTGTCCATGATAAGACATTCCGTTCGACCTTTTGCGCAACGAAAGGTACGCGATTGCTACCCGAATACTGTTCTGTGCATGCCCCCGGCTAAGGATAGTCTGAAAATGACCGATAGATAACGTAAAGTTTTGCAATGTAGATTACTTAAACGCTGTCTCTACTTCTCCTTTGTGACGAGACGTTGATTACATCATCGCTGCCTGCGGTAATCAACTTGATTCCCATCCGATCACCCGACGAAAAAGACCCCGGCCCATTAGGCGGGACGGGTGTCTCCGAAATAATTTCTGGAATATTATTCGGAGCAAAGTTTATCAACCAATCATCGCGCCGGTTGCCTTATCTGTAGATATGGACCATACGAAGGGCCGAACGATTGGGGATCAAACTCCGAACCAGCATAAGCAAATTATCGCCAGTCGCCACATGCGCCCTTTTCTTGTCCTTTGGCCTTGTCCCCATCGAGCTCGATGCTACATTCAAAGCCGCGAGCAGAAAAAAACAACTGCTAATTGTTCATCGTTAAGGTCAATTTAGAGTTGGATCTAATTGTTCTCACGCAAATGATTAGCCTCCTTTTTGGGTCGACCGATTGGGGTCATTATTACTTGTGTTCAATTATTTGATCCGAGGAACTAGACATGCATTGAAAGCGATACTCGTGAATGCACCTCACGGAAATTTCGCCAAATTCATCATGGCCTATACTCGACTCCAACTATCTAACCCACGTGAATACGTGACAAATGAATCTTTTTCGAACTACCACAATTCCTAAGTTTGGAATCATCTCGTTTATTTTCATAGCACGCATCCTTTTAATACGTTTGAAGTGCATGTATTTAAAAAAGATACCGAGTTGCATTATTTTATTTTTCGAAAAAGATGAAACACTGAGTATTTTTAATTACACTCCCAAGTTTTTTTTTTTTTAATTTGCTAAAAAACAATTGGAATTTAATCGGGTTTTGGATGTGTTTGGCCCTTCATTGTATCGGGCTGGGCTGGCCATTGCTTGTGTAGGGTCGGCCCACTACATGAGAAAAAGAGGAACGGAATGGAAAAGATAAGAATAAATTATGGTCAACGTGGGTAGAAGTTTCAACATCTAAAAGAGCAATGGAGGTTTTCGTTACCATTAAAAAAAAAAGGAATTATGGAAATGGATGGGAAATCTCATGTTAGATAACTTGAAAAAATTAGTGAAAAAAGTAAACTAATTAACCAATGTTGCGTTAAAGCATTAGTTAGTAAAAAATCACAGCTTGTAATAGCATTGTGAAAACAAGTAATTTGAATTTCGATAATGCAACGACAAGTAATTGACTAAAAGAGTTAAAAATATAAAAATATCTTGACTAATTTGAATTTTAAATATGCAGTTAAAAGAAAATAATGCTATTGAAGAAAAAAAAAAAACAGGTGGCAATAGGATTACAATGGAGCCATCAGGACTCTTGACATTTGTTATTAAACTTAGCGGCGAGTTCAAAAAAATCTGTGATGGACAGCAAATAAATTAACATGAAAACTAAATATTCACAATAGAATGAAAATTTCGGGTTTCAAAAAAAAATTATATTATATCTAAGTGAAAGTTTTGAAAGCTCAACAGCAATCTAGTAATAAAGCTTGAAGCCTGATTCAGCGTTGACAGTCGAAGAGTTTATATATCTCCATTAACTCGTGACCCAAAAAACTTCCATTATTCTTAAAATTTAAGCAATAGTAATGAAACAACCCACGCTTTGCCATGCTTGACTTAAAAAAATAAATGTTGATGATTTTCTATCTCCAACAAGAGTGAAATAAGCCAACAACCCTTTTACTATAAGAGTTGTACTCAGTTTATAATATAGTCCGTAAATAAAGAAATTAAATGTGTGAAACTGATCTTCAACAAATAACATTGATAAAATATCTATTCAAAATGCTTATCCTTGGGATAAAATTTTATTTGATACCAATTCGCTTGTACTAAAATTTTATTCAAATGTGAAGGATGTTACCAAAAAAGAGCCATGTAATAGTTTTACAAAGAGAAAAATTGAAAGTGAAAATGAAAAAAGAAGAAGAAGAAAATGAAAGGTTTCGTATTTGATTTCTGCTGGTTAATTTTTGGAAAATGTATTTTTTTTTTTTTATCGGTCCTACTCTATTCTATTTTAACGCTCACTCTCAAATCCCACTACCAAGCCAACTTTTGCAGCATAGGCTACGGACACAGAAGAAGGTAGGAAAGGAGGACTCGAGGGGCAAATCCATCTTCATTAATTTGGCATTGATCTCCTCCGTCTTCTCTCCCCACGTCCCGCCTCGGTTCCACTTGTTTTCACCATATTATAATGATTGAAATTAAACAAGAGAATAATCGTCCCTTATTTTTTGCCCGTGGAAGATCTTGTGATGGATGCTTTTCAATTTAATAAGATGCATGAAATAAATGTTCACCGAAAAAAAAAGAAAAAGGAATGACAAGCTTCGACCCAAAAAGATAAAAAATAGAAAAAGAAAATAGAAACGAGCAGAACTGGAATGAAATGGGTTAAGGATGTCATCATGTGTCTCTCTCTTTCTATTCTGTCATTATGCTTTTGGTTTGAATTCCGTCATCATGGCACGGGCCTCACAGATTTTATGGGAACATAAGAAAAGGAGAAGGTGTGTAATAAGAGTATATTTGTTAATATTTTTGTTCCAATAAATAATTTCTTTTTAAAAATAATTTTTTTATTTTTATTTCTAGAAAATTTTAAGTAAAACAACTCATTTGGTGTTTATTTGGTAACTGACCAAACAATACCCGATTCTATTCTTTTGTCACATGAATAAAAAAAGAATAGAAATATGTTTGGTAAACTTTTTAATCCCGAGAATAGATTTGAAACGGAATCAAAGAGTTAATAAAAAATTGTTTATTTGTTCCCAAAATTAAGCCAATCCAAATTTATTTTTCTCTTTTATTCTTCTTCTTTTATCGCCACTGATCACCAATGACCGATTGGTCAAGGTTTGACGAGCTCGGCGGATGCTTACTTAGCTCAAGCAAGGTTGAGGCTCGCCTAGCCACTAGCAAGACTCAACCATGTCCAAATCTGGGGAGGACGAGCTTCGTTGGCCCTTACTAGATTTGGGCGAGGCTTGTCCTTGCCTAGTCAAGGCTCGACTAACAAGGCGTGGCCTCATCGAGGGCCAGTGATGCTCTAGCGAGGTCACTGACCCTTGTCTAGCCGATCATTGGTCATCTCAAGGCTAGTGATAGGCCAAAGTTTGAAGAAAAAGAAGAAGAGAAAAAAAAAAGTAATAAAATTATTTTTATTTTTAAATTGTTTCGGATTAGAAATTTTGAGGGCGGTGCCAAGTGCAATTTTATTTCAATAATATAAATTTTGAGCAGTTATTAAATGCTTTCAAATGCTTAGAAATTCGTTTAGGGAATAAAATAAAAAAATTATTTTTAATCAAAAATCATTCTCGAGAATAGAATGATTATGAAATAGGCCCTTGATAAATACATAAAATTTTATTCTGGAAATAAAAAAAGAACAAAAATGTGTTTGGCACAACCCATAAATTTTTTTTATGCCATAGAATTTCTTTTTATTTTTTTTAGAATTTTATTTTTTTTATTTTCTCTTTTTCCTCTCTTCTTTCTTCTCCTCTAGTCGATTAGTAATCGGCTAGAGGAAGAAGAAGAAAAGAAAAAAAGAACATACTTATTTCTAAAAATTGTTCATGAAAACAAGAAGTTACTTTTTTCTACTTATTATTTTTATTTCAAATCTATTCCCTAATTACTTTTTTTAGTTTGGGGAATATAAATTTTTCTATTTCTTGTTTTTGTTTCAAATATATTCCCGACTATTTTTCTATTTTGGGAAATAGAAAAATTAATTGACGTTATTAAATGGATTTTCGTTTTTTTCTATTATGAAAAATAAAAGCCTTGTTTAGTAATGTTTTGTCTTTCCCAATTTATGTTCTTTTATTCTTCGGAATAAAAAAAAGAATGGAAATTTGTTTGATAATGTCAATTAATTTTTATTCCTTGAAATAAAAAAGTGGCCGATGAATAGATTTTGAATATAAATAAGAAGTAGAAAAAAAATAGTTTCTTATCACAGAAACAATTTCTAGAAATAATTTATTTTATTTTTCTTTTTTCTTTTCTTCTTATTTGCCAGCCGCCACCCCCCTCTGCCGCCCCTGGTCGATCGTCGTTGCCACCGATTAACTATCATTGCCGGTTGACCACGCGTCATTGATCGCGATCGCCGCTCGATTGACCGGCGACTACTGTCGTTCGGCCACCGTCGATGACCATTGACGCCGCCGATTCTTTGCGCCCGATCAACTACGGCCCTTTGCCACCCACCGCCGATGACCATTGATGCTACCACCGGCCGGCCTGGCCAACCAATCGCCGCGCCGTTGCCAACCATCGCGCTTGCCGCCTGGTTGATCACCACGGTCGAAGACCTCTATCACCACCGCCCGCCTATGACGCCGACTGTCACTCAATGCCACCATCGATTGTCCATCAATCTTGATCCTTTTAAGGTTTTTTAATTTAAGATCTCAAACTTAAAGTTAATGCGTGAACTAATATAGAAAGAGACTTCCAATTTAAGTCTTGTCTTGTGATAAGGGTGCTTGAGATCGTGATATTTAAAGAATGATAAGCAATTCTTTCCAAATTGAGAAATATTTCGCTTGGAAACATAGACAATGAAATTCCTATATATTGAAATGAAATCGAACAAAAAGAAATAAATTGAGTATAGCGCATTAGGAGTTGGAAGTGTGAATTTTATTGATCCCCGTCAAATCCTAGCTAGCAGCAAGGGCATTTTTCATAGTGTATCTAATTTATAATATTGTCATGACTGGTGATAAATACTTAATACTCAATAGAACAAGCGGAAAAACAAGTGTCAATTATTCATTATTGCGGTCGCTTTAGAATTCAATCTGATTGTTCTTACTTACGTAAATAATTAGCCCCCTTGCTAGGTCGATCGAATGATGTTAGCGTTCAATTATTAGATGTGAGGATCAAGACACGCTTTGAAAGCAATATTTCTCAATATATCTCATAAGAATTTCGCCAAATTTTGGGTTAACAAGATGATCTATCGAGGCCAATGTTCAACTCCGATTATCCGATCCACTTGCATGCGTCACAAATGATTTTTTTAAAATTACCATAATCCTTAATGTTGGAATTATCTCGTTTATTTTTATGATACTCGTCATCTTATTTGATTCTTTTAATACGTTTGAACAAAATTTATTTTAAAACGAGACCCGTGTCGCCATTATTTCAAAAAAATATGATTTTGTCGATAAGAGGCTATGATGAAACACTGCGCGAGTAGCAGACTCCCGAGTTTTAGAACCCTTGCCGCGGAGCACGTGTTTAATTTGTAAAAGAGCACTCGAAATTCAATCGGGTTTTGCGTATTTTGCCCCGTGATCGTATCGGGCTGGGCCGGCCATTGCTTGCGTCCGGTCGGGCTCACTACATGAGAAAAAGTAACGGAACGGAAAAGATGAGAATAAAATATGGTCAACATGGGATAGAAGTTTCAACACATGTAAAAGAGCACTCGAAAGTCTTTATCAGTGTTGTTCTTGCTCACCTCCTTGTCCATTTTTGTAGCATATAAATTTCTTCTTGTTTCCCTTCAGGAAGAGTGCGAGTATGTGACGGGCTTAGCCCAACCTGCTTTTCTCCAAGTGCTAGATTTTTCTGATCCAGTGGAGGTAGATGCTTTCCCTGCACCATTAACATGTCTCGTACGGGCAATAGCTTAACTAATTAACTCGATCACGGAGAGGTCTATTCGTGTTATATGTTCCATGTTTCCCCAACTCGAGAGTTTCTTGAGAGACTTCAATGCAAGGCCGAAATGCCGCGTGTTATAAGAAGGCTGCATTCACACCTAATGTCCATTTTGATACGCAAAAACTTAAGAACGTACAAAAAAAATTTCATGCTCGTCTCTTTTCCCCCGCCCACCATCAAAAGGAAACAGAAACGGAAGCCTGAAATGACCTACGCAAGGAAGACTTGGTGGCGAGAACAGAGTGGTGGAAGACTCTGCATGAACGGTAGAGTAAACCTGTCGAGATCTCTCATCTTTAGAGAGAGAAACTTTGGATTGTATTTCACTTTTGAATGAAATGAGTACAATAAGGGGAGGAGACTCCTATATATATAAATATAAGGCAAACCGTATCCGTAGATCTCTCATCGATCTTCTCATACCACCGTTGCTGATCGATTGCTTCTGATCTTGAATCGTTACATTGAGGCATCTTCTTCGGCTGCGAGCGGTGATACAAGCTTGAATCGCTTGAATATATACATCGGAGAATACCTGCTTGAATTAGATGATCTCGCAGGCAAATTCAAGGATAAGGCTAAGAAGGAAAGGGGCCTCCCTCTAGTTGATTTTGTTGATAAATGGATTTGTCTGACGAGCTTTTTTTGGAGAACATGCCCCTCTTCATTGCAAGTAATTTCTTTATCAGTGTCGTTCTTGCTCACCTCCTTGTCCATTTTTATAGCATATAAGTTTCTTCTTGTTTCCCTTCAGGAAGAGTGCGAGTACGTGATAGGCTTAGCCCAACCTCCTTTTCTCTAAGTGCTAGATTTTTCTGATCCAGTGGAGGTAGATGCTTTCCCTGCACCATTAACATGTCTCGGATGGGCAATTGCTTAACTAATTAGCTCGATTACGGAGATGTCTATTCGTGTTATATGTTGCATGTTTCCCCAACTCGAGAGTTTCTTGAGAGACTTCAATGCAAGGTCAAAATGCCGCGTGTTATAAGAAGGCCGCATTCACATCTAATGTCCATTTTGATATGTGAAAACTTAAGAACGTACAAGAAAAATTTCATGCTCGTTTCTTTCCCCCCGCCCACCATCAAAAGGAAACAGAAACGGAAGCTGAAATGACCTACGCAAGGAGGACTTGGTGGCGAGAGCAGTGGTGGAAGACCCTGCATGAACGGTAGAGTAAACCTCTCGAGATCTCTCCTCTTTAGAGAGAGAAGCTTTGGATTGTATTTCACTTTTGAATGAGAAGAGTACAATGAGGGGGAGGAGACTCCTATATATATATATACAAGGCAAACCGTATCCGTAGATCTCTCATTGATCTTCTCATACCACTGTTACTGATCGATTGCTTCTGATCTTGAATCGTTACATTGAGGCATCCTCTTCGGTTGCAAGCGGTGATACGAGCTTGAATCGCTCGAATATATACATCGGGGAATACCGTCGCCTGCTTGGATTGGATGATCTCGCAGGCGAATTCAAGGATAAGGGCGAGAAGGAAATGTGCCTCCCTCCAGTTGATTTTGTTTATAAATAGATTTGTCTGACGAGCTTTTTTTGGAGAACGTGCCATTCTTCCTTGCAAGTAAGTTTTTTTATCAGTGTCGTTCTTGCTCACCTCCTTGTCCATTTTTGTAGCATATAAGTTTTTTCTTGTTTCCCTTCAGGAAGAGTGCGAGGCTTAGCCCAACCTCATTTTCTCCAAGTGCTAGATTTTTTTGATCCAGTGGAGGTTGATGCTTTCCTTGCACCATTAACATGTCTCGAAGGGCCAATAGCTTAACTAATTAGCTCGATCACGGAGAGGTCTATTCGTGTTATATGTTGCATGTTTCCCCAACTCGAGAGTTTCTTGAGAGACTTCAATGCAAGGTTGAAATGCCGCGTGTTATAAGAATGCCGCATTCACATCTAATGTCCATTTTGATATGTGAAAACTTAAGAACGTACAAGAAAATTTCATGCTCGTCTCTTTCACCCCGCCCACCATCAAAAGGAAATAGAAACGGAAGCCTGAAATGACCTACGCAAGGAGGACTTGGTGGCGAGAACAGAGTGGTGGAAGACCCTGCATGAACGGTAGAGTAAACCTCTCGAGATCTCTCCTCTTTAGAGAGAGAAGCTCTAGATTGTATTTCACTTTTGAATGAGATAAGTACAATGAGGGGGAGGAGACTCCTATATATATATAAATACAAGGCAAACCGTATCCGTAGATCTCTCATCGATCTAACGGTGGAGATCGCATCTCCCCAACTACCATCTACTCGCATTTATTACATACGTGTACAATTACTGTATCGCCCGCCTCTAGGAGTATTCTAGAAGACTCGAGAAAACCTTAGGACTCAAGGATACAAGCCGAGGGTCGCTTGTTCCATGGATGTGTCACGGCCGTCATTTAGAACCATTTTGGATTGGGCTTTCCTTCGGGCCGTGACACCAACATGTAGGTTAGAAGAGAGAAAGAAAATTATTATTATTAATTATTATTTTTGTAAAAGCTCCCATCTTGGGGAACGTAGAAGATAACATGCAGGCTGGCTAGAAGAAGGGGAAGCCGGCCCCACAGCTCCATGTGGGTTCATATGGCGCTTCATGACTGGTTTGGAGCCAGTGCTTCGGGACCATGCTTTTTTGTTCAAATTCGTGGGCCCCATAGATTTTATGGGGAATATAACGAAAATGAAGAAGAAGTAATAATAAATGATATTACGACGTTTTCACTTCTCACTGCCGTACATCTTTCATCTAGCAAAGCAAAGCGAAACACAGGGCAAGAGTAAGCGGCAATCCACGGCCTGCAAGCAAAGTTCGGAGGGAGAGGGAGGAAACCTAAAGCCGTGTCCACGATGTTTCACGCGTTTTCTGTTTGAGACTACGAGAGGCGGAGACAATCTGGAGAGTTCCCGCTCTCCACCACGTCCGAGGAGTATATATACCCCCTTCCCTCAAATTTTCTCCCGCCTTGCTCGCCCTCATTTTTTTCTGGAAAATTCATCCGCCATGAGTGACCGAGAGAAATCTGATGATGAGCCTGCTCCTCTGCCGCTGCCTATCAGGTACTTCCTCCTCCTTCTAGTTCAAGCTCATCAAGATCTCCTCCTCTTCCTGCTTTTTCTTCTTGACGATGGTCTCTGCCTTCTCGATCGCGAGTCCTGAGGTGGCGGCTCCTCAGGTTAGGAACTCGTCTTCTTATACCACCGTTGCTGATCGATTGCTTCCGATCTTGAATCGTTACATTGAGACATCTTCTTCTGCTGCAAGCGGTGATATGAGCTTGAATCGCTAGAATATATACATCGAGGAATACCTTCGCCTACCTTGGATTGGATGATCTCGCAGGCGAATTCAAGGATAAGGCTGAGAAGGAGGGGCCTCCCTCCAGTTGATTTCGTTGATAAATGAATTTGTCGACGAGCTTTTTTGGAGAACGTGCCCCTCTTCCTTGCAAGTAAGTTCTCTATTAGTGTCGTTCTTGCTCGCCTCCTTGTCCATTTTTGTAGCATATAAGTTTCTTTTTCTTTTTCTTTTTTCTTTTTTTACAGGATGGAGAGATAGTTGCGCTGAATGCAAGCGTCGAGAAATACCTGAAGTACCTCAAAATTAAGGTCAAGAGCTTCAATGCAAAAGCAACTTCCGGACATCTTGTCGGGACAAGTACTCTCATTCTCAAGTAGAATGCACTAGTCTATTCGGTGCTCAGTCGGTTCATGGGGGGGAAGCCTTCAAGCATTTGCATTTGTAAAGCCTTGGAGTGGCTTTGATTGACAATACAGGTTTGATTCATCGTACTACTACACGAAACACCAGAATAATGCGAGAAATTTTTCTTGAGTTGTAAGAAGACTGAATAAAGCCAAAAACTCGATGGCCGATTGTACGTCCTTCCCTTCAAGAAGAATGCAAGTACGTGACGGGCTTAGCCCCACCTCCTTTTCTCCAAGTGCTAGATTTTCTGATCCAGTGGAGGTAGATGCTTTCCCTGCACCATTAACATGTCTCGGACGGGCAATAGCTTAACTAATTAGCTCGATCACGGAGAGGTCTATTCGTGTTATATGTTGCATGTTTCCCCAACTTGAGAGTTTCTTGAGAGACTTCAATGCAAGGTCGAAATGCCGCGTGTTATAAGAAGGCCGCATTCACACCTAATGTCCATTTTGATACATGAAAACTTAAGAATGTACAAGAAAAATTTCATGCTTGTCTCTTTCCCCCGCCCACCATTAAAAGGAAACAGAAACGGAAGCTTCTGAAATGACCTACGCAAGGAAGACTTGGTGGCGAAACGAGTGGTGGAAGACCCTGCATGAACGGTAGAGTAAAACTCTCGAGATCTCTCCTCTTTAGAGAGAGAAGCTCTGGATTGTATTTCACTTTTGAATGAGATGAGTACAATGATGGGGAGGAGACTCCTATATATACAAATACAAGGCAAACCGTATCCGTAGATCTCTCATCGATCAAACGGTGGAGATCGTATCTCCCCAACTACCATCTACCCGCATTTATTACATACGTGTACAATTACCGTATCGCTCGCCTCCAGGAGTATTCTAGAAGACTTGAGAAACCCTAGGACTCAGGGATACAAGCCGAGGGTCGCTTGTTCCACGAATGTGTCACAGCTGTCATTTAGAACCCTTTTGGATTGGGCTTTCCTTCGGGCCGTGACACTAGCATGTAGGCTAGAAGAGAGAAAGAAAATTATTATTATTATTATTGTAAAAACTCCCTTCTTAGAGAGCGTAGAGGATAGCATGCAGGCTGGGTAGAAGAGGGGGAAGCCGACCCCACAGCTCCACGTGGGTCCATATGGCGCTTCATGATTGGTTCGAAGCCAATTCTCCGGGACCATGCTTTTTTGTTCGAATTCACGGGCCTCATAGATTTTATGAAGAATATAACGAAAAGGAAGAAGTAATAATAAATGATACTACAACGTTTTCACTTCTCGTTGCCGGACATCTTTCATCTAGCAAAGCAAAGCGAAACATAAGGCAAGAGTAAGCGGCAATCCACGGCTTGCGAGCAAAGTTTGAAGGGAGAGAAGGAGGGAAACCTAGAGCCGCGTCCACAAGGGTTCACGCGTTTTCTATTCGAGACTACGAGAGGTGGAGGCGATCTGGAGAGTTCCCACTCTCCACCACGTCCAAGGAGTATATATACCCCTCTCCCTCAAATTTCCTCCCGCCTTCCTCGCCCTCATTTTTCTCGCAAGATTCATCCACCATGAGTGATCGGGAGAAATCGACGATGAGCACGCTACTCCGTCGCTGCACTGTTAGGTACTTCCTCCTCCTTCTTCAAGTTCAAGCTCATCAAGATCTCCTCCTCCTCCTGCTTTTTCTTCTTCTTCTTCTTGACAACGGTCTCTGCCTTCTCGATCGCGAATCCTGAGGTGGCGGCTCCTCAGGTTAGGAACTCGTCTTCTCATACCACCGTTCGATCGATTGCTTCCGATCTTGAATCGTTACATTGAGGCATCTTCTTCTGCTGCAAGCGGTGATATGTGCTTGAATCGCTAGAATATATACATCGAGGAATACCTTCGCCTGCTTGAATTGGATGATCTCGCAGGCGAATTCAAGGATAAGGCTGAGAATGAGGGGCCTCCCTCCAGTTGATTTCGTTGATAAATGGATTTGTCTGACGAGCCTTTTTTGGAGAATGTGCCCCTCTTCCTTGCAAGTAATTTCTTTAGCAGTGTCGTTCTTGCTCACCTCCTTGTCCATTTTTATAGCATATAAGTTTCTTCTTGTTTCCCTTCAGGAAGAGTGCGAGTACGTGACGGGCTTAGCCCAACCTCCTTTTCTCTAAGTGCTAGATTTTTCTGATCCAGTAGAGGTAGATGCTTTCCTTGCACCATTAACATGTCTTGGATGGGCAATTGCTTAACTAATTAGCTCGATTACGGAGATGTCTATTCGTGTTATATGTTGCATGTTTCCCAACTCGAGAGTTTCTTGAGAGACTTCAATGCAAGGTCGAAATGCCGCGTGTTATAAGAAGGCCGCATTCACACCTAATGTCCATTTTGATACGAAAACTTAAGAACGTACAAAAAAAATTTCATGCTCATCTCTTTTGCCCCGCCCACCATCAAAAGGAAACAGAAACGGAAGCCTGAAATGACCTACGCAAGGAAGACTTGGTGGCGAGAAGAGAGTGGTGGAAAACCCTGCATGAACGGTAGAGTAAACCTGTCGAGTTCTCTTATCTTTAGAGAGAGAAGTTTTGGATTGTATTTCACTTTTGAATGAAATGAGTACAATAAGGGGAGGAGACTCCTATATATATAAATACAAGGCAAACCGTATCCGTAGATCTCTCATCGATCTTCTCATACCACCGTTGCGATCGATTGCTTCGATCTTGAATCGTTACATTGAGGCATCTTCTTCGGCTGCGGCGGTGATACAAGCTTGAATCGCTTGAATATATACATCGGAGAATACCATCGCCTGCTTGGATTGGATGATCTCGCAGGCGAATTCAAGGATAAGGCTGAGAAGGAAAGGGGCCTCCAGTTGATTTTGTTGATAAATGGATTTGTCTAACGAGCTTTTTTTGGAGAACGTGCCCCACTTCCTTGCAAGTAATTTCTTTATCAGTGTCGTTCTTGCTCACCCCCTTGTGCATTTTTGTAGCATATAAGTTTCTTCTTGTTTCCCTTCAGGAAGAGTGCGAGTATGTGACGGGCTTAGCCCAACCTCATTTTCTCTAAGTGCTAGATTTTTCTGATCCAGTGGAGGTAGATGCTTGGTGCACCATTAACATGTCTCGGACGAGCAATTGCTTAACTAATTAGCTCGATTACGGAGATGTCTATTTGTGTTATATGTTGCATGTTTCCCCAACTCGAGAGTTTCTTGAGAGACTTCAATGCAAGGTCGAAATGCCGCGTGTTCTAAGAAGGCCGCATTCACATCTAATGTCCATTTTGATATGTGAAAACTTAAGAACGTAGAAGAAAAATTTCATGCTCGTCTCTTTTGCCCCGCCCACCATCAAAAGGAAACAGAAACGGAAGCCTGAAATGACCTACGCAAGGAGGACTTGGTGGCGAGAACAGAGTGGTGGAAGACCATGCATGAACGGTAGAGTAAACCTGTCGAGATCTCTCATCTTTAGAGAGAGAAGCTCTGGATTGTATTTCACTTTTGAATGAGATGAGTACAATGAGGGGAGGAGACTCCTATATATATAAATACAAGGCAAACCGTATCCGTAGATCTCTCATCGATTTTCTCATATCACCGTTGCTGATCGATTGCTTCTGATCTTGAATCGTTACATTAAGGCATCTTCTTTAGTTGCAAGCGGTGATACGAGCTTGAATCGCTTGAATATATACATCGGAGAATACCGTCGCCTGCTTGGATTGGATGATCTCGCGGGCGGAATTCAAGGATAAGGCTGAGAAGGAGGGGCCTCCCTCCATTTGATTTCGTTGATAAATGGATTTGTCGACGAGCTTTTTTGGAGAACGTGCCCCTCTTCCTTGCAAGTAAGTTCTCTACTAGTGTCGTTCTTGCTCGCCTCCTTGTCCATTTTTGTAGCATATAACTTTCTTCTTGTTTTTTTTTTTTTTTTTTTTACAGGATGGAGAGATAGTAGCGCTGAATGCAAGCGTCGAGAAATACCTGAAGTACCTCAAAATTAAGGTCAAGAGCTTCAATGCAAAAGCAACTTCCGGACATCTTGTCGGGACAAGTACTCTCATTCGCAAGTGGAATGCACTAGTCTATTCGGTGCTCCAGTCTGGTTCATGGGGGGAAGCCTTCAAGCAGCTGTAGCTGTAAAGCCTTGGAGTGGCTTTGATTGACAATACAGGTTTGATTCATCGTACTACTACACAGAAACACTAGAATAACGACGAAATTTTTCTTGAGTTGTAAGAAGACTGAATAAAGCCAAAAACTCGATGGTCGATTGTACGTCCTTCCCTTCAGGAAGAATGCAAGTACGTGACGGGCTTAGCCCCACCTCCTTTTCTCCAAGTGCTAGATTTTCTGATCCAGTGGAGGTAGATGCTTTCCCTGCACCATTAACATGTCTCGAACGAGCAATAGCTTAACTAATTAGCTCGATCACGGAGAGGTCTATTCGTGTTATATGTTGCATGTTTCCCCAACTTGAGAGTTTCTTGAGAGACTTCAATGCAAGGTCGAAATGCCGCGTGTTATAAGAAGGCCGCATTCACACCTAATGTCCATTTTGATACATGAAAACTTAAGAACGTACAAGAAAAATTTCATGCTCGTCTCTTTCCCCCCGCCCACCATTAAAAGGAAACAGAAACGGAAGCCTGAAATGACCTACGCAAGGAGGACTTGGTGGCGAGAACAGAGTGGTGGAAGACCCTGCATGAACGGTAGAGTAAAACTCTCGAGATCTCTCCTCTTTAGAGAGAGAAGCTCTGGATTGTATTTCACTTTTGAATGAGATGAGTACAATGATGGGGAGGAGACTCCTATATATACAAATACAAGGCAAACTGTATCTGTAGATCTTTCCTCGATCTAACGGTGGAGATCCCATCTCCCCAACTCCGATTTACCCGCATTTATTACATAAGTGTACAATTATCGTATCGCTCGCCTCCAGGAGTATTTAGAAAACTCGAGAAAATTCCTAGGACTTCGGGAATACAAGCTGAGGGTCGCTTGTTCCACGGATGAGT
This sequence comes from Eucalyptus marginata, assembly GCA_014182565.1. Lineage (NCBI taxonomy): Eukaryota > Viridiplantae > Streptophyta > Magnoliopsida > Myrtales > Myrtaceae > Eucalyptus > Eucalyptus marginata. Next base: position 27,957,789 of record CM024590.1, read on the forward strand.
TATGGCTGTCGTTTAGAACCCTCTTGGATCGGGCCTTCTTTCGGGCCGTGACAACCGGCATGTAGGCTAGAAGAGAGAAAGAAAATTATTATTATTATTATTATTATTATTATTATTATTATTATTATTATTATTATTATTGTAAAAACTCCCTTCTTGGAGAGCGTAGAGGATAGCATGTAGGCTGGCTAGAAGAGGGGGAAGTCGACCCCACAGCTCCACGTGGGTCCATATGGCGCTTCATGATTGGTTCGAAGCCAGTTCTCCGGGACCATGCTTTTTTGTTCGAATTCACGGGCCTCATAGATTTTATGGAGAATATAACGAAAAGGAAGAAGAAGTAATAATAAATGATACTACGACGTTTTCACTTCTCGTTGCTTAGGACATCTTTCATCTAGCAAAGCAAAGCGAAACATAGGGCGAGTAGCGACAATCCACGGCTTGCGAGCAAAGTTCGAAGGGAGAGAGGGAGGGAAACCTAGAGCCACGTCCACAATGGTTCATGCGTTTCTATTCGAGACTACGAGAGGCGGAGGCGATCGGAGAGTTCCCACTCTCCACCACGTCCGAGGAGTATATATACCCCTCTCCCTCAAATTTCCTCCCGCCTTCCTCGCCCTCATTTTTCTCTGCAAGATTCATCCACCATGAGTGATCGGGAGAAATCTGACGATGAGCCTACTACTCCGTCGCTGCCTGTTAGGTACTTCCTCCTCCTTCTTCAAGTTCAAGCTCATCAAGATCTCCTCCTCCTCCTGCTTTTTCTTCTTCTTCTTCTTGACAACGGTCTCGCCTTCTCGATCGCGAATCTGAGGTGGCGGCTCCTCAGGTTAGGAACTCGTCTTCTCATACCACCGTTGCTGATCGATTGCTTCCGATCTTGAATCGTTACATTGAGGCATCTTCTTCTGCTGCAAGCGGTGATATGTGCTTGAATCGCTAGAATATATACATCGAGGAATACCTTCGCCTGCTTGAATTGGATGATCTCGCGGGCGGAATTCAAGGATAAGGCGAGAATGAGGGGCCTCCCTCCAGTTGATTTCGTTGATAAATGGATTTGTCGACGAGCCTTTTTGGAGAATGTGCCCCTCTTCCTTGCAAGTAATTTCTTTAGCAGTGTCGTTCTTGCTCACCTCCTTGTCCATTTTTATAGCATATAAGTTTCTTCTTGTTTCCCTTCAGGAAGAGTGCGAGTACGTGACGGGCTTAGCCCAACCTCCTTTTCTCTAAGTGCTAGATTTTTCGATCCGGTAGAGGTAGATGCTTTCCTTGCACCATTAACATGTCTTGGATGGGCAATTGCTTAACTAATTAGCTCGATTACGGAGATGTCTATTCGTGTTATATGTTGCATGTTTCCCCAACTCGAGAGTTTCTTGAGAGACTTCAATGCAAGGTCGAAATGCCGCGTGTTATAAGAAGGCCGCATTCACACCTAATGTCCATTTTGATACACGAAAACTTAAGAACGTACAAAAAAAATTTCATGCTCATCTCTTTTGCCCCGCCCACCATCAAAAGGAAACAGAAACGGAAGCCTGAAATGACCTACGCAAGGAAGACTTGGTGGCGAGAAGAGAGTGGTGGAAAACCCTGCATGAACGGTAGAGTAAACCTGTCGAGTTCTCTTATCTTTAGAGAGAGAAGTTTTGGATTGTATTTCACTTTTGAATGAAATGAGTACAATAAGGGAGGAGACTCCTATATATATAAATACAAGGCAAACCGTATCCGTAGATCTCTCATCGATCTTCTCATACCACCGTTGCTGATCGATTGCTTCTGATCTTGAATCGTTACATTGAGGCATCTTCTTCGGCTGCGAGCGGTGATACAAGCTTGAATCGCTTGAATATATACATCGGAGAATACCATCGCCTGCTTGGATTGGATGATCTCGCAGGCGAATTCAAGGATAAGGCTGAGAAGGAAAGGGGCCTCCGGTTGATTTTGTTGATAAATGGATTTGTCGACGAGCTTTTTTGGAGAACGTGCCCCACTTCCTTGCAAGTAATTTCTTTATCGGTGTCGTTCTTGCTCACCCCCTTGTGCATTTTTGTAGCATATAAGTTTCTTCTTGTTTCCCTTCGGGAAGAGTGCGAGTATGTGACGGGCTTAGCCCAACCTCATTTTCTCTAAGTGCTAGATTTTTTCGATCCGGTGGAGGTAGATGCTTGGTGCACCATTAACATGTCTCGGACGAGCAATTGCTTAACTAATTAGCTCGATTACGGAGATGTCTATTTGTGTTATATGTTGCATGTTTCCCCAACTCGAGAGTTTCTTGAGAGACTTCAATGCAAGGTCGAAATGCCGCGTGTTCTAAGAAGGCCGCATTCACATCTAATGTCCATTTTGATATGTGAAAACTTAAGAACGTAGAAGAAAATTTCATGCTCGTCTCTTTTGCCCCGCCCACCATCAAAAGGAAACAGAAACGGAAGCTTGAAATGACCTACGCAAGGAGGACTTGGTGGCGAGAACAGAGTGGTGGAAGACCATGCATGAACGGTAGAGTAAACCTGTCGAGATCTCTCATCTTTAGAGAGAGAAGCTCTGGATTGTATTTCACTTTTGAATGAGATGAGTACAATGAGGGGGAGGAGACTCCTATATATATAAATACAAGGCAAACCGTATCCGTAGATCTCTCATCGATTTTCTCATATCACCGTTGCGATCGATTGCTTCGATCTTGAATCGTTACATTAAGGCATCTTCTTTAGTTGCAAGCGGTGATACGAGCTTGAATCGCTTGAATATATACATCGGAGAATACCGTCGCCTGCTTGGATTGGATGATCTCGCAGGCGAATTCAAGGATAAGGCTGAGAAGGAGGGGCCTCCCTCCATTTGATTTCGTTGATAAATGGATTTGTCTGACGAGCTTTTTTTGGAGAACGTGCCCCTCTTCCTTGCAAGTAAGTTCTCTACTAGGATGGAGAGATAGTAGCGCTGAATGCAAGCGTCGAGAAATACAGAAGTACCTCAAAATTAAGGTCAAGAGCTTCAATGCAAAAGCAACTTCCGGACATCTTGTCGGGACAAGCTCTCTCGTTCGCAAGTGGAATGAACTCGTCTATCCAGTGCTCAAATTTGGTTCATGGGAGAAGCGGCTGCAGCTGTAAAGCCTTGGAGCGGCTTTGACTGACAATGCAGGTTTGATTCATCGTACTACTACATAGAAACACCAGAATAACGACGAAATTTTTCTTGAGTTGTAAGAAGACTGAATAAAGCCAAAACTCGATGGTCGATTGTACGTCCTTCCCTTCGGGAAGAATGCAAGTACGTGACGGGCTTAGCCCCACCTCCTTTTCTCCAAGTGCTAGATTTTCTGATCCGGTGGAGGTAGATGCTTTCCCTGCACCATTAACATGTCTCAACGAGCAATAGCTTAACTAATTAGCTCGATCACGGAGAGGTCTATTCGTGTTATATGTTGCATGTTTCCCAACTTGAGAGTTTCTTGAGAGACTTCAATGCAAGGTCGAAATGCCGCGTGTTATAAGAAGGCCGCATTCACACCTAATGTCCATTTTGATACATGAAAACTTAAGAACGTACAAGAAAAATTTCATGCTCGTCTCTTTCCCCCCGCCCACCATTAAAAGGAAACAGAAACGGAAGCCTGAAATGACCTACGCAAGGAGGACTTGGTGGCGAGAACAGAGTGGTGGAAGACCCCGCATGAACGGTAGAGTAAAAACTCTCGAGATCTCTCCTCTTTAGAGAGAAGCTCTGGATTGTATTTCACTTTTGAATGAGATGAGTACAATGATGGGGAGGAGACTCCTATATATACAAATACAAGGCAAACCGTATCCGTAGATCTCTCATCGATCTAACGGTGGAGATCGTATCTCCCCAACTACCATCTACCCGCATTTATTACATACGTGTACAATTACCGTATCGCTCGCCTCCAGGAGTATTCTAGAAGACTCGAGAAATCCTAGGACTCGGGGATACAAGCCGAGGGTCGCTTGTTCCACGAATGTGTCACGGCTGTCATTTAGAACCCTTTTGGATCGGGCTTTCCTTCGGGCCGTGACACTGGCATGTAGGCTAGAAGAGAGAAAGAAATTATTATTATTATTATTATTATTATTATTATTATTATTATTATTATTATTATTATTATTATTATTGTAAAAACTCCCTTCTTGGAGAGCGTAGAGGATAGCATGTAGGCTGGCTAGAAGAGGGGAAGTCGACCCCACGGCTCCACGTGGGTCCATATGGCGCTTCATGATTGGTTGAAGCGTTCTCCGGGACCATGCTTTTTTGTTCGAATTCACGGGCCTCATAGATTTTATGGAGAATATAACGAAAAGGAAGAAGAAGTAATAATAAATGATACTACGACGTTTTCACTTCTCGTTGCCGGACATCTTTCATCTAGCAAAGCAAAGCGAAACATAGGGCCAGAGTAAGCGACAATCCACGGCTTGCGAGCAAAGTTCGAAGGGAGAGAGGGAGGGAAACCTAGAGCCACGTCCACAATGGTTCATGCGTTTTCTATTCGAGACTACGAGAGGCGGAGGCGATCTGGAGAGTTCCCACTCTCCACCACGTCCGAGGAGTATATATACCCCTCTCCCTCAAATTTCCTCCCGCCTTCCTCGCCCTCATTTTTCTCGCAAGATTCATCCACCATGAGTGATCGGGAGAAATCTCGACGATGAGCTCGCTCCTCCGTCGCTCGCCCTCGTTAGGTACTTCCTCCTCCTTCTTCAAGTTCAAGCTCATCAAGATCTCCTCCTCCTCCTGCTTTTCTTCTTCTTCTTCTTCTTGACAACGGTCTCTGCCTTCTCGATCGCGAATCCTGAGGTGGCGACTCCTCAGGTTAGGAACTCGTCTTCTCATACCACCGTTGCTGATCGATTGCTTCCGATCTTGAATCGTTACATTGAGGCATCTTCTTTTGCTGCAAGCGGTGATATGAGCTTGAATCGCTAGAATATATACATCGAGGAATACTTTCGCCTGCTTGAATTGGATGATCTCGCAGGCGAATTCAAGGATAAGGCTGAGAAGGAGGGGCCTCCCTCCAGTTGATTTCGTTGATAAATGAATTTGTCTGACGAGCTTTTTTTGGAGAACGTGCCCCTCTTCCTTGCAAGTAAGTTCTCTACTAGTGTCGTTCTTGCTCGCCTCCTTGTCCATTTTTGTAGCATATAAGTTTCTTTTTGTTTTTTGTTTTTTACAGGATGGAGAGATAGTAGCGCTGAATGCAGGCGTCGAGAAATACCTGAAGTACCTCAAAATTAAGGTCGAGAGCTTCAATGCAAAAGCAACTTCCGGACATCTTGTCGGGACAAGTACTCTCATTCGCAAGTGGAAAGCACTAGTCTATTCGGTGCTAGCCTGGTTCATGGGGAAGCCTTCAAGCAGCTGCACTGTAAAGCCTTGGAGTGGCTTTAATTGACAATACGGGTTTGATTCATCGTACTACTACACAGAAACACTAGAATAACGACGAAATTTTTCTTGAGTTGTAAGAAGACTGAATAAAGCCAAAAACTCGATGGCCGATTGTACGTCCTTCCCTTCAGGAAGAATGCAAGTACGTGACGGGCTTAGCCCCACCTCCTTTTCTCCAAGTGCTAGATTTTCTGATCTAGTGGAGGTAGATGCTTTCCCCACACCATTAACATGTCTCGGACGGGCAATAGCTTAACTAATTAGCTCGATCACGGAGAGGTCTATTCGTGTTATATGTTGCATGTTTCCCCAACTCGAGAGTTTCTTGAGAGACTTCAATGCAAGGTTGAAATGCCGCGTGTTATAAGAAGGCCGCATTCACACTGAATGTCCATTTTGTTACGTGAAAACTTAAGCACGTACAAGAAAAATTTCATGCTCGTCTCTTTCCCCCCGCCCACCATAAAAAGGAAATAGAAACGAAAGCCTGAAATGACCTGCGCAAGGAGGACTTGGTGGTGAGAACAGAGTGGTGGAAGACCCTGCATGAACGGCAGAGTAAAACTCTCGAAATAAAAGCGGAAGGCCACAGTGGTACAAGTGCATATGATACAGAGATAGAACTGAAGCCGTCCCATTTACCCGCTTCCATCGAATCGAATATGACAAACTTCGAAAGCTAATTTAACAAGAAAAACCGTCGGTTTACTGCCGTATCTGCATCGACAAATTCCACCAAAGGTGCTGTGCGTGATGACTATCATTTGTCGCTAAGAATTCCTTTTGAAATATAGTTTTACTCCTGCGTATTTCTAGGACTAGTTGGCAATGTGGAGAAAGTTACTTGCGTTTTAATTGTCATCTGGTTTTAGAGTATGCTCATTTCCTTCACTGTGACCTCACCCGTCCAATCCAAACCACTGGCACAAAGTTCGAACTCATTTTCAGGCAATTACTCCCTCTTCTTCGATTTCATTTTGAAATTTTTATGGCTGGAGCTTGGCTTATTGAGCTCACAAAATTTTATGCTCCAACTCTATTCGCGTTATAGCCATATTATAAATGAACTTGAGCTTAAGCTTATTAAGCTCCAACTACCCGTGATTGGTCGCCATTAATCCCCATGGCTTAGAAGTACCACTCCATGTACCGTAGGAAATTGTCCACATCTTTGGCCACCCGCAAGCCTTTGAATTCCTTTGGCTTGGGTGCATCCGTTCGTGAACCTTGCACGGTGATCACCTTGTTCACGCGTGCAGCTTCCGATTCGGCAAGCTTCCCCTTTAGTTCGGCTATCTCTACGCGCATAGCCGCCGTCATGGCCTCTAGGGACTCATCCCGTTGTGCGAGTTCTTCCCTTAGGGTCCCCAACAACTCATATCGGAGCTCTCCCATGCTGGTCTTGAGCTCTTGCTCCTCAGCTATGAGCTCCTCCCTTTTGGTGTCCACTCCATCCACGGTCTGGGTCAGGTCATCAATCGATCCTTGGACTTTGGTGACGAACAACTTAAGCTTCGTCATCCGATGCGCAAGGTCCCCCATCAAATCCCTTGAACTCGAACCACCACGATTCTTCTTTCCCTTGGCAGCGCCCTTCTCGGCGTTCCTCCCACGATCATCGTGGTCGCCACCAATGGCTAATGCCTCATCGGATCATTGATCAGCCATCACGCTTAAAACAAACTTGCTTTGATACCACTTGTCACAGGCCGATCGATCTAATGTTCCCTAACCCGTGCGGCCTTAGGATTTCTCCCGATCAGCATTTCTCACACTCAACTCACAACGATTTTTAGAGAGAGAAGCTCTGGATTGTATTTCACTTGTGAATGAAATAAGTACAATGGGGCCGACTCGACCGTAGCTTGAGGCGCGTGATTTCGCATGAGGTCGTGCGACCCAGGCGCCATCGACGGTCGTTGGGGTCGGGTGACCCTCAGGCGGCGGTCGCCGGCGCGCGAGACCCCTTGGCCGAAGGTCATCGGCCTCCGATCGGTGGTGGTTTGGAGAAGATGAACAGTATTGAAGACTTGCATTCCCAACATGCAACTTCCCAAAGTACCTCTAGAGCTACATTAGGCTAAAGGCCCTTAGAGTCTTTTGAGATTCAATTGCATCTTGCCAAAGTCGCCCAAAAAAATGAATCAAACGCGTTTGCATTTGGCCAACGAACTTTAGAGTCCCAAAGCCCATTCCCAAAACCGAACCAAACGGGCCTAAAATGTGATCAACGTGGGTAGAAGTCTCAACATCCAAAAAAGCAATGGAGCTTTTCATTTCCATAAAAAAAAAAAAAAAAAAGAATCAAGGAAATGGATGGGAAAACTCATGTTAGATAAATTGAAAAATTATTGAAAAAAGTAAACGAATTAACCAATGTTGCCTTAAAGCGTTTGTTAGTAAAAATTGTAGCTTATAATAGTATCTCTAACAAAAATAGTGTTATTTTCGATAATGCAACGACAAATAACTGATTAGAAAAGTTAAAAATATAAAATATCTTGATTAATTTGAATTTGAAATATAAAGTTAAAAGGAAATTATCTATTGAAAAAAAAAAAAGGTGGCAATAGGAATGCAATGGAGCCATCGGGACTCTTAACTTTAGTTATTAAACTTAGCAATGAGTTCCTAAAAATCTGTGGTGGACAGTAAATAAAATTACCATGAAAACTAAATATTCACAACAGAATGAAAATTTCGATGTCCACAAAAAAATTATGTTTTTTTTTTTTTTTATCGAAACAAAATATTTATGTTAGATCTAAGTGAAAGTTTTGAAAACTTGAGGACAATCTAGTGATAAAGCTTGAAGCCAGATTCAGCCTTAACATTAAAAAAAAAAAAATCTCCATTAATTAAAATTTGAGCAACAGTAATGGAAAAGCACACAATTTGCTGTGGATGACATAAAATAATGTTTGCAATAAATGTTTAAGATTTTGTGTCCAAGGTGAGAAACCAAAGCCAAGAGACCTTTTCTAATAATAAAAATCTTAAATGCACGAGAATGATGGTCAACAAACTAATACTAGGAAAATATCTATTCAAATGTTTTTCCGTGAGATAATATCTTATTCAGTAGTACTAATTTACTTGGACTAAAAGGGAGAACGTCTTGGACGGGAAATGATAAGCAATTCTTTTAGCTCCTTTGTAACTTGAATTTGAGTATCCATCCATTCTTTGTAAGTTCAAATCATTAAAGAGCAACACAAAAAAAAAAAAAAAAAAAAAAATCACACTTTACTTAGTTATTATCATGTTAAAATGCTCTTTTTGTATAATTCAAACTAACAAAGGAAACAGACCAAAAAAAAAAAAAAAAAAAAAGAAAAAGAAAGAGGAATATTAAAATGAATGACTGCAAGTAGAAGCTCACTTTTAAATTGACTCCAGGTTTTAATTTATTATTAATGAAATGATTGAAGTGTTTTTATTGCTGGTGGCAGATATGGACAATGTCCACCCGTGAAAATAATGTAAAAGAGCCACGTCATAATATTATTCGAAAGAGAGAAATTTGAAAGGCAAAATAGAACAAAGAAAATGAAGGTATTCAAAAGCCATTTGTTGTTAAAGTTGAAGACTTTAGAAACGTGGTGACAATTTCTATCCCATCTATCATCATCAAGCTACATTTAATTGTTTGGATTTCTAGTTGGGATAGAATTAGATATGATAGGATACAAAATCTAGGGATTTTATTGTATCTGTTTGATGAATCACAATAATGAAGTTAGATATTTTTATATCATATTGTGTTCATTGTTTGATATGAACAACATATCAATGTAAATGAGCATAAAAATTGCATAAATAGAGATGGTAAATCTCCTCAAATTCTTGCCTACTTGATATTTATCTGCTTATTTTTTCATTATTTTTCCCTCTTTTTTAAATTCCTTTTTCCCCTTTTATCATTCTCTAATAAAAATTTATTAATTAGTAAACTATACTAATATACATAAAATATGTAATAAGTGTAAATACTAAATCTATATTTATATGTATTGAATTTATATTATGTGGTAGGAAAAAAATTTAAATATATAAATAAAAATATGAACAAATAAAAATGAAATCATTGTGATTTTTTTCTTTGACAAATTTTATATTAGAATTTGAATATTATTTTAATTTTATAAACTAAAGAAGTTTTTTTTTTTTGAGAAAAATAACTTTTATACCATAAATAGTGGAAATTCTATCAACAATTATTCCATCTACCTATGATGATAGTTAGAGGTGTGCAAAAGAACTGGAAACCACCTGGACTACTAGGAACCGGATCGAACCACCCAAGAATCTATGGTTCCGAAGGGAATCAATTCAGTTCTTAGTTCCGATTTATTGAAACTAGTGGATACCAGTCCAATTCCCGGTTCTAGGTGGACCGGTATCCACCGATTCCAAGTGTGGAACTATCTATCCTACGGACCTGGATTGATAATATATATATATATATATATATATATATATATATATATATAAAACATACATTTAATTTTAATATAAAAAATGGAAATTCTAAATCCCTAAGCTACGTATTAGTTTTTATGTTAGATAACTTATAATAAGTTTGGTGAGTGTACTCTCTTGCTTAACATTTCTTAACATACTAATATTGTTTGTTCATTAGCTTTAACTGGAAGTGTCTTTGATGAGGTGATTCCATTGTGTAATTCTTTATTGCATATTATGGTGCTAACATGTGAAGCTTGATGGAACTGGTTCTATAGACCCATTTGAGATCGTCAATTTAGTTCCTGAGTAGATCCATGAAATCAATGGACGATTTTTAGTTTCAATTTTTCGGAACCGATTCTTAGTGGGCAGTTCTCGAATTTAGGGTGGGGGATGGCATTGCAATTTTTGGGTCAGGAATCAGGCCAACTGGCAAGCTGGCAATGGCAAAAGCGATGCGCCCCTGCCGTTGGCCCTTAAAAGTGAGAAAGGACACTCAAAGAAGCGGGGAAGGGGTGCTCAGTTTGATAGAGAAGAAGCGGAGAGAGAAACCGAGAAGCCAGTGGCTCGCCCGAATTACCCTCGGCCTTCATTTGAAGCCAATTCACCCATCATAGTTCCTCACAGTGAGCTCCCGAATCAGGCCAGCATAGCCAGTCCTTTCTTTTGTCTCGGTGTGCATATATGTGTCTGATTCGTTCGATGGCCGTTGTTTTGAAATATGTGTGCTTGGTGTTATTGACGTCGCCAGCGAGGTTTGGCGACGGCCGGAGAGATGACTGGCGGTTGACCTGGTGATGTGGTAAGGTCGGATGTGTGACTTTGGAGCGGTTGAGATTCCGGCGTGGGTTGGTGCGGTGAAGGTCCCAGTGTGGAGAGTGCCGATGGGGAGGCTTCGGTGATGCCGTGGTCTCAGTGAAAAGGACGGGCACGAAGAACACGACGACTACTCCGTTGGGCTCGTTTAGTTTTAATTAGGCTTAATAGGCTTTGGGCTTTTAAGATTTAACGAGCTTTGGTAAATTGGGGCTGGTTTTAGCTTTAGAAGTGCTTGGGCTGAGCTTAGCGAGATGGGCTTATTGCATTCAATTTCAATAAAATGGGCTTCATGTGTTTTCTTTTGGAAATGGGCTAGTTTTAAACAATCCCAATCGTGTCCTTGGCCCAAGCACTAGAGTCCAACTTCAGACCCTATTTTCTGAATATTTTTTTATTAAAAATTAATAATAAAAACTCGTAAATTTCCGAAAATTTCACTAGATATTTAGTGTGAATTTTAGTTTAGAACTAATTTAACATAAAAAAAAAATGAGAAAACGCTCAAATAAAAAAATTGAACCCAAAATTAAATAAGCCCTTGGGGCTTTTATAATAGGCTTTTTGAATGCTTTCCTTTTTTAGAGACAATGTTAAATCTCTGTTTGGGCACTTTCATTTTGATTTTACTTGTTTGTGATTTTTCAGTACATTGTTAATTTTCACTGTTAGCATCTTAAGTTAAATCATAGGACCATGATAAATAGTTATCGCCTAGACATCTTATTGGATAAGAATCTTATGGTGCATAATTTTAAAAAAAAAAAATTGCTGGTTACATTAGGGAACAAACGATCAAGTTTAGGTACCGAAAATGCATTAATTAGGCAATTAATGCAATCAACTTTCCTTAAAACTCTAATTGCATAGGAAATGAGGTATATTCTAATACTGCACTTGGTTTGTCGATCCTAATAGGCTAATGGTGACTACTTATATGAAAATCCACGTAGCATCAATCTGACTTAAACATCGAATATCCCAACATTGCATAAGGTAAAGGCTTTGCAGAAACTGTGCCTAATCAAAAGTCATAGGCCTGCCTTTTAAGCAATACACCTAAACATAAATGTCTTTTCTCTCTAGGATGATTTTTTTTTTTTTTTAAAGATTATCCACTTGAGTTGGCCTTTATTGGACCTGGAACAAGGTCGGATTTTTCCTAATTCTGGTGCACAAACAGAACCTACATCACAAATGAAACAAGATTTCTTAAAATCGAGGAGTGACTTGGAGATTTAAACTTGTAATCAAGAGGCTCCAAACTACATCAGAGTAAGTTTAAGCCGATTCGCCCAACTAGTCATGTAAATCAATTATTTTATTACCGCAACATAAGGTGCAAAATCACAAGATCACTTTACCTTCTTTTTTTTTTTTTTTTTTTTCCAGCATAAAAAAGGGGAAAGTACCTTAAAAGTCCTAAACTTATTGCATTAGTACCAATTCAGTTTCAAACATTTTAATTAGATCAATTTAATCCTAAACCTTTTTATATTAATACCAATTCAGTCCATCGGATTAATTTTGGTTAGTTGGTGTTGACGTGGATGTTAGGCGGTGACCGGATGTTGATGTGATAATTTTTAATTAATTTTTATGTTTTTCAATTAATTTTTCCTTTTCTTTTCTCTCTTCTTCTTCCTTGGATTGTCCTCATAGTGGCCGGTGAGGGTCGCGGCCTTATCCCGGCCTCGACCAAGGCTGTTGGCAAGGCGGCTTCACTTAGATCTAGGGGAGGGCGGCCTTGCCCTTGCCTTGCCGCGGGCGAAGGCGGCCTCGCCTACGGCTAGTGAGGCTGCCCTTGCCCCGATCTAGGCGAAGCTGCCTCGCTCGTGGCCCTAGGTGAGGCCGGGTGAGAGTTGCGATCGTCGTCGGCCACTGCTAGGAAAGTCCAAGAAGGAAGAAGAGAGAAAAGAAAGAAAAATAAAAAACACTAATAAATTTTAAAAAAATAAAAAATCTATTAAAAATTGTCACGTTAGTGTCCAATCACTAGCTGGGGTCCATGTGCCCATCAAAATTAGCTGGATTGACTAAATTTGTATCAATATAAAAAAATTCAGGACTAAATCGGTTCAATTAAAAGATTTAGTAATAAATTGATATTAATGTAATGCATTTAGAATTTTTTTGATACTTTTCTCCAATAAAAAACAAAGGTGAGGACTTTCAAAATGGTGCACATACACACGAGTCCAGCAAATCTTCTCTACCACACAATTGATTATGGAAAATATACTGTTACAGGTTTTGGAAGTGGCGTCGATGTCTTGTCCGTCGCCGTTTCTCATTCATAGCGTCAGCTTTGCCTCGTCAATCTCATCTACATCGATTTGCCTGATCACCTTATTCTCCGTCCGACCCCCTCCGACCCCTACCTCAACTCCGTTCACTTTGGAGAAGCTAATAAGCATGCCTATAAGCGAGCAAAAGCATGCAGGAAAAGAGTTCCAGGGAGCGGCCTCTCCTCCTGCTGCGGGTTCCGATGCCGTGCGTAGAGCTGCTGCGGGTTCTGATGGTGCAGGCGCTTCGCGCCATCCATTTTTTTTTTCTTGACAAAGTAATTTTTATTCGAACGTCTATTTCTGTGCCTCAGTCTTTGATCTATTTTGATAGCAATTTGCCCGTTTTTCTTCAAATTGTTTTTAGCACTCGTAAAAATGGGCAAGTGATATTTGAACCCCAAAGCAAGAGTGACATTTCTTTTTTATTTTGCTAAAATGCAAAATGGTTCTTTGGAACCATCTCCACAAAGCTCCATTTTAAACTATAACCCCGAGTGCGATTTGAGTGGGTTACTTTGATAGTGGCGCTTTATAAACCACGGTTATGGTGAGTAGAGGGGCTTTTTGATTAGAATGATCATCATCCACACCCTTAGTCATTAAAGAGAGGATCAAGAGTGGGCCCTGCAAAAGGGGATGAACTGGAATTTGTTTTTGAACTTATTTTAAGGGAGGAAATTGCTGGAATGAAGAAATTGTGAAAGAGCATTTCGATTAGCATATTGTACGCGAAATTCTCGTGATCCCTATTAAGCCTCAAACTGAGATAGATCAGGTAATATGAATGGCCACCCAAACGGGGAAGTACAAGTACACGGTTAAGAGTGATTACTACTACTTTTGAAAAACGGGGGACAAACAGAGTAGAACCTAAGCATTAACATCTTTCCAACGCCCTCGCATTCTATGGACAGATGTACGGAAGCTACGTACTTCTCCCAGAGTCAGAATATTGACGTGAAATCCATGCTAGAAAGCAGTCCTAATGAAGGATGACTTGTTCCGAAGAAAATACATATAAAACTTACAAAATAACTATGTGTGAGAATTTCGACCAAAATAAATAAATACATGTGAGAATATGTTCACCAGTATCCTTAACCCATTTCGGCGAACAAAGCAGAGGGACGACAACATCCTTAACCCATTTCTGTTCTCCTAATTTCAATTTTTATTTTTATTTTTGTCTTTTTCCCTAAGTAAAGAAATGGATAACGGGTCCTATTGATCCCGGTGAACATTTATTTCATACATCTTTTTAAATTATAAAACATACATCACGAGTTCTCTTCCATGGGTTATTGGACAAAAAATGAGCTAGGGTTATTATCCTGTTTAATTTAAATCGTTACAATGGTGACGGTGGAACAGAAGTGGGGGTCTCGGGGGAGAAAATGAAGGAGGTCATGCAAATTAATGAAAGATGAATTTGCACTTGAGTCCTATATTCTACCTCCTACTAAGTAGACTATGCTGCAAAAAGCTGGCTCTGGCGGTGATGACATCACCCGCCGTTTCCAAAGCCTTCAATTAAATAAAAATTAGTGGAAAAAATAAACTAATTAACCGATGTCGCATTAAAGCATTAATTACTAAAATATTATAGCTTATAATAGGATTTCGAACGAAAATAATTTGATTTTTGATAATGCGACAACAACTAACTGATTAGAAAAGTTAATATAAGATATCTTGATAAATATGAATTTGAAATGCGTAGTTAAAAGAAAATAACGCTATTGATAAAGAAAAAAAAAAAACAAGCGGCAATCAGAATAATAAAATGAAGCCATCAGGATAGTAGTTAAACTTAGCAATGAGTTCAAAAATTTGTGGTGGACAGTAAATAAATTCACGCCGGAGTGAAAATGTGGAGTTCCACAAAAAAATTATGTTAGATCTACCAAAAAAATAAGTAAAAAAAAATAAAATTGTAAGTAAGTTCTCCGCTGACTTGTGACAAAAAAAGATCTCCATTTTAATCTAAAAATTTAAGCACAAGTAATGAAAAAACCCACACTTTGCCGTGCCTGACACAAAGAGATGTTTTCTAATAAATGTTTAAGATTTTCTATCTCCAGCAGGAGTAAAATCAAGACCGGAAACCTTTTTCAAGTAAAAATTCTACTCAGTTTGTAATAAAGTTCAGTAAATAAAAAAATTAAATACATGAGAATGATCGTCAACAAACTAACATCGGGAAAACATCTCAGACGGGGAGAAATGATGAGCAATTCTTTCAGATCCTTTTAACCTGAATTTCGACCTACCAGTTCATATCATGTTAAAATACTCTTTTTGTAATAATATTATCCAAGAGAGAGAAATTGAAAGGTAAAATAAAACAAAGAAAATGAAGAAAATTTCAAAGTCGGTCGCTCATCGCACCCATCCCGTCCATCATCTCGCCAGCTTTTGCAGCGTCAGTCTATGGAAACTCAGCTGGAGGTAGACTAGGAGGACTTGAGTGCAAATCCATCTCCATTAATTTGCACGATCTCCATTTTCAAAAGTGAATGGAGCTTCTAATTTCGAGTGCTTTTTTCACAGGTTTTCGCGAGCGAGATCTTTGCGTGGACACGGGGAGGGTAGTTTTGGGCTTGTCGTCTCACTAATTTCAAGTGCTTTACCCGAAAAAAGAAAAGGAAGAGATTTATTAATTTCAACTCATGATTTTTATTAAAATTTCATCCCGTCCAAATTTGATGGTTTATGATATTAATTGCATGAAGGTGGGGAAAGCCATCTATACCAATTCAGAGTCGAGTCCATGTCATTCTCTCCAAACCCCGGTTCCACTTTTACCGTTGCAATAATTCAATTGGACATAAGAACAATATTTACCAGGAACCCCACGAATGATCTTGTCATTTATGTTTTTCAATTTGGAAAAAAATATATACGAGATATACGTTTGCTCAACTTGAAAATACATGATTCCAGGATCCATGGAATAAAAAAATGTTGACCGGGATTAATAGGGACCTCTTCAATTTCGTTACATCAGTTTAATGTGCCGTAAATATTTAACCCATTTCGTAACTGGGGAAATAAAATTGAGGAGGTCTGATTCCAAAAAATAAAAATAAAAAAATTAAACAAAATAATTCGAAATGAAGAGAACGGAAATGGGTGGAGCATGTTTGTATGTCTGTTCCGTTTCCCTCCGGGCACTAGTCAAGTCCATAATGCCTTTTGGTTCAAGTTCCGTCGTGGCGCGGTCCCCACCGAGTTTCTGGGGAACAGACACGGAAGAGAGCTTAAGAAATGACGACAGACACTATTCTTCATTGCCTGTCGCTGGCTCGCTTTCTCTAGAAAGCAAAGCAAAAACACAGCAAGCAGTCAGTTTTGGAGATCGCTCACACGTTTTTGCATTCGCTATAATGAGAAGAGGCGACGGGGAGAGGCTCCCGTCGTCCCCATGCCTCCGGAGTATATATATACCCTCACCTCAGGTCACCCCGTCGCACATTCTTTTCGTTTCTTTTGCAGAATCCGTCATGAGCGACTGGGATCCTCTTTGGTCCGCTTCGCCGTCTCTCAGGTATCTTCTTCTTCCGCAATCTCTCTCTTCCTCGTCTTCTTCTTCTTCTTCTTCCTGATCTCTGCTTTTCGATTTGCAGTCCTGAGGCGGCGCCTCCTCATGTTGCTTCTGCTTCGAGCGAAGTATCGAGGTGTCTTCTCCTTTTTGGCCAGCAGCTTCGTCTATCGTTGTTTACAGTTCTTCGTAGTACGCGTTTAGATCGCCGTAGATCGATGTTGTTGCCTCTGTTTGAGCCGTTCTGTGCGATTTCCTTTCGAGTTGTCAGACTGCTTTCTATGTATGTTTCTGATTGATGTTTTTGCCTATGCGATTTGCTTTGAGGCGGTTAAGGTTTTGTGTCTTATCCTTCCTAACCAGCTGCATTTCTGTGCATTTCTCGGCAGTGATGAGGCACCTCCTCATGCTGCTGCGGCTTCCAAAATTGGATCTTCTCCCTCGAGGTTTGCTTGCGTGTTCTCCGTTGCTCTTTTGCAGTTGGAGTTCAATGCTGTCTTATTTAATTCTCAGTAACTGCATTTCTGTAAATCGACGGTTGGACTATTTTGATGATCTCTATTCGTTTTTCTCTTTTTATGTTTCCTCAATTGTATTGGACTGCGACTCATTATGTTTGATGTGCCCTACGAGTTTTCTGTGTCCTGCAAGTTTTCTTGATGCGTTCGGAGCATGTGTGTTTGTATCATTCTACTGTCCCAGATAGTGTATTTCTGATGACTACCTGTCAGAGAGCATATAAAAATCTGCTTTTGGACTATTTTGATGCTCTCTATTCGTTTTTCTCTTTTTATGTTTCCTCAATTGTATTGGACTGCGACTCATTACGTTTGCTGTGCCCTACGAGTTATCTGTGTTCTACAAGTTTTCTTGATGCGTTCCGATCATGTATGTTTGTATCATTCTACTGTCCCAGATAGTGTATTTCTGATGACTACTTATCAGAGAGCATATAAAAATCTGCTTTTGGACTATTTTGATGCTCTCTATTCGTTTTTCTCTTTTTATGTTTCCTCAATTGTATTGGACTGCGACTCATTACGTTTGATGTGCCCTACGAGTTATCTGTGTCCTACAAGTTTTCTTGATGCGTTCGGATCATGTATGTTTGTATCATTCTACTGTCCCAGATAGTGTATTTCTGATGACTACTTATCAGAGAGCATATAAAAATCTGCTTTTGGACTATTTTGATGCTCTCTATTCGTTTTTCTTTTTTTATGTTTCCTCAATTGTATTGGACTGCGACTTATTATGTTTGATGTGCCCTACGAGTTTTCTGTGTCCTACGAGTTTTCTTGATGCGTTCAGAGCATGTATGTTTGTATCATTCTACTGTCCCAGATAGTGTATTTCTGATGACTACTTATCAGAGAGCATATAAAAATCTTCTTTTGGACTATTTTGATGCTCTCTATTCGTTTTTCTCTTTTTATGTTTCCTCAATTGTATTGGACTGCGACTCATTATGTTTGATGTGCCCTACAAGTTTTCTTGATGCTTTCGGAGCATGTATTGATAACTACTTATCAGAGAGCATATAAAAATCTGCTTGTGATGTTTGTCATCTATCTCCGTGTCAACTGATTTCTGCTTGTGATGTTTGTCATCTATCTCCATGTCAACTGATTTCTGTAACTTGTTTGCAGTGACGAAACACTTAAATGCTTGAATGCGTACATTAAGGAGTACCTCGTTCAACTTGGATTAAGTGATCTCGCGTGCCGATTTATGGAGGAGGCCGAAAGAAAGGCGGACATCCCGTCTGTTACATTTGTTCAGATGTGGGTTCAGCTGGAAAACGAGATGATCCCCTGCCCTCCCCCTTCATAGTAAAAAATTGAATATATTTTGTTTCCTTAAAATACATTGTATTCGTGTTGGTATTGTCCAGTTCATCAGTTTGGGAATTTTATTGTCCAGTTCATCAGTTTGGGAATTTTAGACATTGAGGTTGTCTCCTTTTTATCTTTTTGGCAGTGATAAACAGATGGGACCAATGTTATATCCCTGAATGAGGGCGTTGAGAAGTACCTGGACTACCTTGAGCTTGACAGGAGGAGCTTTAGCGAAAGCTTGGAGACATGTTGTTCGTTGGATTCCTTTGATTACTATTTGGATTGAAAAAATCTATCCACAACTATAATTTACTGAACAGACATTGGATTGAAAAATCTATCCACAACTAGAATTTACTGAACAGACAGTGATATGAGGCAATCGGCAGTTGACAACTAGTCTATACAAGTCTATATACATTTGATCATAAGCTGGCTCCGGCGGTGATGACATCACCCGCCGTTTCCAAAGCCTTCAATTAAATAAAAAATTAGTGAAAAAAATAAACTAATTAACCTATGTCGCATTAGAGCATTAATTACTAAAATATTATTAATAGGATTTCGAAGGAAAATAATTTGATTTTTGATAATGCGACAACAACTAACTGATTAGAAAAGTTAATATAAGATATCTAGATAAATATGAATTTGAAATGCATAGTTAAAAGAAAATAACGCTATTGAAAAAGAAAAAGAAAACAAGCGGCAATCAGAATAATAAAATGAAGCCATCAGGATAGTAGTTAAACTTAGCAATGAGTTCAAAAATTTGTGGTGGACAGTAAATAAATTCACTCCGGAGTGAAAATGTGGAGTTCCACAAAAAAATTATGTTAGATCTACCTCAAAATAAAATTGTAAGTAAGTTCTCATAGGCATTATTGAATACTCAACAGGAATTTAATAATAAAGCTTGAAGCCACATTCAGCCTCGACAAAGGGAGCTCTCCGCTGACTTGTGACAAAAAAGGATCTCCATTTTACTCTAAAAATTTAAGCACAAGTAATGAAAAAACCCACACTTTGCCGTGCCTGACACAAAGAGATGTTTTCTAATAAATGTTTAAGATTTTCTATCTCCAGCGGGAGTAAAATCAAGACCGGAAACATTTTTCAAGTAAAAATTCTACTCAGTTTGTAATAAAGTTCAGTAAATAAAAAAATTAAATACATGAGGATGATCGTCAACAAACTAACATCGGGAAAACATCTCAGACCCGGACCGGACGGGGGAAATGATGAGCAATTCTTTTAGATCCTTTTAACCTGAATTTCGACCTACTAATTCAAGTCATGTTAAAATACTCTTTTTGTAATAATATTACCCAAAAGAGAGAAATTGAAAGGGAAAATAAAACAAAGAAAATGAAGAAAATTTCAAAGTCGGTTGCTCACTGCACCCACCCAATCCATCCATCCATCATCGCGCCAGCTTTTGCAGCGTTAGTCTATGGAAACTCAGCAGAGAGGTAGACTAGGAGGACTCGAGTGCAAATCCATCTCCATTAATTTGCACGATCTCCATTTTCAAAATTGAATCAGCTTCTAATTTCAAGTGATTTTCCCACGGGTTTTCGTGAGCGAGATCTTTGTGTAACGGCCTGAAAAAAAGCTGATCTAACAGGTTATTAAGGGACGGTTGCGACACTTCATGGATCAAGTGACTTTCGGCTTGCATCTCCAAGTTTTTAAGATTTTCTCAAGTCTTCTAGAATACTTCTAGAGATGGGCAATATGGTAAATGTATTCGTATGTAATAAATGTGGGTAGTTGGTAGTTGGGGAGATGTAATTTCTACCGTTAGATTAAGGAGAAATCTACGGATATGGTTTGTCTTGTATTTATATATATAGGGGTCTTCTTCTCTTTAGTGTACTCATCTCATTCACAAGTAATATAATTCAGAGTTTCTCTCTAGAGAGTTTCTTTCTCTAAAGATTCTTGTGAGTCGAGTGTTGTGAAAGGCTACTTGAGAAAAATCCTAATGCCGCATGGTCAGCCCGTGACATTTGCATGGACATGGGGAGGGTAGTTTTGGGCTTGTCATCTCACTAATTTCAAGTGCTTTACCCAAAAAAAAGAAAAGGAAGAGATTTACTAATTTCAAGTCATGATTTTTATTTTATTAAAATTTCATCCCGTCCAAATTTGATGGTTTATGATATTAATTGCATGAAGGTGGGGAAAGTCATCTATATCAATTCGGACTCAAGTCCATGTCTTCTCTCCAAACCCTAGTTCCACTTTCACCGTTGCAATGATTCAATTAAACATAAGAACAATCTTTACCAATAGCCCCACATCGCCTGAGTTGGTCATTTGAACGTAGCATTGAAATTATTCATGCTCCCTATCACCCATGTTCTTCTTTATTAGTCAAATTTCACTAGTTAATTCTGATATATGTAAAAAGTGGCGTTGAAATACCCATATCGTTTAGGCTCCACAATCTAATAGTTTCATTTCCATAAGTAATAATAAGTCCAATCCTTATCTACACATTCACTTTAAGCACCTAAATATTGTCAAGACCCATTAATCAATGTACAAAAATGAATCAGCCCGGCCATTCATCTTACATGGCTCGAGGTAGACATTTGAACGTCAAATCCCACATGCCACACTTTGATTCGGCCTCCATGTCAGAGAGAGCATTGAAATATCTTTGGACCGCATAGTCTAAAACACTCGCATTTCCTATTCACTTTCGAAAAGATTAAGTCCAATATTTATTTACGCATTTACTTATTGTACATCAATATAGTTGAGAATCATTAATCACTGTACAAAAATAATTCGAAATGAAGAGAACGGAAACGGGTCAAGCATGTTCGTATGTCTGTTCCGTTTCCCTCCGGGCACTAGTCAAGTTCATAATGCCTTTCGGTTCAAGTTCCGTCGTGACGCGGGCCCATCGAGTTTCTGGGGGAACAGGCACGGAGAGAGCTTAACAAATAACGACAGACACTCTACTTCTTCTTCTTCATTGCCTCTCGCTGGCTCGCAGGCTCGCTTTCTCTAGAAAGCAAAGCAAAAACACAGCAAGCAGGTTTTGGAGATCGCTCACGCGTTTTTGCATTCGCGATGATGAGAAGAGGCGACGGGGAGAGGCTTCCCGCCGTCCCATGCCGCCGGAGTATAAATATACCCTCACCTCAGGTCACCCCGTCGCACATTCTCCTTATTTCCTTTGCAGAATTCGTCATGAGCGACTGGGATCCTCTTTGGCCCGCTTCGCCGTCTCTCAGGTATCTTTTCTTTCGCAATCTCTCTTCCTCTTCTCCGCAATCTCTGCTTTTCGATTTGCAGTCCTGAGGCGGCGCCTCCTCATATTGCTTCCGCTTAGAGCGAAGTATCGAGGTGTCTTCTCCTTTTTTACTAGTAGCTTCGTCTATTGTTTACAGTTCTCAAAGATATATTTTCGTAGTACGCGTTTAGATCGCCGTAGATCAATGTTGTTGCCTCTGTTTTGAGCTGTTCTGTGCGATTTCCTTTCGAGTTGTCGGACTGCTTTCTATGTATGTTTTTTCGTGTTTCTCCAGCTGCTTCATCTGTCTTCTCCACGGTTCTTAAAGTTATGTTTTCGTAGCATTTTTTAGATGGAGATTGATGTTTTTGCTGAAGCGATTTTCTTTGAGGCGATCGAACTATGTTTCTTCTCCTTTACAGTTTCATGTTTCCGTAGCTTTTTTTAGATAGAGATTGATGTTTTTGCTGATGGGATTTGCTTTGAGGCGATTTGTTGCTTTTGATGGCTGTAGCTTTGTGGTTAAGGTTTTGTGTCTTCTCCTTCCTAACCAGCTGCATTTCTGTGCATTTGTGCGTTCTCCGTTGCTCTTTTGCAGTTGGAGTTCAATGCTGTCTCATTTAATTCTCAGTAACAGCATTTCTGTAAATCGGCGGTTGGACTATTTTGATGCTCTCTATTCGTTTTCCTCTTTTTATGTTTCCTCAATTGTATTGGACTGCGACTCTTTATGTTTGATGTGCCCTACGAGTTTTTCTGATAACTACTTATCAGAGAGCATATAAAAATCTTTGTATCATTCTACTGTCCTAGATAGTGTATTTCTGATAACTACTTATCAGAGAGCATATAAAAATCTGCTTGTGATGTTTGTCATGTATCTCCATGTCCACTGATTTCTGTAACTTTGTTTGTAGTGACGAAACACTTAAAACGCTTGAATGCATACATTAAGGAGTAGATCTTGGATTAAGTGATCTCGCGTGCCGGTTTATGGAGGAGGCCGAAAAAAAGGATATCCCAACCTGTTCCATTTGTTCAGACGTGGGTTCAGCTGGAAAGCGAGATGATCCCCTGCCCTCCCTTCGTAGTAAAAATTTGAATATCTTTTGTTTCTTTAAAAATATATTGTATTCATGTTGGTATTGTCCAGTGATAAACAGATGGGACCAATGCTAGCATCGAGAAGTACCTGGACTACCTGGAGATTGAGGAGCTTTAGTTAGTTAGTTTGTTGGATTCCTTTGATTACTATTTGGATTGAAAGAATCTATCCACAACGTATGCTAGGATTGACGGAACAGACTGAGTGATATGAGGCAATTGACAATTGACAACTAGTCTATGCAAGTCTATATACATTTGATAATAACTGTGATGATAGATTGATTCGTTGTGCCTGACTTTGTATAGGATTGATGATAAGGGCAAGTGAGAATAGATGCTTTAGCGGTAAAGCACCTCGATTGATAATAGATGCTTCATCTATAAAGGATCAATTATAATTGTGATTGATTGATAATGACTGATTGATTGTCGCTTTGTCTGCATGGATGTTGCAACAGAGAAATTCTGGTGTGGGACACAGAATTTGTCTTGAAATGTAAGAGGATTGAGTTGTTGACGAATCGAATCTACTTGTCTCACTAGGTTATTGATTCACCCTCTAGGATGCATAGGTAACAATGCAATTCTTGTACACAGGTGTGGCAGTTGACCTTTGTCTCCAACTTTGGCTTGCATTTCTTGTGGTATGTGTTTCCACAATTGAAATAAACCCTTTCTTCTATTTTTGTGCACTGGTCCTGGAAAGGCATACGCAAAAGTAGTCAATATCTTGTCATTCGGACAGGTTTGACATGGTTTGACTTGGTTGAAGCTACACGAGTGATCATGAATGAGCGTCACGAACTGAGCAGGACAAACGATTGGTTTTTCAGCATCTTCTGCAGAATGGTCCTCACCAATGGTTCCCTTTTGCATTTGCTCTGACTTTGTTATACCGTCGCCCCACTAATTCATGTACAATCTGCAATTGCATCTTTACCCTAGTTATCTCCTTAAAATAAATAAGAAAATGCCAAGAAAGTATTACTTTGAAAGTTGAGTTTATAAAAAAATAATATCAATTGCCTATACCCAAACTTTAGGCTTGAGTCTCCTACACTTGAGATTTTACTCCTGTGCTTACAATAAGATAAGGGAAATGATACTTTCATAACCAGAAAATGTCCTTCCACAATTTTTTCGGAGTCTCTAATTTGAATGGACTATTTTGCCTTAAACCCCATACATATACTCCACTAAGATTCTTGAAAATTATGAAGGCTTGAATACCTAGTGCCGAGTAAATAGTTAAGAAATTTAAACCTACTTTTTGATTTTTATTTGTCGATTCCACCATGTTCCATTTTTCAATTTTTGATTAATTGACCTTATTGTAATCTAAAAGCAACATCATCGACCCATCTGACTCTCGCTATTTCATAACTCATTTTCAAAAGAAAAAGAATGCCCCATATATTTAAATTTAAATTTAATGTAAACATTATTAATTTGAAATGAATTATAGTAATGTTTTCAATTACTTTAATCACAAATCAAGTAAATATCTTTACTAGTTGCTATTTATTTACATAACTAAAATAATCTACTCTTTAAGTTATAATTAATGTGTTTTATGAAGGATATGTACTTCGGTTTTCCATTTTTCGATTTAAATTTATATGATATTTCATTCAAATGGTGTTCAAATTTGTTTTTTGTTTTTTTTTTTTTTTTTTTATGTATTTTTCCCATCACTAAGAATACACGACCATGCGGTAAAAGTTGTTCACATAATCAAATGAGCAATACTTAAAAAAAAAAACAAACTTTTTGGTGATAAAATTAGTTTGTAATTTGTTTCATTGTCAACTTTAATTTACTAAGATATGTATGTCTAAGTTTTGCAACAACGAGAGGTTATTATAATTATTAAACTAGAGGGAAATTTATTTCAATATATATATATATATATATATATATATATATATATATATATATATATTTGGTCGGTTTTCAATATATTAATTATCCTTTATCTGTTTAATTGAGTGATACTTTTAATTGATATTCGGCTTACAAATTAGGTGTTTTTTTTCTTTTAACTTTAGTATGTGCTAAATAGATTGCACAAAATATTTGCTTTTACTTCATGCTTGCCTCATAAAATCACGCAACTTAATTAAAAGAAAAGGCACCAAAATTAGATAGAAAAGGAGAATTTCATAACCAGAAAGTATCCTTCCACAATTTTTGCGGAGTCTCTAATTTGAATGGACTATTTTGCCTTAAACCTCATACATATACTCCATTAAGATTCTTGAAAAGTATGAAGGCTTGAACACCCAGTGCCGAGTAAATAGTTTAGAAATTTAAACCTACTTTTTGATTTTTATATTTGTCGATTCCACCATGTTCCATTTTTCAATTTTTGATTGATTGACCTTATTGTAATCTAAAAGCAACAGTATTGACCCATCTGACTCTCGCTATTTCATAACTCATTTTCAAAAGAAAAAAATGCCCCATATATTTTAATTTCAATTTAATGTAAACATTAATGATTTGAAATGAATTATAGTAATGTTTTCATTTAATTTAATAACAAATCAAGTAAATATCTTTACTAGTTGCTATTTATTTACATAACTAGAATAATATATTCTTTAAGTTATAATTAATGTGTTTTATGAAGGATATATACTTAGGTTTTCCATTTTTCCATTTAAATTTACTTGATATTCCATTCAAATAGTGTTCATATTTGTATTTTTTTAATGTAATTTTCCCATCACTAATAATATACGACCATGCCGTAAAAGTTGTTCACATAATCAAATGAGCAGTACTTAAAACTAAAAAAAAAAGCCTTTTTGGTGATAAAATAAGTTTGTAGTTTGCTTCATTGTCAACTTTACTTTACTATATATATATGTGTGTGTGTGTGTGTCTAAGTTTTGCAACAACGAGAGGTTATTATGATTATTAAACTAGAGGGAAATTTATTTCAATATATTAATTATCCTTTATCTGTTTAATTGAGTGATACTTTTAATTGATATTCTGTTTACAAATTAGGTGTTTCTTTTTCTTTTTCTTTTCACTTTAGTATGTGTTAAATAGATTGCACAAAATATTTGTTTTTACTTCGTGCTTGCCTCATACAATCACACGACCGAATTAAAAAAAAGCGCCAAAGTTGAAGAAAAAAAGGAGAATTTCATCTGTGTCCCACGTGATTTGGTGGCTCATTGACAACTATATCAATATACAAAGCAAATGGCTATGATAAAAGGGGAAAAAAACTAAAGGGTGGATCAAACTAGTGATGGCATAATATAAACTTGCGATAAGTAATCAGCAGTAAATACATTAAAAAATGCATAATTAGAATAATAAGAGGGATATGAAACTTAAAATAGCTTTCAATAAAAGACATAATAGTGATGGGAGCAGAGAAATATTACATGGTAAGGGACTTTTCGAAGCCTTGGAACATTAAAGAGACTTATATCGACCGGTTGATCGAGTGTAAATCGAGATACCCAAAATTCCATTGGTAACGGCTTTACCTGCAATAACAAAATCGAGAAAAAAACCGATAAGCATTCTCAACTAATGAACACGCCAACCTTAATTTGTCAAATTTGCAATCTCTAGTTTCGTTGCTCATCCAATGTTCCAACATCATGCTCTAGTAAGGGGTTACCCATCGCAACCGGTGTGAAAAGAGACGGTACAAGGTTATTCTTCAATATTAAAAAAGATAGAAGAAGAAGCTTATGATAGGAATGACCTTTCCGAATTGAAGCGGCGGTGCAACATTCTCCTCCTTATGAGTTACCGCCATTGATTCTCCAAGGCGCTAGCGATGATATTCGGCTTCTGATTCCTCCTCCTCCTCTTTCTTTTCAAGTTATGGTGAATTGATTTTATAGGTGGACTGCCAATGTAATTCCGATACTCGTAAGGAAAGTGGCAAATATCTTCCCAATAATTCTGATTCTTCTTTTAACTACAGATTGCGTAGGTGCAGAATGTAAAGTCTCGCAATTTAGGAAAGAAAGGGGACTTACGAATATCTTATCTGACCAAAAATCATTCCTACTATGATCTCTCTCTCTCTCTCTCTCTCTCTCTCTCTCTCTCTCTCTCTCTCTCTCTCTCTCTATATATATATATATATATATATATATATATATATATATATATATATATATATATATATATACATACATAACAAATCAACCTAGAAAATAGTTTGAACCTCAAATTTCTGCCGATTAGTATAGATTTCATGAAAAACCCATTGTGGATGATGAAATAAAATCGTAATTCAAAAGTAAACTGAATCTCTAATCCTTGAAATTACGATTCCTTAAATGTCAAACGCTCTCCAAATTTGGATTAGAATCTTTCTAATCTTTGACCAGTTCAATCTTTCTTTTTTCAAAATTCTCCGATTCATCTCCCCGAAAGTGAAAAAAATACAAGAAGGAGAAGGAAGGGGGAGAATAAAAAAGAACCCACATCTTCGATTATCATAATTTTGAACCCGCATTCTGGATATTTGTTAGGAATTATCACGAGTTTTTCATCTGGTTCTCAATTTTCTTTTCTTTTTCCTTTTAGTTTCGATTTGATGTTGATCCATAAAATTTACACATCAACTTCTAAATCAACTATGATACTCGAGCTGTTGTTTAAGGTCTTTGTATTCGGTTCATTCTCTACGTTTCACAATGCGGATCTCTTCATGTTTTGATTTCCAAACACAGTGATAGTGAAATAGTGAGGACTCCATCTCGCCCGGCAGATTTCTATGTCTGAGTTCGATGAACTTATATTGTGTCGGCATTATGTTTTCTTCAGAGAATAAATCATGAAAGTTTTTGAAGTTTTCGCGTTATAATCTATATATATAATTTGCCAAAATGTTTCTCACACAATGTTTGTTATTGTCCATCAAGCATTCAAATTCAACGCAATGCGTGGATTTATGTATAGTTTAGATTAGTTAATAGGTCACAACTAAATAGTGTTTTCACTTTGTCATCTAACCATGTCGGATGGTTATACTAACATATTGTCACGTCGAATTTTCTATTCACACAAACCGCTGATGGTGCCTCAATGATTTTTTTTTTTTTTTTTCTCACCAAAATTACGATCAGGTAATAGCTTAAGAAGTTTTGGCAATAAAATAGGTTGTTTATGAAAATAGTAACACTTATAGCATCCTTTTATCAAGAATCAATCTATTATGATCACACTTCTATAAAAATTAGCAACAAGACAAAGAATTTCCTCTGGACAGCTTAATTAAACCAAAACGACGTCCGCTAACACATTTTTCCCCAAATTGATGAATTGGGAACAACGAACAAATTCGTTGTTTTGTGGCGAAATTAGGCGTTCATATTTGCAGTGGAGAGCGTGTTTTTCACCTTCGAGCAAATTTCACGGGAGGAAAACAGAAATAGCTCAATCAATAAGCAGAGAGCGACAACATGGCTACTTCCTAGCTTCGCCTTGATAGAATGTGAGAAGAGAGAACAAGAGAGAATCAATTTTAACACGAAACGGTGTCATTTTTGTCAAGAACGCCGGGTCTTCCTGCACTTGAAAGTCAGATTTCTTGTTTCACAATTTTTTTCGATTCATCTCCCTGAATTAGCCTTCATTTGACCCAGAGCATGGTTAGAAAAAGTGAAAAGCAAATTGAGAAAAAAGAAGAAGAGAGAATTGAAAAGGTGAACCTAAATTGTAGGTATTTGTGTCATTGCGTAGCCACGCTTCATACTTTCACATGAGTTTTTTTTTTTTGGTCGAAAGATAACATATATTAAAACTTCGAAAGAGTACAACCACATGAAACAACGTCCGTGTACACGAGGTCTAGAAGGAAGAAAGGGGGAAAGATATTCCAATTGCGGGCCTTATCTAATTTGCCATGGGCCTTTGCAGCCCAGTCCGCCACTCTGTTAGCCTCTCTTCTACAGAAACAGAGCTGCAAATTAGGGTAAGAGAGAAGCAGGTTGTTGATCTCATCGAACAACACCCGATCTTCCCACAGCGGCGGTTTTCGCTGGTTCAACGTTTCGATCAAGATCAAGCAATCCGATTCAATCACAAGGTGATCGTTGCTGAGCCCTTGTTGCAGCAAATGGCGAAGAGTAAAACTAAGCGCTTGTACCTCGGATTGAACTTTCACATGAGTTTGGTGTGGTATGAAGTTGATTATCGGTATCGAAATATTTAGAGGTTGAGCATTCGTGCATGGCATTAAAAAAAATATGTAAACAGAATGAAATAAAACTATGTCCAACAGAAACTGTTTCACGTGGAGCAACCAAGATTAATTCATTCTCCTTTGCTATCGGGAGGACACTCCATCAGAGAGTGACTATCCGTTGCGAATTAACAATAAGACAATCTCATATGGAGAAAGTAAGGATAAATAGTAATTTTTGACGCAGTTGAGAGGATTTTGGTGGAGAAACTAAATAACAATAATAAAATAAGGTGAGTTTTAAATAATATTATAACAAGTTTAAGACAAATGATTGTAAAAAGGAGTGATCGAGTGAACTGTAAAATATAAAATTGATCATATTTAAAAAGTATATCTATTGTGATTTGAAATTTGGTGCTTGTGGTTACAGTAAAGCTTAAGGTAGCGCGTGAACTTTTAATGAGGACCTCCAATTTCTATGGTACCATCCTATACAGTTATTCTTGCGTTGTAATGAAAACACACTTAAGTCAATTCCTTGGCATCATTCCTAGTTTTTGGCAGACTAAGTTATGGTTACAAAAGCATAAATGGCAGACTAAGTTGTGGTTACAAAAGCATAAATCAAATGTACTAGAGTTTTTCTATCGCACCATCATCCTATACAAAATGAATCGATATCATCCATCTATATTAGTTACGTTATTCACACATCACAGTGAAAACATACGCCTTATTCACCGAGTCTCTAGCATCTTTTCCCAGTTTTTAGGAGATTAAGCTGTGGGTAGATTCACTCCACCCAAATCTCAATCAAACGAACCAATATTAGCAAGTTTCCAAGCTTTCTTATTAAACCGATCCGCGTCAATCTTGAGGTGCTTTCGTTACCGCATAATGCCTGATTGAGCAAGTGCATTTCCATCTGTTCATGTTGCGATCGCTTCGCATGACAGATCTTCTCCTGCGAGGGAGTCTGCGTTCAAGCACGAATAATGAGGCTTCCTATTTTTTTTATGCTGCTTGTGTGGTTTCTATCGTTTGCTTCAATGCTTTCCAATCGAAGAGTTTTTTCTATGTAAGAGCGATCAATAAACTTTTCCTTTGTAAGAGGGATCGAGCGTTTGGCCTTAGGAATTTCTTCCCAAATTAGCATTTCTCATCACAAGACAGAAACTCTTTGAGAGTAGCACTGAATTCTATAACTGAGATGATATAAGTGAGGAAGTGAGACCCTTATATGTACTAGTACTCCTCTAATTACAATCGCGCATCTCTCTTTATTCTAATGGTGAATATTCTATCTTCCCATATACCTACTTCTTATATTAATTACAAGAATACTTTAGAATAGTATACATTTCCCATGTCATCCTTAGGAATATTCTAGAGTACATCAAAAATTGATCCCAACGATGGTTAGGAAATAGGAGTCTATAATCACTAGAGATGGATGCATGTTACCACGATTCAAGCATATGCTTTTATGTTCTATCAATTTTTGGATCACATTACATAAATTGGCTTCATTTTTGAAAGAAATTTTTGTTGATGAAATACATAATTGCAAGAGAAGGCCTCTCTCTCTCTCCCCATTTTTGCCCCCATTTTTTCCCTTTTCTCTTGCTACTTTTTATTTATTTATTTATTTATTTATTATTTAAGAGAGGGAACTCTTCTGATCCTAGGCGAGTGGGTTCGGTAATGGTTTTTCTTTTCTTTTTCAAGTTTGTAAAGTGATTTTGCAAAACAAGAAAGATTTAACTTGGCAAAGACTATGAAGTTTCTGATAAGTTTGGAAAGTGTAAGAAATTTAAGAATCATAATTTGAAGGGATAGAGATTAGGTAAACTTATGCACAACATTTTTAATTTCTCACTATGATAATAACCCTAGATGGTGTAAATGGGTTAATAAGCAGAATTGTATGACAAACCGAGTAGATGGCACATATGAGGGGCTCTTCATCAACTTTTGCAGAATCGTCCTCGCCAGCTGTCCGTCCCTTGCCCCAGCAATTCATGTAATCTGTAATTGCATTTTTATTTTAGCTATCTGTTCGAATCCTAACTGAAACATGCATTAACTATCATCCACAGCTCAGAATTCCATTTGGCTAAGAACTTAGGTGACCATTTGGCTAAGATAAATGAACGTCAAAGGAAAGAGTAACCACATGAACCAAGTTGACCATATTTAAAAGGTATACCTATGGGGATTTAGATTTGATGCTCGTGGTTGCTGCAATACTCTGCAGATACATGTTCCTCCATCAATCTTGGTCCTGCATAAGTTTCCTCCATCAAACTTATAGGAAGTATGCGACCTGTTATATAAAAGGACTTCCAGTCTAAGACTTATGTTGTAATAATGGTTCTTCTAATTGTGAAATATGAAAGAATGATAGTAGGTCCTTCCAAAATGAGACATATTTCACTTGGAAAAATAGACAACACAATCACTATATTTCAAAGCGAAATCGAATACGGAGCATCGATTTTGGAGTCTGAAGTGTGGATTTCATTGATCCAAATCAACTCGTAGCTAGCAGAGAGGGCCATTCTTCATGGTGTATTTAATTTGTAATGCTATCGAGATTAGTGATGAATGCTTCATACTTAACGGGACAAGTGTAGTAGGAGTTCTTGCGTTTGAGTTCTAAAATTTTTATATTGTGCATTTAGTCCTAAAGTTTATACCACCCTATACCATAACACTTTTGTTAGATCCGTTAGCTTTTAGTGAACAGAATCTTCAAGGCAGGGAGGGCCGGGGGTGGTTAATTAATTTTTCGTCCACATGGCCGTTAATAAGTTAACGAAACTCGTTAAAATCATGCAAGGTGCGGTAAAAGTCGGATTTTTCCTAATTCCGGTGCACAAACAGAACCTACACCACAAATGAAACAAGATTTCTTAATATTGAGGAGTGACTTGGAGATTCAAACTCGTAGTCAAGAGGCTCCAAACTACATCGGAATAAGTTTAAGCCGATTCGCCCAATTGGTTATGTAAATTAATTATTTAATTACCTCAACGGAAGGTGCAAAATCACAAGATCATTTTTTGTTGCGCATGCAATGTCCCGACATCACACTCTAGTAAGGGGTTTACCCATCGCAACCCGTGTTAAAAGAGATGGTACAAGGTTATTCTTCAATATTAAAAAGATAGAAGAAGAAGCTTATGATAGGAAAGACCTTTCCGAATTGAAGCCGCGTTGCACCATTCTCCCCCTCATGAGTTACCGCCATTGATTCTCCAAGGCGCTAACGATGATGTTCGGCTTCTGATTCCTCCTCCTCTTTCTTTTCAAGTTATGGTGAATTGATTTAATAGGTGGACTGCCAATTTAATTCCGATACTAGTGGCAAATATCTTCCCAATAATTCTGATTCTTCTTTTAACTACAGATTGCGTGGGTGCAGATTGTAAAGTCTCGCAATTTAGGAAAGAAAAGGGTACTTACGAATATCTTATCTGACCAAAAATCCTACCTACTCTTATCTCTCTCTCTCTCTCTATATATATAGAGAAAAATGAAAGAAAAATGAAAAAGTGAACCTAGATTTTACCTATTTGCATCTTTGCTTAGCTAGCTACGCCATGCATATATTGGTATGAACTGTCATATGATCTCGATTATCCATGTCAAAATACTTAGAAATTCGCGCATTATATATAGAAAATATGCAAATTGAATGAACTAATATTGATTAAATGCAGGTTACAATTTGAAGTGGCAATTTATTTGAGATTTCACATGGTTATTTCAAATAATAACTATCCCCAATAGGAACTGTTTCACCTAGAGCAACCAAGATTGCCAATTTATGGCCTATTTGGTAACAATTTTATTTCCAGATACAATTTATGCTTAGAAATGGTTTTTTCTAATATTGTTCCTTGGACGAGTTTCTAAGCATTTGAAAACTTTTGATAATTGTCCAAAATTTATATTCCCGGAATAGAAATGCGTTTGGTACGACTCTCAAATTCTTTTATGATTTAGAATTTCTTTTAATTTTTTAAATAACTTTATTATATTTTTCCCTTTTTTCCTCCTCCTTCTTCTTCTTATTCCTTTAGCCAGCGATCATCACGAGGAATAAGAAGAAGAAGAAAGGAAAAAGAAGAAAAGAAAGAGAAAAAAAGAAAGAAGAAAAGACTTTGATTATGGAGTTGTTCCCGGAATAAAAGAATAAAAATAGTTATTGTCTAGCCGATTACCAAATAGAGCCTTATTATCCACTGCTATTAGGAGGACACTAGATGATAGATATTACACATGTCGAGGACTCAAAAGAGCATAAAAAAGGAGATAACCAATTCGAAAAAATCAGCTTTTTATAATAGCATAAATAGATGGGTATCAATCACAAATGAGAATAAGTGGTTTTTATTCGTTCAAAAGAATAGGTGTATTAAAAAGAAAAAAATAAAACTAAATAGTATTTTTGGTGGAGTTGAGATAATCTCGATGGAGAAACTAAGTGATAATAAATGAAAAGGCTAAGTTTCAGATAAGCCATGATTCTACTGGATAAAAAATTGAGAATTGATTGCAAATTCAAGATAAATGAATGTTAAAATAAACAGTAACCACATGAACGGTAAAATAATAAATCGATCATATTTAAAAGATATATCCATTGTGATTTAGATTGGGTGCTTTTGGTTACTGCAATACTTTGCAGATACATGTCCGTCCATCAATCCTGGTCCTGCTAAAGTTTTCTAATTTCATATCTCAAACTCAAAGGAAATGTGTGAACTGTTATTGAGAAGGACTTCCAATTTAAGTCTTGTCTTGTAATGATGGTGCTTCAGATTGTGAAATGTAAAGAATGATAAGCAACTCTTTCCAAATTGAGAAATATTTCGCTTAACACAGACAATGAAATCCCTATATATTAAAACAAAATCGAACAAGAAGAAATAAATTGAGTATAGTATATTAGGAGTTGGAAGTACGAATTTTATTGAGCCGCATCAAATCCTAGCTAGCGGCAAGGGCATTTTTCATGGTGTGTCTAATTTGTAATATTGTCGTGACTAATGATATTGACTTAATCCTCAATGGAACAAGCAGAAAAACAAGTGCTAATTGTTCATCATTGAGGTCGCTTTAGAATTCAATCTGATTGTTCTTACGTAAAAGATTAGCCTCCTTGCTAGGTCGACCGGATGAAGTCAGCATTCAATTATTAGACATGGGGAACAAGACATGCATTGAAAGTGATACTCTTCAATATAACTCATAAAAATTTCACCAAATTTTGGGTTAACGAGACGACCTATTGAGGCCCATACTCAACTCCGACTATCCGATCCACTTGTATACATGATAAATGAATTTTTTTAAACTACTACAATCTCTAATTTTAGAATTATCTCGTTTATTTTCTTGACATGCGTCATCTTATTTGATCCTTTTAACACATTTGAATTATATTTATTTTAAAATGACACCCACGTTGCCATTATTTCAAAAAATATGATTTTGTCGATACGAGGCTATGATGAAACACTGCACGAGTAGTAGACTCCCAAGTTTTGGAAAGCTTGCCGCGGAGCGCGTTTAATTCGTAAAACGACACTCGAAATTCAATCGGGTTTTGCGTATTTTGCCCCGTGATTGTATCGGGCTGGGCCGGCCATTGCTTGTGTCCGGTCGGGCCCACTACATGAGAAAAAGTAACGGAGGTTTTCATTTCCATTAGAAAAGGAATTAATGAAATGGATGGGGAAACTCATGTTAGATAAATTAAAAAATTAGTGAAAAATGTAAACTAGTTAACCAATGCTGCGTCAAAGCAATAGTAACCAAAAAAAAAAAATTGCGGCTTGTAGTAGTATTTGGAACAAAAATTATTGGATTTTCGATATTGCAACGACAACTAACTGATTAGAAAAATGAAAAAATAAAAAATATATTGATTAATTTGAATTTGAAATATGCAATTAAAAGGAAATAATGCTACTGGGAAAAAAAAAAGAGCAGGCGGCAATAGGAATGCGATGGAGTCATCGGGACTCTAAATTGCGGTGAGTTAAAAAAAAATTGCTGTGGACAGTAAATATATTAACATGAAAACAAAATATTCACAGTGGAATGCAAATCTCTAGTTCCACAAAAAATGTACGTGAAAGTTTTGAAGACTCAAGGGCAATTTAGTAGTAAAGCCTGCAGCCAGGAGTTAATCTAATAATTTAAGCAATGAAAATGAAAAAAAGCCATGCTTTTGTCACGATCACAAAGTTCCCACAACCAAAGACCGTGTATGATTGAAAAAGACCTTCCAAGATTGCCCAGGGTTTCCATTAGAGATTCTGGAATGTTTTCAGGGACGGGCGAGACGGTAATTGCACCGAGAATCTAGAATTCTCTTGGCAAAAATGTTTGTAGATGGTAGGTTAGAAGGCACGATTTTGTCCGTCGGATTGAAGGACGATCAATGGTTGTAATTCGAGGACCACTAATATAAAAAGGGGTGCCCTCTCCCTCATTGTATCCATCAAACCATTTCATAATCAAAGTTTTATTATGTCATTAAGAGCTTTTCTCTCTAGAATTTTTTTCTTTACAATCTGGTTAAGCAAGCGATTCCCATCCTATTAACCATTCTCTCTAGAATGAGGAGTTTCGACCCAAATTAATGAAAAAGAAAAAAATAAAAATAAAAACAAGGAGAACCTGAATTGCCTACGACCTTGAATCGTTATATCGAGTCTTCTTTTGATGCCGCCACTTGGTGCTGCATGGTGTTTGAATCGATAAATCGAGTCTTCTTTTGATGCCGTCGTTGCTTTTGCATGCAGTGATAATAAATTGCTTACGAGCTTGAATCACTATATCGAGGAATACCTTCGCTTGCTTGGATTGGAGATCTCACTAGCCAGTTCAAGGAGAAGGCTGAGAAGGAAAAGGACCTCCCTCCGGTTGATTTCATTCATAAATGGACCAAATGAATAATTATTATGAAATTTATTATGAAATGGACCAAATGAATAATTATTATGACATTTATTATTTGGAAAATGCATTTGGTATAGGTTATAATAATTCTTGTTTACTTAACTTTTCTTACAGCTGATAAATGTAGCTTAAAATGAAATGTATTTCAAATGGAGGAAGGAGTTTCCAATTATATGACTAGTAAGCCAAAGTCCCCTGCCGGTAGCTAATAATAATAGGAGGATGTAATAGCTTGAAAATTGAAATCAGAAAAAGGAGAAAAAAATGAAAAAAGAGATAGTTGTCGGCCAATACCTAAAAGAAATTTTCTGAGTCGCATCACTTGCCCAAACCCAAGGGAAATGGTATTTAGAAAACCAAAAAGTATTATCCCACAACTTTTTTCGGAATCTCAAATTTGAATAGACTAATTTGCCTTGAAATTGATTCACATCCTTGAAAATTGCGGACTTATATATCTGTACCAAACTGTGCAGCCCGTGCCAAGTGTCAGTGCATGTCAAAATTCATGCGGTCTGGTACTTTCGTATGTATTGGGCTCGGTATGGTTTAAAGGCTGATTATTCGTGCATGCCGTGAATGAAATGAAATCGGTTAAATGCGGGCTACAATTTGAGGTGGCGAGCATGTGGATCTCGGGCACGTGCTTCTGATATGGCTGTCCAAATATCTGTCAGAGAGAATAACTGCCGATCGGAGAGTATTCAACGGTTTCCTTTTGATCACACCGACCGACGGTTGCTTCAATTTGCACATGAAAACATCTTGAAAGCCACCATGATGTTATGGAAGATGGGTATGCACCTCTGCTTTTACTTTTTTTCCAGAGAATTTAATTCATATAAGAATGCCAATGATAATCAATAATCATCACTTTTTTTCTTAATAATTAGGGTACCAGTTCTAGAGTAAGATCCAGTCAATTGAAGCTTTTGTAGCCGCAGCGGCACAAAGTACATTCTCATTTTCAGGCAATAATTCTCTCTTCAATTTCATTTTGTGATTTATAGTGGAAGCAAATACAAGCTTTAGCTTATTGAGCTTAAAATTTTTTATGTTTGAACTCTATTCACGTTAAAATCATATTATAAATGAACTTGAGCTTAAGCTTATTAAGCTCCAACTTTCTCTTGCATTTATAATCACACACGAGCATGCTATGTACTTTCTTAATTTCTGTAATTTATATATCCATAAAAAAATTCAGAAAAATAAAAACATTTGATAGCTCACTGAGCATGTGGAGTTGAGTATGGTGAGCCTAAGCAACTCGAGTTTGACTCGACAGAATATTCGAGTAGCTCGTGCTCAACTAGAAATCAGGCTAGTCAATCTCAAGCAATCAAGGAGTTGTGCCGTAACCATTAGCGGCCAGCGATTGAATCATATTTTACTTTCATTCAACATGATACACCATGTTGGATGAGGAAAGTCCAAAAATGCTTAGATTGATTAATGAAAAAATAAGCAGCTATGACTTAATATAATTATCATCATAATTGGGCGATACTGGGGACAATTAAGTGTAGAAATAATAAAAATGTATAATAGTGCTCGTATTTACCTAAATGGGCTGAGGTTTGTGAGAGGAAATATGGTTGAAATGAGAATGCGTAGACCATGGTTTTGGTTGGGGACAATTCATTTTCAAATTGGGCATACTCTCCTTGAATCATGCAAAATAACAGTTCAATATCAAAATGAACAATTTCAGGTAAAAACTAAGTTTAACTAAATTATAGACTCCATGCTTCCATTAATCGATAAAAACATTGAAGTGTTTTTATTGCTGGTGGCGCAAATGAACCTTGTCCCATCAAGAATTTTATATCCAATATTTGCAAGTCCAGACGAGAGATTCTATTGTCCTAGTGTAATAATTTCTTATCAGATAGCATTTGAAAATCTGGTTGTGTTGTTTGTCATATCGTATCTCCATGTCCACTAAGCAACTTCTCCGCAGCGATGAAACCATTAAATGCTTGAATGCATCCTTGCGCGCCTGTTTATTGAGGAGGCCGAGAAAATAGAGGGTTATCCTGCCCGTGGATTCAAATGGATTTGTTCTTGGAGAAGAGTATTATGCTCTGCTTTGAAAGTAAACTTGTATTCGAATAGGTATTTTCCAATTCTTTATCATGCGAATTATAGGTATTGATCTCTCCTTTTCATCATGTTTGCAGTGATAAAGGGATGGAGTAATGATAACCCTTTAATATGGGTATCAGAAGTGTCCCTACTACCTCGAGATGGAGACGAGGAGCTTCAGCGAGAAGGCTTGAAGACGTGCTGAACGTAGGATTCATCTTAGAATCTACCCGCGATATGATGCTGCTGAGATTGAGCGCTCTGATTTTTGAGTAACCTGAGTTTGTTGACCATCTATGTGGGATTGATAATTGCTATGATGATAGATTGCTTCATTTAATCGGTATCGGATCAATAGAAATTGTGATTTCTGATAGACGATAGGATTGATAATAATTTATGTCTAAATATTTTCGTAGATAATGAAAATATTTTTCGTTCGTTCATTTTTGTATATAATATGAGTAATTTTTCTTAATATAATATTTTTCAAATCATTCATTTTCTGAGAAATAAACATATATGGTCATTTCATTTCTCTAATTAATGTACTCTATTTCACTTTCCTTTAAATATATTAGTAAATGCGGGCATGTGTTTGGAATTATCATTTGAAAGATAAAACAAATCAAATCACTATGAAATACTTGAACTGTTAAATAATGGAAGCAAATTATTGGTAAAACTATCCGATCCAAAGAAATAGTATTTGAGGAAAATAAAGTATTTTAAGATCTTAAATTACGTGCGAATATTTTTGTAGGGTAAAAAAATTGAAATGTTAATATTAAAAAAAAATCTGAGAGATAAAATAAGATTAGTAACTTGGCATTAATCCATGGATATAATATCTGAAAAATAAGTAACTGGAAATAATTGAGAAATAAAAAAAAATCAAAATAATGCCGTTTTCTTTTAACTTCATATTTCAAACTCAAACTAATCAAGAGCCTTTATATCTAAGCCTTTCTTTGTAGAACTCCCATATAAATTACCATACGTAATAATCAGTTGGTTATTGTTGCACTATTGAAGTTGTATTATTTTGTTCGCAGTAATATTGTAAGCTATGACTTGTTTACAAATTAATTCATTGATTTAAGTTCGGTTATTAAGTTTTCTTTTTTCATGATTTTTAATCTTACATAAGTATTCCCATCCTTTCTCTTATTTTTTTTTCTGGAAATTAAAATCTCTATTACTTTTTAAGAAGTCAAAACTTATAATCCCTCTGAACTTTTTACGTCCCCTTTCTGTCCTATTCTTTTTTCCTTACTCCCGCAGTGCAAAAGGTAAATGGAATGGCATGCCGTGCCTGGTACTGTAGTGGGCCTTGTTGGCCCAATAAAAACCATGACCGGCCCGGCCTGGCCCGATGCAATCACGGGGCAAAATATGCAAAACATGATTTAATTTCAGGGGTTTCTACAAAAATAAAACGTCTGCTATTTTCTCGTCGACATTTCACTTACCAATATAAGTTTGTGAGAAGCTCTAAACACGCACCACCATAGTTCCTCTTCTATTTCATGCAAATATATAATCCCCTGCTTGAGTGCAAACAGTTTCTGTTTTTTTTTTTTTTTTTTAATATCTTACATCCATCATCATTACCATTTTTTTTTCGAATATCGTTCTCACATTTTGGAATATTGAAAAGTGCCTATTTCCAAAGCTTGGACTAATATGCCAAATTAGAAGAAAAAATTCTATTGATTATCATGCTTCTATCTACCTATTTAATCTTATAAAATACTAATCGCCATTGCCCCTTCCGGTCTTTTGGACTTTACTTAGACAAAAGTTCACCGGAGTGCAAGCATAGTTGTAAAATCTCAAGTGTTAGGTGACTAAATCAAAAGTTTGGGTAGAGGCAAGTGATATGACTCCAAATGTTCCTTTCGATATTGCCCAATTGCTATCTTTTCTTTTTCCTTTTTTTCTCCAAATGTCAACTTTTAAGCTTTTCCATCGTCTTCGTCTTCATCTTCGTCTTCTAATTACTCACTTGCAAGGGTGTTTGGTTTAAAAGTCATTTAGTACAAGCTCCTTCCTCCATTCGACAAATATTTTAACTGAAGCTAAGTTCATCGGCCGTTAGAAAATTTAACTAAAGAACTTCATAAAACCTATATTACATGCTCTTTTTTTTTTTTTTTTTTTTGTTAATACCCTGAAAAACCCCAAACTGGTATACTTGTGACAAATTTACCCCAAACTATTTTTTTACTATGAAAAACTCCAAACCGGTACACCTATGACAAATTTACCCTAACTGACCATAAAAAACCCTAAACTGGTAAATTCGAGACAAATATATCATCCACTAAATTGGATTAATACCACAAAAAAATCACAAAAATTGTAAACTATGACAAACGGATCGTAAAATCCCAAATTGGTAGACCAATAAATTGTTACGTGTCATTTAACTTAATAATTTGACAATAAAATTTAACGAAAACTAACAGAGGGTAAATTTGTCACAAGTGTACCAGTTTGGGGTAAATTTGTCAAAGGTATACCGGTTTTGAGTTTTGGGTTTTTGGTGGTTAAAAAAATAGTTTGGGGTAAATTTGTCACAGGTGTACCAGTTTGAGGTTTTTCGAGTATTAACCCCTTTTTTTTTTTTCCAAAAGTATTAGGAAAAAAATTATCTACCTCTATTGAAAAAATTAATCAAATTTTTTTGGAAATTTTAACTAATTTTGAACATTATGTATCATCTCTATCTAGTGTTTGGTCGCCTAAGTTCTTAGCCAAATCGAATTTTGAGATATGGATAATAGTGGAAATATATTTTAGTTAGGATTTGAGGAGATAGCTAAAGTAAAGATGCAATTGCAAATTCTATGTGAACTGCTAGGGCAAAAATACAACAAAGTTAAAGAGTGAATGGAAAAAGGGACAACTGATGAGGACAATTCTGCAAAAGTTGATCAAGAGTCGCTCATGTGTGCCATCTGCTCATTTCGTGTAATACAATTTTGTTTATATACTCGTTTTCACCATCTAGGATTATTATCGAAGTAAAAAATTAAAATGTAGTTCATAAGTTTACCTAACCTCTAACCCTTCAAATTATGATTATTAAAGTTCCAACACTTTTCAAATTTACAATAGAAACTTCATAGTCTTTGGCAAGTTAAATCTTTCTTGTTTCACAAAATCATTTTACAAACTTGAAAGACAAAAGAAAATCCATTGCTGAACCAGTCGCCAAGTATCAAAAGAGTTCCTTCTTTTAAATAAATAAATAAACAATGTTGCAAGGGAAAAAGGAGAAAATGAAAAAAGAAGAAGAAGAAGAAGAAGAAGATAGAGAGAGGGTGGCCTTCTGTTACAATCATGTATATTATCAACAGAAATTCGTTTTGTACATAAAGTCAATTTATGTAATGTGGTCTTGAAGAAAATTGATACAAAAAAATAAAATAAAAAGCGGATGCTTGAATCGTGGTAACATGCTTTTATCTCTAGTGTTCTTAGACTCCTATTTCCTAATCGTTGAAATCAATTTCTAGTGTAATCTAGAATATTTCTAAGGGTGATGTGGGAAATGTATACTACTGTAGAGTATTTTTGTAATTAAAGCAAGAAGTAGGTAGATGGGAAGATTGAATTTTCACCATTAGATTAAGGGAAGATGCAGGATTGTAATTAGAGAAGTACTTGCATATGTATATGGGTCCGCTCTCCTCATTTGTATCATCTCAATAATAAAATTCTAGTGCTTTTCTCGAAGAGTTTCTCTCCTGTGATGAGAAAGGCTGACTTGAGAATAAATTTCTAAGGCCCACACTAAAAATCCTTATCAATCGCTCTTAAACTGAAAAAGCTTGGGAAAACATTGAAGCAAACAATTGAAACTACGCGAGAGTATGAAAAGCGTGGAACGCTATCTCGGAAAAGATATATCACAATAGTTTTAACACATACATGAATAGAGGCTACCTCGTCAGAGAAGATTTATCGTGTAAAGTGATAATAACATCAGTAATCGACTTGTAACTGCCCATAAAAATGCAAATTGTTAGGAAGAGGAAGAAGACAAACATGAAGCTACCCTCAGAGAAGATTAGGACAAAAAAGAGATGTAGAGTGCTACCTTAGAAAAGATACTTTAAGGTTTTAACATATACACCGAAACATATCTTCTTGGAGAAGATTCGAACAAAAAAAGAGATGTAGAACTTTCTTGGGGATGATATTTTGAAGCTTTAACACATGGTCGAACAAATTATATACCTCATTGAAAAGATCCGGATAAAAAGATATCTATGTTGGAGAAAATATTTCACAGTTTTAATATAGATACCTCGTCGAAAAAGGGTCGAGTAAAAGAAAACTGAAGAATGCAACCTTAGCATTCTTCCCTTTGGTTGTATGCAGTTGTTTTGAATGATGTGCCATGATTATGTGTTTTTGTTTTGTCCCGTTTGCAATCATTCTTGTCTTTTTTGCAATTTAATTTCTGCTTTTAATTCTTATCTTGAAGTCACTTTGTCTTCTTCCTCTTCTTCCTCCTGATGATCTACATTGGACTGGCTGTGCAACTGTGGGTTTTGATAACGCATTTTGTGGTAAACTTACTATCTATTAGTTTGACAACAAAAAATTTCAAATTGGTACATCTATGACAAATTTACTGTCCGTTAATTTCCTTTAAATTTTATCATAAAAATCTCAAATTGGTGTATTTGTGACAAACTTACTATTTCTTAATTTATGTTAAATTTTACTATCAAATTATTAAGTTTGAGAATATATGACAATTGATGAATGTATACTTGGTTTTGTCATGGGTATACTAGTTTGTAATTCTTTGTAGTATTAATTTAATTTAATAGAAATTAATGAAGAGTAAATTTATCACAAATGTATCGATTTGAGGTTTTCGTGATATTAACTCTTTTAATTATTCATTTCTTGAATGAGTTATAATATTTCTAGACATTCTAAATGCTTTTGAATGTGTGCTTAGGAAAATATATTTAGTCAATATGCTAGGCTAGTGAGTAAGATTTTATTTTTCAATTAATTTTGAAGTTCATTCTGATTTACTATAAAATCATAACTCACTTTTATGTTTTCACCTATTAAATGCGAGTATAAATAGTGATTTTGTTCCTTGCACGATAATATTGAACGAGTACATTTAAAATATCATGTATACTCTCAAAATTAGCAATTTGCACTCTTAATTTAAAATTTAAAACCTTTGTATGTCTTGCACTCTCCTATTTCCACATCACTTGGTGTATAAAAAATTTGCTTCTTTATTCTCGAGAACAACTCTAAAATCAAGCCAAATCATATATATATATATATTTCTCTTTTCTTTCTTTCTTTTCCTTTTCTTTTCTCTTCTTCTTTCTCTATTCGTTCACAAAAGTATATTAAAATTATTAAAAAAATAAAGGAAAATTTGAAAAATATAACAATAAAATTATATAAAAAATATAATAAAATCACAAAATAAAATTATATAACAAAATTAAAAATATATAATAAAATAATTAAAAATATAATGAAATTACTAAAAAATTAAAAGAAAGTTTTAAAACTATAATAAAATTATAACATGAAATAATATTAAAATATAATAAAATAATTAAGAAAATAAAATAAGATTATAGAATAAATTTATTAAAAAATTAAAAGAGAAAAATATAATAAAAGTTAAAAATTATAAGAAATTCTTGATAAAAAAAAATTTAAAGATCATACTAAACGCATTTCTATTTCGAGAATAGAAATTTTAGGCGTTCTTAAATGCCTTCAAATGCAAAAAAAAAAAAACTCGTTCAAGGAATAGAATAAAAGAAAAAATTATTTTTAAGTAGAAATTATTTTCGAGAATATAATTGTTACCAAATGTACTCTTACTCAATAGTATGAGGGAAGTGCATACCCATTTTTTGAGATCATTCATGCAGTTTCCATTCTCATGCCGCCGGAGTATATATACACTCCTACCTCAAATCACCCCGTCGCACATTCCCCTCATTTCTTTTGTAGAATCCATCATGAGCGAATAAAATCCTCACTAGTCTGTTTCGTTTCCTATTAGGTATTTTCTTCTTCCTCAAGATCTATCTCCATCTTCTTCTTCTTCCTCATGATGATATCTCTATGTTTTGATTTGTAGTCCCGAGGCAACTGCTCATGTTGCTTTCACTTCAAGTGAAGTATCAAGGTAGCTTCGATCGATATGATCAACATGCTTTTTTATTCTAGGTTGATGTTGTTGCCTTATGTTTGAGCCATTATGTGCACTTACATTCAAGTTGTTGGACTATATTTGATGCTTTCTATGCATGTTCATTCGTGTTCAAACTTTTGTGTCTTTTCCTTCCTAACTAGCTACTTCATCTGTCTTCTTTGCAGTTTTCAAAGTTATCAAAGTGTGCTTTTAGATTGTAGGTTGATCCATTATGTGCAATTTACTTTCGAGTTTTCTAATTATATTTGATGCTTTTTATAAATACTCATTTGTG
The DNA here is from genome assembly GCA_014182565.1 of Eucalyptus marginata. Lineage (NCBI taxonomy): Eukaryota > Viridiplantae > Streptophyta > Magnoliopsida > Myrtales > Myrtaceae > Eucalyptus > Eucalyptus marginata. Next base: position 28,002,267 of record CM024590.1, read on the forward strand.
TTTCCATTACTTCATCTATCTTTTCTATAGTTCTCAAAGTTAAATTTTCGTAGCATGCTTTTAGATCGTATGTTGATGTTGTTGCTTTGTCTAAGCTTCGATTTACTTTTGAGTTATTGGACTATGGTTGATGCATGTTACGCATGTTCCTTCGTGTTTCTCCTTCTTGACTAGTTGTTTCATCTATCTTCTCTAAAATTCACAAAGTTATATTTTCGTAACTTATTTTAGATCATAGATTGATATTGTTGCTAATGTGATTTACTTTTGAGGCAGTTGGACTATGTTTGATGCTTCTCCTTCTTGATCAACTGCTTTATCAATTAAAGTTATATTTTCCTAGCATGCTTTTAGATAGTTGATTGATGTTATCGCTATGCATTCCATGTGATTTACTTTTGAGGTGATCGGATTATATTTGATGCTTTCAATGCTTGTAGTTTGATGTTTGATTTTTTGTGTTCTAGCTAGCTACTTCATCTATTTTCTCTATAATTCTTAAAATTACATTTTCGTAGCATGCTTTTAGGCGTATATTGACATTGTCGATGATGCGATTTACTTTTGAGGTGGTCTGATTATGTTTAATGTTTTCAATGCCTATAGTTTCTTGTTTCAGTTTGTGTATCTTTTCCTTCATGATCAGTTGCTTCATATATTTTATCCACAGTTTTAAAAGTTATATTTTCGTGATATATTTTTAAATAATAGATTAATGTTGTCCCCGATGCATTTTGTGTGATATACTTTTGAGTTGTTAGACTATGTTGCTGTAACTTTATGTTTGAGCTTTTGTGCTTCCGTAGTATACTTTTAAATCATAGACCGATGTTATTTTTATGTGATTTTTTTAAGTTATCAAATAATATTTGATGCCTTTGATGCCTGTAGCTTATTGTTCGAGTTTTTGTGGCTTCTCCTTCCCGATCGACTACTTCATCTATTTTCTCCGCAATTATAAAAGTTACATTTTTGTAGTATGCTTTTAGATGGTAGATTGATGTTGTCGTTGATGCATTTTTTGCAATATACTTTTAAGTTGTTGGACAATATTTTGGTGTTTTTGAAACATGCTTTTAAATCACATATTAATGATGTTTTTATGCGATTTATTTTTAGTTATAAGATTGTTTGATGCTTTCGATGCCTATAGCTTTTGTTCGAGTTTTTTTGTTTTTTCATTCTCGACCAGCTGCTTCATTTATCTTGTCCATAGTTCTAAAAAAAGTTACATTTCGTAGCATGCCTTCGAGATGATAGATTGATGTTGTCGTTAATACATTTTATGTGATGTACTTTTAAGTTATTGGACTACATTCCTATAACTTTGTGTTCGAGCTTTTGTGTCTTCTCCTACTCAACCATCTATTTTGTCCATAGTTCTAAAAGTTATATTTCTATAACATGTTTTTAGATGGTATATTGATGTTGTCGTTGATACATTTTGTGCGATATACTTTTGAATTGTTGGACCATGTTCCTGTAATTTCATGTTCGAGTTTTTGTGTTTCTGAATCATTCTTTTAAATTGTTGATTAATGCTGTTTTTATGCAATTTACTTTTGAGTTTTTAGATTATGTTTGATGCTCTCGATGCCCGTAACTTTTTGTTTGAGCTTTTGTTTCTTCTTCTTCCCGATCGGTCGCTTCATCTGCCTTGTCCATAGTTCTAAAAGTTACATTTTCGTAGGATGTTTTTATATGGTAAATTGATATTGTCGATGACGCATTTTGTGAGATATACTCTTAAGTTGTTAACTATATTCATGCAGTTTCATATTCGAGCTTTTATGTTTCCGTAGCATACTTTTAAATCGTAAATTGATACTATTTTTATGCGATTTACTTTTGAGTTACCAAACTATGTTTGATACTTTCGATGCATTTAACTTTTTGTT